>OX101792.1:25981394-26320241 GCA_944452715.1 Ophion slaviceki
GAGATTTCTCTAGAGAGCTTGATCTCCGGATCTTCGTTCATGTGCTCTCTGGCGAAGTCTGAGAAGGCCGCGTAACGAGAATCGCAGACGGCGGCCTCTCTATGTCCTATGATCTCGTTATCAATTTCGAAAAAGGCGCTTATCAAATCTTTCAATGCCTCTTCGGTTGGTTCTCTTCCTAAATGGCCCCGGATTTTTTCTTGAAACTCCATGCACTGAAACGGCGTCATTTGTACAATGAAAGATCACAAATTCAAATTTCCAAATGAGCCCCTTTCTTCTCCGCGATCTCAAATTGTATACCTGGAGCATTGTTCCGGTAGTGGGTGCGTTGGAATAAGCCAGCGCACCGGAGGCCAGTGTTTTGCTCAATTCCATACGACATGCGCCCAGAATGTGTGTCACGTGGGTACTCGGAGTCCCGCCATCGTCGTCACTGAAGATTCAAACGAAAAAGCGGTCAAGTGTATGTCAGACCACGTGTTGGAGGAGAGTCTTCTGGCTTGTTAGATGCGCGCATGATTATGATGGGTGACAAGTGTTTCATTCAATTTTCGACATGGCACATCTTCCTAATACTGACAAAAACATGTCAGATGGAACTTTGGCAAGTTACAAAGCGTCTTTATCGTTTTTAAAAATGAATTATTCTGCATTAATCTGTGTAATTCCACTTAAAAGTACTCGGGAAAATGTTCAAAAGTGAGTTCAGATTTTAAGGCTAACAGCGCACAACTGGTACAGCGTTTTAATGCTTTTCAATGTCGTGGAATTGGTTCATAAACGCCCCATCCAAGAATATTTTCCTCGGTGAGGTGCGCGATTTGTGTTTATACTCTCCATATGGGAGAAAAACTTTAAAAAATTAAAGTTATGAATATTTTACAAATTGAACTAATTTATCACTATAAGGGCCTGTCAAATGAATCTCACGCATTCGCGGCGATATAGAGTCGTAGGAAATCAGCGAAGGAAGCTTTCTTTCGGTCTTCGATCGTATCGGATAAAAGTCCGGAGCAGTCGAGGAAAAAATCCACCCAGTCACCGTCCTCGCTTCGATCTTCTTTGATGTCTTTGTTCATTGCCCTGCTTAGTCCCACTATCGCTGGTAGAGTGGCAAGCAATTCCATTCCCTCTTCGTAAGTGTGCTGGCCAAAGGGGTTCTTTTCTGTTATTTTTGTTCACGTGGCGTTCATTGGTACAGCGCCGTGACAGTTTTACAATCTGTCTTTTGTCGCGACTGTGTGAATAAGACCAATCAATATCTTTTTGAATCTCTATGCGTCTGTGTTGAGGTAGCTGGCATTCACATGCCTAAAATTTACATTTTGACGAGTTTGTATACGAACTCACATAGGATTGGACGCCCCCCGTCTATGCATGGTGCAATTATACAATGGCGCTTACTGCATCAGTGAGTTTGATCGATACTGCCCCTGCCCTATACAAATCGAAAACCTTTCCAGTGCAATGAATGAATATTTCGGTCTGCTGAATCGCAGCTCTTTCGCTGATATCGTATGGTAAAAACTGACCATGCACATCCACACAAATTCCCTGTTGTACTCTTTTCCAATTGTGTATGCTATCGACGGAACGTGATCGAGTTGTTGAATAACAAATATCTAAAAAACCCCCCATTGTTGGCCGTACTCGTTTTGCAACGCGGATTTTTCAACGTGACCGTTTCCAATCAATTTTTTAAATGTTGGATTCAAGCTCGTTGGACCATTTGGTGATGGATTGTTTCCCTCTGTAGTTTGAGTGGTTATCTCTTTTTATTGATTGAACCACGCTTCACCATGAATGAGTACGGAAATTGGAGATAACGATGGTTGACATTAATGAAACGGAATAGTAACGTGTAAGACGCCGTGTCGTAAATCCAGAGATTTGATTAATTATAGTTTAAATTACTTTCGTGATAGTAGCGCGCCATTGATAGTCTTTGATATGTTCATTCGTCACCTTAAAAGGGCATTTCTCTGAGGAATAGAAGTTTTTAGAACATTTCAGACGAAATTGTGCTTGATGTAATGAACAATAGCATAGTGTGAAAACTTGACGTTTAGAGTTCATTTTATTCATTTTGGGAATAAAAAGTAAACGAAAATTCGTTTTACAGTGGCGTGGAACAAAAATTGGTTCTGATACCAAAGAGCTTACTTCCCAATAGGTGTAGCTCATAGTCCTTCTCCCACCAACTTCTTTGACGTTTCTGTCCGATGCGTCGAGAGCCGCAAGCGCGATTGATAATCTTCCGAGGGGAGATAGGCTTTTGGGCAGAGCTCTGAGAACACCACCCACGAAAGAACCATCCCCGGACTCGCGCCACCAACTTTTTCTCCTCTGGCGTCTTAAGGTCCAGTCTGCCACGAGGGAAGCCGTCTGTTCGTAGGTCGGTACGTCACCTGTCAGGAGTAACCAGAAAACGGCTTCGGGACTCGGCGCGTTGCCGCGACGGGGCAAGAGCACGAGGACTTCCGGTAGAGTTAAACCTCTGTAACGGAGCTGCTGTCGCCATTTGAAAGAATACAATCAACAAGTGAAAGCAGGCGAAAGGAAGAACATGGGCGTAGTAAATCCGTATAGGCAGCTGCCTAGGGGCGGCCGATTTTAGAGGCACCTACGAAGGCCTAGGTAAATGCAAGTGATTAATATAGGATGGGCGGCACAAAGTCAAGTGGCCTATACTTAAGGCCTTAGACCACTCTAAAGGCCGAAAAAATAGGCTTTTTGAGGATTTTTTTTCTCATAACAACTACTAAATAAATCGAGATTACAAAAAGCGTTTTTATCATATATATATCAGTGACTATACACAATAATTTTTTTGACGCGATTAATTTCAAAATGGCGGCTGTGCAGCGTTTATCTAAAAACTGCATTTTTTAAGTTGGCCGGAAACATAACTGAGACAATTTTCAACCGATTCTCTTGAAATGTTGAATATATCTTGAAAAATACATTGTCTATGGAAGTACGTAGGATTTTTTTTTATATTGCATTGTTCATTTGTTATTAACGATTTTTTCAAATTTTTCACTTTCCAAAAATTTGCCTAAAAAATCGTCAGATAATTGTTAATAACAAATGAACTAGTACTAGAAATGCAGTAGTAATGCATTGTAGCTTAGCACCGGCATCCTTGTTATTGGGGCATTGAATAAGTTCTCGCTGTTTTCCAACAGATCGCGCTACCAAAACTGCGTGCGTGGAGTTTAAGACGGCAACGCATCTATAAAGAAGTACTATAAGCAAGCTTGAAATTCAGTGTTTGCCATTTCGCCGAAGTGTAAACAACTTTTTTTTCATAGTGTTAAACATGTCAAATTTCGTGCTACAAGGGAGTATTTGCGGGGAATTTTACTGCACTACTTCATTTAAAGAAAATTACAGCCGAAGCACACAGAATTCTTGTTGAGACTTACGGCGACCATGTTCTGTCGGAAATGACATACAGAGATTGCATGTCATTAGACGCATGTTTAGGCATGTTTAGGCGCTTCAAAAATAATGATTGTGATGTGTTGAAATGGAGGCTTCTTCGTGGACACTCATGTCAGACGCTGGCTCAACGTGCAGGATCATTAGGAGTTGATCGCACGACAGTTTCGAAACATTTGAAAGCATTAGAAATGACTTTTTAAAATAAAGCATTAATTATTGCGGTAATATAGCGATAACTTGTTCAACATCCCAATATAATGACTGTGAAAGGTACTTTCGTCACTTTTGTTTACCCCATTTCGTGGATCAATTTCCGAAGTTTCTCTGGCTAAGGTATTGACATCTTTGAGGCCCCCGTACATGTCGTTGACGGTTATTTGGCTGATGACCGCGGATCCATGCTGCGATCGGAATTTCCTGAGTAGATCATAATGGAGTGGTATTTTCTCTCGTACGGCATCCTTGAGATCGACACTCGTGCTTGGTGAACCTCGGGTGGTGCTTACCTTCGTTACGTCGGGTGAATCCACCCCCCTTGCGATTATTACACGCTCATTACGATGATCAAAAGTATCTCTCTCTCTCTCTCGTTCCGGATTAAATGAAAACTGATAGAACTACATATCTGTTGTATTAACCATCGTTACGTGTCGCTTTGCGTGTTCAACATGTGGCGGGGACATGGCTGACGATATACCATCATTATCCGTCGCTCCGGCAGTTCCATAACTTCCTGATATTGTCGTTGCAACTCTAGGTCCATTGAGCAACGAACATTGAAAGCCTCGACGGGATAGTTGTTGCATAGTTGCTGGAAATATCGAGCTTTCACGATATCAATTTCGATTGATATTACGTACGGGATTGAAGGGAATGGAAACTTTCCGATCAATCGTGTCCCGCTTTTTAAAAAGGTTTATTTTCGTTTCTAGTCGCGTGCTTTTTTTATTCTAAGCTTACTCATGATTTGTTTATATCAAACAGGGGTGGAGGTTGACGAAAAATTTGGAGTGACTTTTGTGGTGAGTGCCAAATGATGTGCGAAGGTTGGTGCCAAAGGGATACCCAAACTTGATGCTCAATTTAGTTTTCCTTCTTTGTTTCCAGTTTTTTTTTACGGCATCCAAGATAAAATTTTGAGAACAGAGAAATATGGAAAAAATTGACACGAGGCTTGTTTCTCATGACATGTCATTTTCTTTGATGTTAAAGGAAGATTCTGCCTTGTTAGACAAAAAAATGTTCGATTTTTCACCAATTTTTTATGCGAAAAGTATTAAATATAGAATGTTGATATTTGGTATGTTGACTAAGCGGTCTTTATTGAACATCGAAATATTTTTTAAAGTATGACAAAACATGGTGGTGCGAGTGGGAGGAGCCACGTATGTCGGTGCGCGCGCGATGACATTCTTCGCTTGCGGAAGTCGTAAGTCCCGGACAGGTGATCTGAAACAAAACATCAAACATATTTTTACTTTGTACAATATTGTGTATACGTTGATCTAGAATCAAAAAGAAAAATTGAAAAATAAAAAAATAGTGAGCAAAAAACTGCGAAATTTTTTGGGAAAAAAACAAACTTCCTTCTGATCGCTTACTATTTTTTTTATTTTTCAATTTTTCTTCTTGCTTCTAGGTCAACTTATACAGAATATTGTACAAAGTAAAAATATGTTGGATTTTTTTGCTTCAGATCACCTGTCCGGGATTTAGGCCTTCCGCAAGCGAAGAATGTGATCGCCCGCGCACCGACATACGTGGCTCCTCCCACTCCCACCACCATGTATTGTCAAACTTTAAAAAATATTTCGATGTTCAATAAAGACCGCTTAGTCAACATACCAAATATCAACATCCTATATTTAATACTTTTCGCATAAAAAATTGGTGAAAAATCGAACATGTTTTGGCCCAACAAGGGAGAACCTTCCCTTAAGGAATCATCACAGTATAAAATCTTAAAAAATCAATTTTTTGCATTCTCCGATAGTATACACAGTTGTAAACGTTCTGTCCAATTTTTAGATCGGAATTCAAATTATTTCGGTCGCTACAGCCTTTCTTAGAAAAAGTTAAGCCTTTCTTAATAGTCTTTCATAGAACTTTAAACGCGTTTTTCTCGGAATGGTGTTTTTCAAAAGGGTGGCCACTCTCAAAGGAAGAGTTTCAAGCTAGCCGTTTATAATTTTAACAGAACATTCTTCACGTTATTCCTTATGATGCTATGGAAGCTTTTTTTTAATCTTCCTATTCCTTTTTTACGAAAAATTGTCGAAAAAAGGCTAAATTTGAAACTTTTTGGTCAAACCGCCGCCATTTATTCAAATTTCACTTTTAAAAAACCTCCATAGGGACATAGCGGCTTTCCTACAGATTAATAATCATTGTGAATTTTTTGTTTCGGATAAAATTTGCGGCCGCAATCCTGGCCACCATGGAACACCATTTTTTTCCACGCAATTTTCCTCAAACAAAAACAATGTTAAACAATAAATGAAGAAATTTAAAAAATATCATTTTGTATTCTTTATCGGTGCTTCAATTTGTAAAAAAAAAATTGGACCGACTAGCTTATCCTATCCACCTTAAAAAATCCCGAAAATCGGCTATTTTTCAGGCGGTCACACTGTGATGATTCCTTAATTAAATCCATTTATTCGTTGTTCTTCTCCGTGATCGTGGAACAATTCGACGAGAGAGGATGATAAGCGAGATAGTCCCGCGCTTTCCTTTCTGGGCTCATTTTCATTTGGATCGGTGGTATTTTCCAGTCTGTTCCTTCTCACTTTACCTACAGTTAATTTCCGTACTTTCACACGGGCGAAAATAAACGAACAGTAGCCAATGGAAATTGTGTTTCTAACTAGATAACTTTAAGTTTCGCTCGCTACCCTCGAAAAGTATTTTCCACACGGTTTATATTAGCAAACTTTACTCTTTTTCCATTTCGATCGTAAATAAGCTATTTATATTCATTTGGACGTTTTTATTCGGTGGCAGTTTCAGCGTAAAACTGAAGCAGCTTTAGTCGCCACAAAGGTTCGTATAAAAAAAGGTAGACACGTTGGTTTCATTTTGGTTTTTATTAAATCAACAAGAGATCTCGACCCTTGTATATAATACTTCGTACAATTTCTTCGTCAACAATATATCGTATATATTACTACTCGTTACACATCACTTATAAATTTCAACCTTTCGTTTCGGAAGTCACGAGACAATTCGCAACCTCGTTATTCTTGAATCAAACAAAACAGATAGTCGGAACGGTTTCGTTAAACAAGAGGGTAAAAAAATAATTCATCTTTGTCGAAATTTTCCGCGATGGGTCGACGATTATAAAAAGAGACCCGATAGTCACGTTTTTTTGGTCGTCTGTAATTTTGTTGCAGAAATAAAAAGCTCGTGGCAATAAAATTTCGTTTCAACAACGCCGAGTTTACTCTTGGCCCATTCGTAGACATAGAAATATACCGATAGGCATTAAAAAAAAGGTCGTTCGTGAATAATTTGTGTGAAGGCAGTTTCGATAGCGAGAATACAACGGTATGTGCGATTATAATAGAGACGTTTGGCATACGTGTTTATCGCAGAGAGAGTTCATCGTCCAAAAAGTAAATGAATGTTGGGACGATTACGAAGTATTATGTATTGCATCACGTTTTCACATATCGAAATGTGTTTGTGCGTCTAATAATCATCTGAATAAATGGTTATTTTTTTTCTCTTTATATCGTTTCTATTGAGCTATACCGACAGGAAGTTCCTTCCTTAAGGGGCTATGCCTAGTTGCAGAAGTCGAATTATCACTTTTTTTCAAAACCAAGATATTTTGACATCACTTTATAAATGTGGCCTGAAATTGTCAAGGCGATCGGATCAAAATTGACAGATTTATAGGCTGTCATGTTGAAGCCCGTTGGAACGCTCGGAGCGTCGTTTGAAACTTTAAACCTTTTTTTCTCGAAAGTACGTTTTCAAAGTCAGTGAGAAAAATATCTCAAAAATGACTGCATCGATCTTTTTGAAATTTTTAGGGTTTTTTTCTCCATATTCAAATAGAGTATTTGATCGGAGGATTTTTTTCCCGATCTGTGCTTTTGATTTGATGAATGAAAAATAATATATTTTTCGCAAAAATCACGACTCACTTTGAACACGCTTTGATTTTTTTTATTTGATCTTTCCGAAATTCCTTCGATTGATCATAGGATAAACTAATATTCTAACGAAGTCTGTTTGAATTTTTCATATAAACCTGGGTCAAAAAAGCATTGCTCACCGCAAAAGACGTTTTCGAGGGGTGCTTCCCGGACGTCGACTGTAAATCGATTACAATTAAATATTATTACGCAAAAAAAATTACGGAGTGTTCTTCAGATGATACTTTTTCAAATTCCTAATTTTTGTAGAAATTTATCATCACGATTTTCTATTTGGTTAAATCCCAAAAATAAGCCGTTTTCGTCTGTTACAACTAGGCATAACCGGTTAACTCCGTTACATACTTTGCTATGCTTATTTCATAATATTCAACGAGCAATCAAACAGTTTTTCACGAAATATATGTGAGGCATTTTTCATGAAACGTGTGATTCACACTCACGTTTTATACAAAGACATGTTAATAATCACCTCTTCTGTAACACGTCTGATCGATATGATGTCCTTGTCGATCGTCGATCGAATGATTATCACGATGCATATATAAATATATGTATACATGCGCATGTATCCAGTGCGTGGGTGTATGTGTGTAGGGCATTCTCGGTTTTACATGCATGTTTTAAAACGAGTGAAACTTTTGATGATTCGGCAGCATCACCAGTACGCTTGATGAGTTGAATTCGTTGAATTGAATTCTATTGAAGTTGAATTTACAATGAACATGAAAAACTTTTGAGTTTATCTCAATTCATACACAAACTATTGAATTTTTTTAATTGCCTTGAAGTGTTCGTCTTTTTAGTTCAAGTGTCAGTGAAAAATAATTCAACACGTCTATTTGCGCACGACGTTGAAGTTTGCATCGTTGGAATGCAATAAAAATGTATTCTTTTCAACTGCTCAATTTTTTGCCGATTTGAGTTGTGAAATTCATTGAAACGTTTTCACGTATTCTTATTAGAGAATTACGACCTCAATTTATAAAAAAACAGGCTTTCAATAATGATAAAAATAAATGAATTTAAAAAAAAGTAAGAAAATCGTTGCATTCCTATGATACAAACTTCAACGTCTTATTATCGCTTTACAATACATTCGTCCGTAACGTAATACTCTTGACGTTTTAAAATAAGTTGAACGGTACAGCATATCAAACAAATTCGTTCAGTCGAATCATAAAGAATTTTTCAGTGAGCTATAAAAAAGAATTTCAATAAGACAAATCGCTTTACATTTGGGGTACAGCTGTACGGCGGGTAGATCTTTGAAATCCTCTTTAAACACTATTTCCACGTCGCCGTAAGCCCATTATCCAATACTCCTAACATTGTCAACCTTTATACGCTCTCGAAGTTACTTAGGTCCTAGTGATTAATGGAAGTTCCTCAAATACAGTCGGAGCCCTTTTCTTTATTAGTAAAAAATAACCGTAGGTACTATTGCTTGAGCTGGGCGAACCCCTTTGGCGTGTATGTCCCTATTAGGCCGTAGATACGGTATATTAAGTGTACAAAGTACACTAAAATTTAGAGCGACGAAAATTATAAATGCTATCATTTCGAAGATATACACTAATTCAACAAGTTTTTTTTACACGATCATGGAATATACTCGGGAGAATAAAAATATGTCACCCGAGAGTATAGACGATTAAAAATTAATTCAATAAATCGATCTAATTTTCCTGCAGTCATATTCTTTTTGAACTCTTGCTCTCGATTTTTTGTTTCTAATATGGGAAAGTAATATATTCGCCTTTCGACTCCCGTAACTCTCGGTTATTGGTCGATTGACTATGTACAACCAGCCCGGGATAACGAGTTGACGAAACGTTTTCGTTTGTCGTTCCGTATCGGGAAAAATATTGACGAGATAAGTTTTCTTATCACTTTCAAGGTGGCTGCTTCGTGGAGAATTTAAAGTTCGTTTTGGCTCCGAGCTTGGAATTATTAGACTGATGCTCTTTTGTTTGATAAACGCTACGTTTATTCGGTCTGTCGCTATTGTTGGGATTATTCTTGCCTCGTTCTTGCTGATGTCAAAGAAGCACGCACTTTTCGTTCGGATCTCGGGAATGGGATCTCATCGGTTGACATGGCATCGGGCTTGGCGAGGGTGGCCTACCCTCGACCGCCTGAATACTCTTCATGAGCTCCCGAAAAACCTTTTTTGTTTTCGAATGACGTATGAGTTGGCAAAAAGTCAACAATGTTTTTATTGTCACTACGAGTACATGGGAATACGAGATTTTGGAAATTTGAACGCTCTCATAAATGAATCCGTCATTGGGTTGGGTGCCGTCACTATAATCCGGAAAGAGCCGCGCTTTTGCGTCGTAAAAAAAACACCCGATCGACTGAGAGTTCAGGTACTGCCGGATCCGGGAATAATTTTCTTTTTAATTTTAGTATACAATCATACAAGTATTTGTTGCACTATAGTGGCTCAGCTTTTCGAGAACATTCAAAAGATTTCGACGCTATTTTGTAATTGAATTGTTGCCGTAAATATTTGTATTCTTTCATGCAGATTTTTTATCGATGACAACAAACGATATTTGGTTTTTTTGCCACGTCATGTTAATTCTACTTGAGTGTAATTGAACTATCTGCAAATTTATACATTTCGCATGAATAATTGTAGGTGATGCTAATCTGGAATGATCACTCGGAAAAAGCACTTTCGAGTCCAAACAAACTCATACAAGCAGGTGCTGGGAGGTGTTTGATAGAACGAAATCGTGAGACTGATGGTATAATTTACGGAATATGAAAATGCATATCGGATTGGATTTTTCAAAACGGTGTGTCAATTCATCGATACTCTAGTCTTCCAAAAATATATGGTTTTCAAGTTTGCATCGTCAGAGTGCAACGAAAATTCTTTTTACTTTTTTCTTTTTTCTTTGATATTATTCTTCGAAATCTTTATTTGCAGATTTAAATTCAGATCTCAATAAGGGATTTTAAAAGTGATTGAGGGATTTTCGTTACGAAGATTAACCGAAAGAAATTCGAGAAATGGAAAAATAATGATTTTTATTTTATTGCACCGATGCAAACGTCAATCTTCCAAAGAGATATCAATAAAAAATGTTAGAGAGTGCTCTTATCAATATCGATGTTAAAATATGGAGTTGAAGTTTGCATCGTTGGAATGCAAAGCATTTTTTTTCAATTTCTTATTTTCGTGGCTCGAATCTTCCAAAAGAAATTCGGGAAACAAGGAAAATCATTTTCGTTGCAATCCAACGTTGCAGATTCCAACGTCATTATTAAAATAGGGTTTCTAACGTCGAAAAAGTTGGAGGTTGGACGAAAATTTTGAATATTGAGCAAAAAGAAGAAACCGTCGAAAAAAACGTACCTGTACGACTCTGCAGTTGAATCGGGCGCTGCATTCAACGTATCCACAACGCCAGTGTTTCCTCACGAGATTAACGATGTCCCTGTATCGGTTACCGGCTGCAATGGCGCTGGACAGTTTGTCCTGCTTATTTCCGACGACCAACAAAGGCACTCCTCTCATGTCTCTTGCCTCGTATATTTGCTCCCGCAGTGTCCTTATGTACTGAACAAACGTCGATTCTCGGTTAAACCATTGGCAAAAGTATATATACAGCGAGTTATGCGATCTACATGGGCGAGAATTGGCTGGTCGGTGAATCTGTGCCTCTACACGTATGTAAGAGAAAAATAGATATTCATTAGCAATTATTATCGCCCTGCACATTATCACCGAAAACACACGCCTGCCAAAAATAAGTGACTCCACTGAATCGTCGATCATTTGTTATTGGTTTGCATTTGGAACTCCGGTTTGTACGCATTTTCTTCGTAATCATTTTCCCTTTAAAATTCCGTTTGATTCATGAAGATCCAATGATTTTTCGATTTTCGGCAGAATATCAAATTCGGGCTATTGATTTTTGCGAATTCTTCCATACCCACTTTGCCTCTTTTTCAGCCATTTTTCAACCGCGCTTTCCAGAAAAACTAATTGAAATGTCGGGATAAATCCAACGCCATTTTCAAAACCCTCCACATAAATCCCCGTCACTCACATAGAGCGCACTAAAATAATTCTCTTTTTTTATTTCACTGCAATTGGTAGACTGCTCGGAAACTGCAAAATCAAACCTTGATATGCTTCATTTAAAGGGGTGGTTTCACCACATAAAACCGTTTTTTCGTCGAATAAAAAAACTACGTATCTAATGCTTTTTAATGCTCTACCATATAGATGAGTAATTTCATCAGACACGATAACATTCAACATTGGTCATTAAAAATCCTTATTTCACGTAGAGGGTCGCATAAAAATAAAATCTTTTGTGTGTCAGTCTAAGACCTAGTAGAAAAAAGGCCTAGTCGATTTGTTTCAAACTTTCCCAAACATGTTATCATTTCTGTATTCTTGGAATTATCCCATTATACGAGACTGGTTAGTGCTTTGTGTAGATAAATTTGTACATATATATATATATATATATGTATGTATGTATGTATATGTATATAAATTTATATATGCGGATGTGTATGCGTATATATACCTATACACATAACGAAGGGATACCTTCAGCCACGGATGGGCAAATAGGAGCGGCTGAGCTATGTCGTAATATCGTATCGCACTGTGCAGTCGTCGACTCGAATGCATATACATGCACGTACAAATTTAGCCTGGATTATACAAGGTGTAGGAACAGCCTCAGGGGACTACATTATTCCACAGGAATCGACTTTTCCGTAAATATTTAAATATAAAAGTGTTTTGAAAACAGCTGCTTGATGAATTTCTAGTGCTATTTGGCTAAGAGCCCAGTTTGTGATCATGCGGCCCAAGCCCATAGTTGAATATCTATTTGTTTGTCAGAAATTCATTTTCGGCGTATCTTTTCTCCTCGAAATATTTAGTGCTTGAGCTCAATTGGAGCCTAATAAGAGGCATGTTTTATCGAACAACAACAGTCATTCATTAAGGCGGGACCACTGTGACGGGTCAAAAAAACATTTTTCTTGCACTTTTTGAAAGTATACATATTCAAGAATATGTGAAAAAAATTTCAAGTTGAAATATTGACAACAGACCAAGTTATAGATGATTTAGTGAGTGCAGGTAGCGCAACGATTTACGTATACTGAAACTTATAATCACGTTGTACTCGAAAGGACTTTTCTCGACTCGGCCGGAATCATAGCTCTAGCTATAATTATCCGATGTTCAATTTAAAAAAATTCCGTAATTGCGGAAGCTACCGTTGTACTTAGCAGTTTTTTTTTAATATTTAGAATTTTTAAGCCCCTGAATGTAGTAAAAATTTCGCCAAAATTACACTTTTTTACACCCTTACATTTTGCAATGTTTTTTTTTTCGAAAAACGGTTACGTACACCGAAAACTACATTTATATAGATAATAATTCTTTTATTATTCAATTTTTATTTTCTTTTTTCAGACCATCCATGGTCAAGTTATCGATCCGGTCGTCGGATCACATTTTTTATACAGAGGCTCTATTGTACCTCAATAACGTTGTTAATTTTCATTTTTTTTAATAAAAAATTCAAAGTAATTAACTTCAATGCATGATTAATAACATACCTTTTTTCCAAATGACAAATAAATAATCTAGTATACAAAAAAAATCCGAATAATGACCTCTTTTTGCCCGTCACAGTGATTCCTCCCTTAGCACGGGTTGTAATTTGAAAAAATATTGAAACATTTTTAATCTATTTTCACGTGATAGTTTTACAACTATTCCTTTCCGAGTGCTCTCTCGCGTAACCTGCATTATCTTTTATTTCCATTACACATCATCCAGTTCCTCCGTTGTATTGCCAATTAAAATAAGGAGCAAAATAGCAGAAATATTTACCTGAAAGGTGTCCTGATTGCTTAGATCGAAAACGAGAACGTAGGCAGTCGCGCTTCTCAGTCCGAAGTAACGAAAATCCGTCCATTCGAGATGTGTGCTCACCGGAAAATATGGTATTGTCGGAAGATCGGTTATTTTAAGCTCGTAAAGACGCTCCGCGAGAACGACGCTCGGATAAAACGTTTCGCGTTTCTCAGTTGGTCTGTAGTCCTCGAAAAATTCGCTCCACACGAATTGCTGACAAAAATCAGCAGAAATAAATCAAAATGAATTTTCTCTTTCAAACCATAACTGCTTTGTTATTTGCTGTTCGGCTCCATTTTTTAAAAGTAATATCAAATTATTTTTGTGTTTTCACTTATCGACTGCTATGTTCATACTACACTGATGCGAGAAGTTTTTTTATGGGGTGTAGTTCGGAAAAGGACATATCTTCGAATTTGGAATTTCATGTACTCATGTATTTTGACCCGCTGATTACGAATATGATAGTAAAAATACCCGCAAATTTGATTTTCAAGGCCAAAACTCACAATAACTGATTTTTTTTAAGTTTTTCTACTTTATTTTAATAAATATTGATCTTTTAGAAAAATATTTCCCACAAAAGTTGTAGCCTATAAAAAGATTGATATTTTATGTTCTATACAGTTTTTGTCTATAATCATTCTGTTTCGAGAAAAATAGGATAATGCTCCAATAAGTACATTTTGCTGAACTCCATTAGTTTCGATATTATCTACTTACGCACTTTATCACGTGAAGGTTGGAGTTTGTTGTGTGTTGTTTGGGTTTGTTAGAGTTTGTTTGTTGTGCGTTATTTGTTGTTTTTCGTTTGTTTTTTTGTGTTGTGTGTTGTTTGTTATTTAGGTATGCGAATAGTGTTAAAGATCAAACTGCAACCTTCCCGCGGTAAAGTGCGTAAGTAGATAATATCGAAACTATTGGAGTTTAGGAAAATGTACTTTTTGGAGCATTATCGCATTTCTCTTTAAACAGACTGGTTTTAGCCAAAACTTGTATAGAACATAAAAGATCAATCTTTTTATAGGCTACAACTTTTGTACGGAACATTTTTCTCTAAGATCAACATTTATTACAATAAAATAGAAAAACTGTTAACAAATCAGGTTTTGTGAGGTTTTACCTTAAAAATCAAATTTACAGATATTTTCACCATGATATTTGCGATCAGCGAGTAAAAATACACGGGTGAACAAAATTCCTTATTAATATATATCCTTTTCGGAACTTTATCCTTTTTATGGTTGACTTTCATTTTGAAAAGTATCTACTGCAGACTGTAAGTCTCAACCACGAGGGGAGATTTTTTTTCGTAGAATAAAGGGTTCCTCCGAGGGATTTATATGTCGTTTGCCCAGTTCTTGTGTGTCCCTAATGGGCACGAACTTTCGTGTAGCTCATTTGCCAACTTTTTATCCCCATCGACAGCAAAAAAAACACCAATAACAAAATCACTGTTCTTTTTCATTCCTCTTGCTCCTCATATATAAGAGGTCGTTATAGAACTTCTGGCAGGGCAGAGTTTTGGCTGTTATCTGTACGGAACGAGATCGGGTCGTGATTCCTCTATTGGCGGAAACGTTATACGGAAATAAGCGGAAGTCCACCGCGTCATCGGAAATGAGTTTTCTCGTGGGGCTCTTGCGAAACGTTGGTCGTTTTAGTTATAAGCTTTGGAATGTTATTGGAATGACGGAGGGAAAACGAGACGGGGCTCACGCGAGCGTGGCTATGATAAAAATGTGAGCCTAAAGGGAAGAATGTTCGAACGAAACAATACCGCAGCTCAACACAAATTACTCGATTCTCAACCTACCATCCCTATTTTAACGACCGCTTTGGTAGGGGAAGAAACTCGAAAAAATCATACCATTTATTAATTAAAAAAAAACGTTTTCTATATTATTTATTTTTAAATAAAATATTTCAAATAAATTGATAAGAATAATCAATGTTTTCAGAAAATAAAAATAAATTTATTTTAAAAAATAATTCTTTTGTCTTCCACTTTCATAAAATGTGGTTTCACTCTTTTTATAAAATATTGCGTAACTCTTACCCTAATTATGCTTGATTTTCCGACGCCCGGCGCACCGAGGAAAACCACCTTCACTCGGTCCAGAGTGTCGGCAGGGCTTTCCTCTTCCTTGATTCCACTGTCAGCATTGTCACTCCCAGCGGCCTCACCCCCGCGCCTCTCCAAATAATCCAAATCCAGATCTGCAACCAGAGAAACATATTTACTCGAATTTCTCGCGACTAACTGAGGAGCTCAGGATTTATATAAAAACGACGAATAATATATTAATAACGCGTTACTTTTTCGTTATTATTAAAAACTCCGTTTCAATTTTTGAAATTCAAAATTTGGCTTTTTGTTACAAAACGCTGAGAAAATAAGTCTGAAATAAAAAAAAAATTCGACGGATCGGGCGTTTTTTTTACATAATTCCGGCATTTTTCGGGGATTACTTATAGAAAAATATCGTGCACTCTAGAAACTCGCACATTACTTCCTTATGGTGTTGTTACACTCGCGAAACTTCATTTTGTGAGGAAGTCGTCATTGCAAAAACGACTTGTTGACGAGGAGGGGGCCTTGTGACGAACCAACGTGCACGTTTCCAATTTGCAAGATTTTTATTGGAGGTTGCGTAGTAACCGTGATATTGACACTTTTATCGTTGGAATGCAACGAAAATGATTATTTTTTTTAACTACTCCGATTTCTTTTTGCACATCTTAGCGACAAAAATCCCTCAACTTTTTTTTTATTTCTCATTTTAGAAACGTATCATCCAAATCTGCAAAAAATGATGAAAATGAGGGAATACAAATACGAGGAGCAAACTTCAACAGCATTAATAACCACAGAATTTCATGTCGCAAACCCATTCGTAAAAGAAGTTAAAAATTAATCATAATAAAATAACTTCTGCACCATTTTTTTATCGTTGGCATATTTTTTTATGCCATATTGTAAATGAATTTTGCAAGTCACTGCAATAAGTTGACGTTTATTTGAGCAACGTGCTACCTAAGTAATGTTTTCGCCAAGCAACCTCCAATTGTGGAGAGGGCACATAATCTTTCGCTGCCGGTACGTCCGTGCAACGAGTAGAATCTTTCTGCATTGACGTGTTTATATTTTCGTACCACGATAGGAAAACGAGACTGATTTTTTATTCTTCCTAAAATAGGGTTCCGAATAATTGAATCGGATACTTTGAATATTCAGTGTTGATGCAAATTATTTCAACGAGTTTCGAGAGTATCCAACGGTTTGAACCTGCGCGCGCGGTAACCGCGACTCGACTGACCCCGGAATATGAAATAGAGATATCAGGGTACTCTCCACCCTCGTCTCTCCGGCTGTACCCTCTTCAACCCTCTCCACAACATGCACATATACACGAATATCCTTTGGACTTTGCTCTCATTTAGCGTCAGTGGACGTTTCGATGTTCCTTGCGATTTTTCGCGTGACTCGGCAATTTCACCCTCGCGATACGACTTTGTTCGGACCATTATTCAAATATCGACAACTCGTTTAGGGAAGAAAGGCAAGACCGTAGCAAAAAAATTTAACTTTTATGTCATAGATTGGTGTCGTTGGTTTTGCACGTTTCTTTTCCTAAAAACAAGCAGTATTATTCATGGGGGCACAAAGAGCAAGGTTCCATTTTAATAGCCTTGGATCTAAATATCTATGGGTCCCAGTTTCAATGAAAGGTCTGCCCTCCAGGAGGCAAAGGTTTGAAGCTCCACTATGCCACTATTTTATCCCTATAAGTACCATGTCTGACGAGTATCCTATTCCAATTTTACTTGAAAATATCGAAAATTCAGAAAGATATGATTTTTTTTAGTGAAAGGTGTATTTTTTGACAAATTGACCTGTTCACAATTTTTTAAAAAGATGTCATTTGAAATTTGACATACCGACTTTTCACACACGTTCTAGAATGTTCAAAGTATTTTCTAGTAATTTTCCAATCCTGATCGGACTGATAGCTTTCAGACAGCAACCATTTGGAACTTGGCCGGGTGAATTTTACCCAGTGTGACCACTATGTTATTCTATCGAAGTGTGACCACGGTGGGTTAACGGATTGTACCTAGTGGTAACAGTCAAAGATGGCTCATTTCGGGGATGCTTTTTTGGAAAATCGTGATGATAAATTTCTACGAAAATTAAGTATTTGCAAGAGTATCATCTGAAGAACAGTGTGTAATGTTTTTGTGCATTTAACTATAATCGCTTATCCTCTGATTAATCGAAGGAATTCCCAAAATATCAAATTAAAAAAAATGGCGCGTGTTCAAAGTGAAAATTTTGATTTTTGCGAAAAAATGGGCATTTTTCGTTGATCAAGTTGAAAGCACACATCGGGAAAAAAATCCTCCCATCAAATACTATATTTTGACATCTAGATAAAGCCCTAAAAAAATCAAAAAATCGCTGCAGTAGTTTTTGAGGTATTTTGCTCACCGACGTTGAAAACGTATTTTCGAGAAACAACGGTTTAAAGTTTCGAACGACGTACCGAATGTTCCAACGGGCGTCAAGATAACAGCCTATAATTTTTGATCGGATCACCTTAAAATTGTAAGGGGTGATATAGTGTCAAAACATTGATTTTGAAAAAAAAATGATTTTTCGACTTTCACAACTAGATATAACCCCTTAAGGACCCTCCCATATTTCAGTTACATCGAAAGAGTTTAAAATATGTTTCAATGAACGTCTATGAAGTGTTATAAATAAAGCCTTCGTTACATCCCTGCATTTCTCGAGATATCGCAACCAATAGCCGGAAGAAGAGATCCCATGAAAGCACGGGTTATTGAGCTCGTACTTTAATTGACCTCATTGGAAAAATGTGAAGATACATGGAATATCAAGCCCCAAGCAAAAATAGCCGCATATGTAAAATTCTCAAATATAGGTCGTCAAATATATACAAAGCAGCATCAGTCGCAGGTAAAAGTGTTTTTGTTTTAATTATTATTTTACGTGTATTTTTAAATCGTAGTTTTATTAGGTCAGAACTCTTGTGGGTGAATACGCGTCTCACACTGTCGCAATCTTCAAGCCACTCAACTGTTTTCAGAGTTGGGTAAAGATAGAATAAGTAAGACGAGAACAATATGCCATGAAAAAAATACCAACAATAAAGGATTGTGCAAAGCTGCAGTTAGGTAAGAATAGAGTCCCGATAAGATAATTCTCAATTAATTACACGCGAATGATTACAAAATTTTCCAAAAACTTTCTTACATACATAAATTAGCCACATATAGATCAAAAACATTCTGCATTCACTTTTCCATACGCTTTTCCTCGCCACATCTGAAAGTAAAACAACGACCCATAAGGACGCATGCAAAATGACAGCAAAGTACAAGCATCGTTATCCTTTAAGGGGTTACGTGGACTTGAAAATTTCAAAAAAATATTTTTTTTTTTTATTTTAATATCTAATAGTACAATATGTCTAGAATATGATCCCAAAGTTTTAAGTCAATCGGAGTAAAAGTCTAGGAGAGAGAGAGAGAGAGAGAGAGAGAGAGAGAGAGAGAGAGAGACTTTGGGAATTCCCCCCGTTGGGAAAGACCGGCCGGGAGCGACGCAGGTAATCGCATTTTTCTCAAAATACTATTTTCGAAGTCGGTGGTCACGATTTCTCAAAAACTAATGCACCGATCTTATTGAAATTTGTCACACTTCTTCAAAACAGCATTGACTAGTGATTGAACGAAGGATCTTTTTTCGATTGCAACTATTTTTACAAGGCTATACGTAGTGTAAATTGTACCAAAAATTGAACTATTTCGCATTCAATTCTGCCAAAAATTCAAATTTCAATCTTTTAAAAATCCTTCATTTAATCACGAGCTATACTTGTCTCCTAACAGGAAAAATATGATTTTTTAATTTCACATAAAGCTATCAGGGGTTATCCTAACCACCACGAGGACACTTTTTTTAGGGGTTTCCGGAAACCAGCGCCAACCGGCTGAATTGCCCAAATGTTTGCATGAATTTTTTTTAAAATATTGTTGAAATGTTGCTCTGCTATGTGCTTAACATTTTGAATAAAATAATTTATGTATTATATATTTTTTAAATAGAGAAAATATCCTTTTTTTGGCTTCGAAACACACGTAATCCCTTAACGAGTTGTTCGATCGATTCCCAATTTTGCATTGAGGCGTAAAATAAACGAATTAATAATTTATCCAATTTTCTAAATATCCTTGTGTAAAGCCAATACTGTATAATTTTCAAAAATTCAAAAGCTTAATTAAAGCTTAAACAAATATTCTTACGTTCGAAAACTTTTTTTTTAGTACAAAGCTGAGAAACATTTGAGGACATTTATCTAGATGTTCCCCATTTTTCTCGAGGCAATATAAAACATTCTCAGATAATGTACCCCGAGCTATCCCTCGGCCATTATATTGTATTACTTGTTGCTGAAAAGATTCTTATCCCGACGAGGATACAGCGATATACATATTAGATTTCCTACAGCAATAGCGCCTCCACTCTATCCACGTATATCATGTGGAAGATAGCAATATCGGCCCCTTGAGGCACAGCATCCGACTTTCATCTTATCCGTGTTTTGATCGATCAGGCTGACCCAAGATTTTTGTAAAATGGTATCCTATGTCGTCGAAAATAATATTTTACATTTTCCCTTGCGATAGTGAACGTCACCCTGCTTCTTTCTCGGTCGGTCTGAACTTCGCCCGTGCGACAACGACAAGGGTGCACATGACAATTTTACATCACTATAATATGTAAAAATCGTGTGTTGACGGATCCCTGGGAGGAGAAGACTGGCTTCGATTGAGAACGGTTGGCCAATCTCTTCTACGTTATCCTACACATAAAGCTATAAAAATATTCATCAATAAGCCTTGGGAAATGAGCTAGAATCTGACAATAAAATATCGGCACGTTTGGACCGAATTTCAATATCATTATAATCCAACTAGTAATTTGTAATATAATTAATTTAATTTATAATCTTATTTTATTTAAACGCGTGGTAAATATTCGGAAGTAGGGTTGCTGCTAGAATCAGGTTAACAATCCAAACCCAAACAAAAAATAGCCTGATTCTAGCAGGAGCCCCGCTTTCGAATATTTACCAAACTCATTTTATAATACATTTTTTAAATTTATTTTACAATCCCATTTTGTAATAGTATTGAGGGAGGACACCACTGAGACGGACCGAAAAAGCTCATTTTACCGATTTTTTTGTCTACTACGTTATTTATTTGGGATTTAGTGAAAAGTTATGTTATTAAGCATACATTGAACTTATTTCGTAGATATTTTTATTTAAAAAATTAACAACGTGATTGGGGTATAATAGAGCTTCTGTAAAAAAATGTGGTTCTACGGCCGGATCGATAACCTGACAATGGTCGGTCTGAAAAATAAAAATAACAAAGTTTTATGCTCTACCTCAATGTAGTTCTCGTTGTAGGTAGCTGGGGTTTTGGATAAAAAATCACGATATAGCGGGTGTTAAAAAAATTGTAATTTTGGCCAATTTTTACTTATATTCGCTCGAAAATACTAAATTGAAAAAAAAACGGCTACGTCCAACGATAGGTACTGCAATTAGGGAAATTTTGGTTTTTGAAAATTGCAAGTCGGACAGTTATAGCGCTATGATTCCGGCCACGTAAAAAAGGTCGTTTTAAGAAAAACGCAATTGAAAGTTTTAGTACACGTAAATCGTTGCGCTACCTGTTGTCAATAAATCATTTGTAACTTCGCCAAATTTCAATATGTTAGCTCGATTTTTTTGTCAAATATTCTCGATTTGAGCAAATACAAAAAAAAATCGATTTTTTTATCCACCACGGTAGTAACGGGTGGAGGATTGGATCGAGAAACTGCTCGCTAAGAATTTTGCGTTCACGTATTTTAATCCTGGGATATTGTGCCGTTGAAAGGTAACGTCATGTTTTACTCATTTTTTTATCCCAATGATGCACACATATATTTCATACGAAGCACATGAAGCGAGCTCGTGTCCGAGAATCCCGACAAGTTATGGAGCACCTCCTCGACTGCTGACGCAATCTACTACAATTGTTCAGTCCAACTCGGGCATTTCCCGTCACTTCAGTTTTAAAAGCATAGCCATTTTTTTCGCGAACGTTCTAATGAGCATACCGAATAATCAAGGCCCTGAATCCCAAGTACTGAAGAGCGGGCTTCAGTTTTTTTTTGTAGAGCTTAAAAAGCGTTACTTTTTCGGAACGTATTTTTAGTCATTGAATTGTACAACGTATCCAACATTTCTCAATCCAATAGCACGAATTACTATTCTGGATATTAGTTGACCCTTCCAATGGTCCCTGGAGAAGGTTCTGCATCAATGATTAATAAATCATCAACTCAATCAATCAGCAACTCTCGGCATCACGTAGGTATATTCGGGATGCAATCAACTCGCAAAATTGATGATTCAATGCATTCCAATTTGGGGTTTGATCATGAAAACATAACCCAGTTGTAATCACTTTTCGCTATTGGCATATCCATTTCACTAGGAGAAAGACACCACTAGCCGAAATATGAAGAGCTTCAAACTAGCAATCGTCGTTACCACAAATCGGAGAAATTGCCATGGAAAAATTATAAAAAATTTGATTCTAAAAATGATTATACTTCTATGAAGAATCGACGATCTATATTTTCTTCAACGATGATCTTTACATGTTTCCAATGAATTCTTCAAAATGCCGAATTTTTACGATCCTTTTGGTCTTTTGATAGAATTTTTCAACAGTCCTTTTTTGGTAATACTCAAAAGAGTGATCAGTGATAACGTGCATTTGAACGCACAATTAGCAATTATCGGGCTATGATCAATCAATGGATTCAAGTACTTCGATGACATATATGTCTTCCATAACCGACCCTGTTTGAATACAGTATTCCTATGTATAGCGGGATGATATCACGGATCAGGTATACACGATCTCTTATTAGCTATGCAACAAGGGCTGGGATGAGTGAAATTCGATAGCCAGTGGCGATATTCAACCGGAGCCAGAGTAGGAGAGAAAGGGTCGCTTGAAATAACCCTTTGGAGTGGCTTGTGGCAAAGTGTAGGTTGGATCCCATCCTCGGATGGCTGGTAAACGGGGCGGTGTGGTGCCTCTCCATCCCGAGGGCTTAGTGGGTTTTCCCCCAAGGCGGTCTATGGGCTATTCTACCCATTTTGGGGATACATTAGAGCCTCGAAATGTCCAATTTTGCCGAAACTTTTTTCTGTTCAATTTTATGCGACGGTAAACACATTTACAGGTTTGCAGAGATTTCATACACGAATGGATGAAATCCATTGGAATGGATTCCATCCATGATGGAAATCTCAGCTTTACGAAAAACAATTGTTTCTGGGATTTTATTTTGATAGATGGAAAGTGAATTTTAAGGCCCGTGGCCGGAAAGAAAGAGGAATTTGCGTGATTCTTTTCTCGGACAACGGACGCAGTTTTTAAATTTTCATTAAAGAGTATGGTTTTAAGGATCTTTTACAGGTTTTGTATTGATAATGTTTATAAATGAAACGCATTTAGTGATTGCATTAAATGATCTAGTGCTTGAACGAAGGATTTAATAAAATATTGATTTTATATTTTATATGAAATATTGATAAAAAAATATGCATCGAAAAAAAATTCTTCATTCAAGCACTGCTTTTTGGTATGTCAGAGAGGCTGGTAAAATGTGAAGTTGGTCGGTGCAGTGATTTTTGGGATATAGAGGTCACCGGTTTTGAAAGTCGCAAACGTCCACAACTCCCTCAATTATCTATGGAACGACTTGAATATTTCATAGAATATTTTTGAACTGTTGTATTTTGAGAATCCCTTGAAAAATAACTATTGAATGGTTAATAGTGCAAATATTAATTATGTTCCCTACAAATATTGAACACACCAACAACCGTGTAATAACCGAAAAATTTCATGGCCGAAATTAGTTCACATTCGAAGTATCATCTGCACTACGTAATTTTGTTGGCGAATCTGTCAGCTCAATCAAGCCCCGCAGTCTCTCGATGTTTATCGGAAATTAGTGTCGAAATGGCCGATACGGACGTACAAATCCAGGCCATATAGGGAGGATATGAATTCTCGACCATCCTTATCGGAGATCGATCTTTGCTACATGAACCACAATCCATTCATGGTTCGACGCAGGATTCCTACACTCGAACTCCTACGTACTTGGAACTCCTGGTCGAAATATTTGTCTATTATTGTCGAACAACTCGTTCCCTATCGCCGACAATCGCGATATTTTTTTCCCGCATGCTCTCGATATAGCAATTTTGGGATTTTTTCTCCAATTCCATTTTGTAAGTTGAGAGGTTTAAAAAAAGATCAGGATTGAATGCAGTTGTCGAAATTCTTCCTGCGAAGCCATTCCTTGTTCGAAAAAACTTTTGAAGGGCATCAAAAATGCGGGGATAACTTAAAAAAATATAATTGGTCCGTCTACTTAAATAAATAAAAAACTATTAACGATGCATAAGTTTTATTAATCTAGTTTTTATAAATAAATTAATAAATTAAGTTCTATTAAATACTCACGGCAACGGATCAAATTGTAGATTTAGGTAAAGTTCCGACCCCCCCTCCCCGCCGATCGAGCTGAAATTGTGCACAAACCTTCCTTTTAATATTTTAAGACAACCCCTAAAGGGATTATTGGCGACGCGCTATAGTTTTTGGGTTTGTTTGTTTGGACAAAACGGAGAGTGCGATAGCATATATAGGTATAAACGGAGACGTAGCAGATATGTATATAGTCGGCACGCGTTAAAAAAAAAACTAAAAAATTCAATATCTCGAAAACTATTGCAAGTCGCCAAAAATCCCTTTAGGCGTTGTCTTAAAATATTAGAAGGAAGGTTTGTGTAAAATTTCAGCTCGATCGAGGGGGGTTCGGAACCTTATTCGTCTATTTTTTTTTATGAACAACATACGATGGAATAACATTGAAAAATATTTTTAAAAAATTGTCTCAATGTACTTACGATATTGTCTGTGCGGCGGGAGGCTTCGCCGCCTCTTGCCGCTTGTCGTTTTCGTACCAATTTTGACGATTTTTTCTTCGAACCCGATAAGCCGTTCAATTTTGCAAATTTCGCGCACTTTGTAAAGAAAGCTTCGAATAGATTTTGGAAGAATCACAAGAATTTGCAACCATTTTGTCTAATTATTTGTCGTTGCAGTATTATTATCATGAGTCGTTAATTTTTTTTTCCATTCCATTCATTCACGATGTAGAGATAGTACTATATATTGCATTCGATATTAATTTACGAATTCCACTCACTCCTATTGCGTAAATTTCGTACTTTTGGCACCGGTTGAACGCGATTGTGACTTCAGCTCTCGAACATTATTATATTTCAACAAACTGGGGTGGGATATGGCCTCGATCTTTATTGCTGGAAAAATTTCTCTCGCGGTCTCTCAGTCCGCTCCCTGAGGTTTATATCCTCCAGCCTGGGAGAATTTTCGTTTCTCCCTCGCCCAAGCGGTAATTAACTACGTGCTTCCCCCACGAGCCCGCACGTACATCACACCGCCAAACCTCAAATTACGGGGACTCGTGATCATAACGCTTTACGATTTACCCGAACGCATCAACGCATTCCAATGCGCCCTTCCACCCCTATCGGAGTACGCTATCATATACGCATGTATGTTGATTGTACAATTGCCTCGCGTATACTCGTTTTCATCAGATTTATTATCCGATCTGTAAAAACGAAAAAAATTTAATGAAAAATTATTCGAGTTTGTTTCGGATGATTTTTTTAATTGCAATCATGTCCTTGACATGCACAGACGTCCATGTGATGTCTGTCCTTCAACGTGCTCTCACACACACACGCTTGCGTCTTTATCTCTTCGCCTTGAAATTATTACGAGCAATTATCGCGTTTTACGAGGTTTCACGGGGTTTCTCCCTTTGCGCGGTTCGACGCGGAATTTTGTTTCGCCCGGTCCCCCCTCCCGCCCCAAAAACACTTTAACAATTAACCGTAAACTGTCGATTGTCGCTGGCTTACAAGTTTCACTTAAAAAAAAGACGGTTTGTCTAGGGAAAATAATAAGGAAGTACAGCGTAACACATCGTGCTTGGCTGACACGCGGAGAGCCTCGGCGGCTCCGGCTCTCTCTACCCCCACGGTCGATCGAACCTTGTCGTCGACGGGGAACCCCGGCATCTAACGCGCAAGCGCTTCTCCCCTTCCCGCCAATTTATCCGCAGACTTGTTTTTCTTTCTTTGGCCACGAAAAATGTGGAAAACGAGAGTAATACGAATATTTTGGCGTCTCCTGGGGGACTGTTTGAAACCTATTTTGGATCTTTTGTTACGCCTATTCTATTCGGCTATAGTTCGTTGATGGAAGCTTACTAAGATCGACGATAGTTGGGCGATATAATTTAACTTGATCCATTATACAGCGTGTACTGTTCCTTAATTAGATTTCAAGCAATTTTAAAGTGAGCCAATTATATCTTTACCTATATTGCATTAATGTTTGTCAAGCTTCAGATTACGATATATTCAAATTTTCATTGATATAGGGGACAATGTTTCAAACCATATATTTGCATTTTAGCGTATTTTGAGTTCAGTTTGGACTTTTCATGAAAATGAGATGCTCCTACTACTTGTTCGTGGTGACTTTGCATAGTAAACATTTAAGGCGGGACATCACTGTGACGGGTTCAAAAAATAATTTTTTTTGCCTCTTTTCAAAGTATACATATTCGAGAATATGTGAAAAAATAATTCGAGTTAAAATATTGAAAATTGACCAAGTTACGGACGATTTAGTGAGAGCAGGTAGCGCAACGATTTACGTATACTAAAACTTTTAATCGCGCTTTCTCGAATCGAATTTTCTCGACCTGGCCAGAATCAAAACTTTTACTATAATTGGCCGATTTTAAATTAAAAAAAAAAGCAAAACTTCCACAATTGTAGTAGCTACCGTTTTACGTAGCCGTTTTTTTCTTTCAATTTAGTATCTTTTGAGCCCCCCAAAAAAGTACACTGAGAAAAAAGAATCGTTGAATGTGCAAAATACATTTTGTTGTCTCGAAATTTTGTTGTTTTAACAGTTGCTCAGACATGCTAAATAAGCAGATAGTTTAAATGTATCTTTGGTTACTGCCTAATTATACTGTTCTGTTATGCCGATCAAAAATCAACTTGAACGTATTTAAAGATACAATTTTGTTAAATCAACTGAATTTCGAATGGATGAACGATTTTTTTTTTCAGTGTAATAATTTCGCCAAAATTACCTTTTATTTAACACCCGCCATTTTGCGAGTTTGTTTTCTTTCGAAAAACGGCGACAAACAACAAGACCTACATTTATATAGATTATAAAACTTTTTCACTTTTATTTTAATTTTCAGACCAACCATTGTCACGTTATCGATCTGACCGTTGGACCACATTTTTTATACAGAGGCTGTACTATACCGTCATTGCGTTTTTCTTTTTTAATTTTTTAAAATAAAAATTAACACGAAATAAGTTTTCCAAATCTTAAATAAATAATCTAGTAGACAAAAAAAATCCGAAAATACTACTTTTTTTCGGCCCCTCACAGTGGTGTACTCTCTTAAGGGGCTATGCCAGTGTGACACTTTCAAAAAATCGATTTTTTTGCCTTTTTCAACAGTTTATACTTTCAAGAATATCATTATCATTTATATAATTTATATCAATATCATTTTATCTTGCAAAAATCGATAGTTAAAGCTTTAAACGCGCTTTTCTCGAAACGAGATTTTTCAAATTTGCTGTCATCGTAACTCAAAGAGCAATTATCCGGTTGACTTGAAATTTGAACTGAGTACTCTTGAATATATTTACTCTACAATGACGTAGGATATTTTTGATTGGATGAAAATTGATGATTTGGCATTGAAGAAAACGACCATTTTATAGGCAAGACTTTTTTTTTCATAACTACGCCATTTTGTTAGATTTTGATATTCTTCTAAAATCCTACGTCATTGTACCGAAAATACCTTTCAGATTAACGACATTTTTTCCTTTCTCGATTTCAGCTACTCAATCGGCCGGAATCATGTCAACAGTGGAGGAACTTTTTTTTTGGGGCCTCCGAAGGTAGCGCATAAGTCGCTTGGATGTCAATATTTTTCTATGAAAAAATTATGTAATATAGGTCAAATATAGCCAAATATATTTTTAATTTTCCGAAACATTTAATTGAGTACTCTACTTCCAAAAAATTCCCGAAAATCACCCAAATTTTCAGAGTTCGCACTGGTATAGCCCCTTAAAAGACTTGAAAATGATTTTTTTTAATGACAAATTCAATAGACCATTTTTTATAAATGTCTTGCGTAATAAAACTTCTACCAAGGAACCAAAATTGATCGATGGTCGCGTCGGAAGAGTGAACTTTGAATAATAACCGGAAGATAATAAGGTCTTTTTTTATTCAAGATGACTCTGCGCCCTTAGCCGGTTCATTTGCAGCAGAGGCTAATTATAACTAGAGTATGCGGACAATTTCTCTCTAATGTCCAGCTCTTTCATGCTCGCTCTATAGGGTAAAAGCCGGATAGTTGCCCCAGGGGGATACTTGCCTCGGTTTTGAATACACTATGTTAGGGATGTTGGGGGACTTAACGTTTGACTGTGATTGGAAGGGCCCCCCTGCAGGCCTCGGTGCCATGTAAGCCTTCGAAGTAGGCGCACGCATTTTGTCCGTGTGAGCAAAAATCTTCCGCGACACAAGTTTGACGGGCGTCGAAATTATATTGGTATGTAATTTCGATTGAATATCTTTATTACTGATTGTTGTTTCAGTCAACTTTTTGTTTCTTAGCACGCATTAGAGTTTAAGTAACTCTGTTTACTAGGTTTTATTGTCGAATAGTTTTTATTTATTTCGAAAATAACAAGGGCAAGTATCCGTATCAAAAAGGATAGTCGCCCCATTTACTTTGGCGGATGGTCGCCCTAGGGCAACTATCCGCAACTATAAATTTTTTAGCGAGCAAAGGCAGATTTTGTTCTTCTGGTGTATTTTTCCAACTTGTTGTGACTATAATTTGTCATAACTATCAAGTACCAGGCGTTTCTGGAGAGCCTGCGTTACAAGACCGCGTACAGGAATGTGAGTCTGATCGAGGTTTTGCACTAAATCAACAGAACAAAGTGCCTCGACTAGGCGATCAAATCCCAAACGATGCTGATAAAAACAAACTAGAAATTGTCTTAAATGAGGCTGAGCAGAATAGCGTGAACCAAGATCACACGCCACCTAGGCCGTCTTCAAGCCTTTTGAATCTTTCTGAAGACTGTTTAGCCCTAGGAGATTGCGACATTGAAAATTACATCTTTCATTGTACTGAGCTATCGAAGAGAAAATAAAGAAAACAACCGAAATACCGGAAACTAAAATTAGGGCAGCGAAAAAAAGATTGTAAGACAGTAAAAAACAAACCAGCTGGTAGCAAGAAAAGTATTGTCAAGAAAAAAGGGCAACCGCAAAAAAAAACCAAAAAAAATATCGATATTACCAGCAGTGAAACTGAATCCGATAACACAGATTTTATTGAACTGATCAAAGGAAGCGCTTTAAGAAAGAGAAAAATACAAATTTCCAATCCTGACAGTGAAAACGCAGAAAATGTTATAGGGTCAAAAACATCTCAAGGAAAAACCACCGAAGGACTACCAATTAAAAGAAAAAAGGACGAAAAATCGATAAGAGACACTGAAAATATATTACAGGTGAAAAACGCTAATTCCAAAATAGAAAATACAAATAAAAAGGTTTCAGTTGATGATTATTGCGCAGAATGTTTTGAGAATTATAATTTAACTACATCGAAATCGGATTGGATTCAATGTCCGATATGTCGAAAGTGGTTGCATGAAACTTGCACACCATTCAAAAGCCACTGCATTAGATGTGGAAAATTTAAAACCCTGGCTTCTGGTATAATGATATCATTCTCTGAATATCTGGTAAATTGATATAACTAATGCTTATGCCAAACCTGATTGCCATGTTGTTCTATCGTTAAGATAAATAATAATATTTTACTAATAACTTAACTGATTTAAAGTTTGGAGGCTATTTCTGTAGTATTTTCATAGTCCAAGACGTTAAAACTTAATACTATTTTATCATGATGATTAATATTGTAATTAGTACTTAATAAAGGATCTCAGTAAATAATAAAGATCGATTACTTAAATTGATATAAATTTGTTTCTATCTAATAAAATCATAGTGAGGCGTTTATCCCCGCACGAGGCAAGTATCCCCCGAAGCATTTTTAACGTTAGGCTACTATCCGCCACGGTAGGCAACTATCCGTTTTTTGAGAGGTTAAATAAAACAGGATTTACTCAAAACCAGTATTAATTATCATTACAAAAATAGGCTACTATAAAAGATCGAAGACCTATGTTTTAATATACATATCGCATTATTCTTAGTAAGTACATATTTTTTAATAATAGAGCTTTTTTGAAAAGTGGGGCAACTATCCGGCTTTTACCCTATGCCAGTTCAAAGGTTCTTTGCGAATACTTATTTTTATACGAATAAAAAATAACAAGAAGATTTTTCTCGTGCAGCTCTAGGCGTATGTGTAAATAAAATTCTTCCTGAGAAACTTGCCAGTTAAATAAGACCCGCCGCATGCGCTGCGGCGAAACATAAACTATCACTGCGGGGCATGGAAAAGAAGAGAATGTGAAGGGCAAAGAAAATACGAGGGTGAAGATTACGAGATTGCTCGTTTAAAAGAAAAAAAAACAAAATGTTCCGCAAATCGTACCTTATCTTCACGCTCCCTCCCTCCCTCTCTCTCCCTCTCTCTCTCTCTGTTGCACCTACTGCTCGAATTGGGAATGAAGGGGTCTTCTCACTTTAGACGCTAAAACAAGGCTGCTTTCATGCATTTTTTTGATAGGTTTATATTATAGATGTTGATTTTAAAATTGTTACACTTAATAAATATACTTTTGAAATACATTTTAAAAAATTATTTATTTAAGTCACTATTTATAGACGAAAATGGTAGTTAAAAAAATGTCCTAAAAAAATTATCTGCGCTGTCGATGAAATCTCGGAGATGGATCATGCGAAACAAAAAATCAAACGGTTTAAGATTCAGTATGTTAATGTCTATAGCGCATATTATACGATTTTTAATATATGCAAAAATAACAAAATGGCGGACATTTTTGAAAAAAAACGTGCTTGTTTCACCGTTTTTGGCAAAAAAATAATAAACAACAAAAATTTTTTTTAATCTTGATTTGCACTATAGCTATAGTTGTAAAGAATATGTGGTTGAAATTTCATAAGGATCGGTTCAGTAGTTTCGAAGATTTTATCAACAAGCTGTCGAAAAACGTTGTTGCGAGAAAAACACGTTTAAAGTTTGTTTGGGGTTTTTTTTTCATGTATTTCGAAAGTGCATTTATTAAGTGTAACAACTTTTACATCAATATTTGTAATATAAACCTATTTAAAAAATTCATGAAAATAGCCATTTTTAGCGTGAGAAGAAAGAAAGTGAGAAGACCCCTTAAGAAAAGAGAAAGATTTACGGTGCATTTCGCTTTCCAAAGGCGCCATAAAATAAGAAATATCGCAGCTTCCGTGCCTTCAATTTGACTCGGGGGTGAATCCGTCTGAAAAATATCCTGGTATTCATTATAGCCGAATAATAATAAAAAATCTCCAAAACAAAAATTGGTTTCCTTATTTTTCACAACCATTTACTGTGAATGTTTTTTGAAAAATAATATTTACTCGCAACGACTTCGTCGAAAATTGAAATGTTTTTTGTTCGTTGTTTGATGCTCTTGTGGAATATTTTGCGAATGATTTTTTTGGCTAATTGTGGAGTATTCTTTCCAGCGGAGTACGATCAAAGAGGGGCAATCTACTCGTTGAATCCGAGCATTCGGGGGAGTGACCCAGCCCATTTGGTTTCCCCGTTTCGCAGAGCTTCTATCTCTCTGCTATACACTTTCAGTGGAATCAAGGTATAAGGATCGATAGGAAAAATACTTCGTGTACCAGAGAGGGTGGACGCAATACAGATATATTGCACGGAAAGAGTGCACAAAAACGATACGCGAATAGAAAATTGGAAAGTTTTTATTTACCATAAGGATATTCACTGATTATTAGTTTTATGTGAATTAATAAAGTTTCGCGGATAGCTAGAAACGAAATAGCTGGAAAGGAAAAAAAAATGTTGCGTACGATTTTGATTCTTCATATTCACATTCGCATCTCGGTTTTATCAATCTATAAAACATATGTCCATATTTAATATTTGTTTTCGCTCTAATGATTCTTTAGTGATAGAAACTGACTTAAATATTATTACTCTAGCTTTATAGTTCTTTATTGCTTATTTTTATAAATAACCATGTTATCTTTTTTTTTTAATTAGCCCTTTGATATTTCTTCGTTCATTCAATTTATTTCCGAATAAAACAAATATTAGGATTGCAGAATAAAAACGACGACCAAGGACGTTCGGGATTTCACCGGATGGAGTTTGACAAAGAAGGACTTCATTTCCGCAGGCTTAATTTAAATGGAGTTTGGTGGTTATGTAATGAGCATCGGTACATTATTCCGAAATTTATTTAATTTTATTTACGATTACATTATACTTATATAGGTATATAAAATTTTTGCTTTTTTCAAGAAACAAATCAGTAAGTAAGGAACAAGAATAATATAAGATGATGATAGTATTGTAATTGATAGATCTCGGTGACTTTCAAAGTGTATACGATATTACGAAAAAAAAGAGAACATTAGAATATTAAGGATTGTCATTTTTGTTTAACAATAGTTTCTTTTACTGGATCCAAAAAAATGTTAACCCTGCAAAGACTACGTCATCAATCCTATAGCACGAGGGAATATTTACGCAAAATATGGCACGGATTTGCTAGCATTAATCCAATATGGTCTTACATACATTAAAGTTACATATATAATACGTTTATATTTACATGCAATTTTCGTTAAAACTTCATCGAAGCAAAAACGCTGGTCTTCCACAATTATAATCATCAGTGGTTTCTTTTTTTCATTGACTATTCTGAGGTAATCGTTCTTAGGTAACGAGTAATTGACAAACTTGCGCCTTACTCAATATTCACCGATAAGTATTGCGGTGAAATTCGATTTCACGAGAAAAAATTAAGTCAAAAACGAAAAACTTTTCTAAGTATCTACAGAAAAATAAATATTATTCTTTCCGCCTCTTTCTACATACCCTTATTATAATTATTATACATTAGATGTTATGCACGAAGTTTAGCGTAATTATTCCCCAGATTAAGTGCATCGTATGGAACATTAATCTGCGTGCAAATCAAAGTTTATGCTTTACATTTACGTAATTGTAAGAAGGCTTGTATGTTTTGTTATTACGTGTACAACCATTATTGCAGATCAAAAATATTACTTTTACTCCGGTCTTAACCTACTGCACTCGCGAAAAAAAAGTCTTCATCTAACCTGCATTCCTCTCCCTCTGTCTCTCTCTCTCCCTCTCTCTCTCTCTCTCTCTCTCTCTCTCTCTCTCTCTCTCTCTCTCTCTCTCTCTCTCTCTCTCTCTCTCTCTCTCTCTCTCTCTCTCTCTCTCTCTTCCCCTCTCTCTCTTTCTGTAATTTTTTTCCGGCATAAAGGTATCCACAAGTAGATATTGAAATGTGAAATCCTGGAAAATCGATCTGATCGTAGATAACATATTGATCGATTGAATAAAATAGTCTCTCTTTCTTCGGAGCAGCACCCAAATTGTTGCTCGTAATTTAAATTTTTTACCAACGATAGATCCGTCAGTAATTCCCTTCACTTCAGCTGTACCAACACCATGAAGTAGGTGACGACCGCTCCGAGTACCTAAGAGTGAAAGAAATCAAGGTAATCAGACATTTGATTTAATTGCTAATTATTGGATTTTCTGCAAATCGAAGTCATACGTTCTTTGACATATTTTGAGTATATTTTTCACCGAGTCAATGCATTGTGAGAGAATTATAGTTACCGAGGCGAATAGATCCAAAGAAACAGTAAAGAACTTGGCTCCAGATATGGACATTGCTTTCTGGCACTGTTGACAGACGATTTGAACGAAAGTCTTTGCCTCCTCGGATCCATCGTACCAGTGGCAAGAATACGCAGCTTCCATCACCGATGAGCTCTGCAATGTCGTAGAAACAAGTTGTAAGCAAATTGTTCCACTTTTTTCTATAAGTGGACTTGCCGATCTCGTTGATCATGGCATAGTATCGGTAGGATTTAAATTAAATTAAATTCAAATAAAAAAGGTCCATGTGAGCACTTGCCTCCTCGATGAGACGGTTCCCGAATATGCAAAACAGGAATACTTGACCAAGACTGTACAACAAATAGCCAATGGTCGTTGCTGCATAAACATCGACGGAGTTCACCTGTGTTTGTACGATTTAAAAAAAGTGTTAATTGAGAGTTGATAGCTGTAACGAGCCTGGCAATGCAGCGAGTACAACGAATTTTACCTTAGTAGCCTGATAGGCGAGAAGAGTCAACGTTATGGTAGTGGTCAGCATGTGCAACAAAAGTGCAACACCGTAAGCGTCCCCTATGGCCGTTACCAACCTGCAATCGAGTGTGAAAATCAGGCTATTTTATTGACAAACTATATTGAGGCTACGTGGATGTGCACAATGTCGTATGTACGTCAATGCGATAGCCGCGTAGATGCTGACGGAGGCTTTCTTTTATTGTTCTCGAGTAAATGAATAATTTAAAATCCGAAGTGCAGCAATATTTTATAATTCGTCGGACTATGGAGCATTGATCGATATTAGACGGTCTGGAACATCGTTACTCGAAGCCGACGAGACGTATCGTTTACACAACACGTTATGACTCCTCGTCTTTGACTTCACCCCTATTACCCAGATTCCGCGCATCGATCTGAGGGTTACGCAAATGAGACTACTCGTGCGCGTAGAAGGGACCATTTTTTAACACGGTATTTAAAGGTTTCGATAAATCAAAATCTTTAAATACCGTGTTAACAGTGCCCAGACCATCATCTCAATAGCACGTATTCCGGTGAGGTCTGCCCTGACTTTGCGTAAACATTCCCTCATCATGCTCAGCGCTATCAGACACGCGTCAACTGGCAACGAAAGGTTGCGAGGTCGATCTCTCCGGTTTCGATGAAATTTGCCATGCTTGGAGAATGGGTAAAAATAGGCGACACGTATTTTTTTATATCTGTGGAACCCGATTTTTTAGGGGTGAAACGCACCCTCGAAAAATTGGGGTGTTTTTCGTTTTTCGTCGATAACGTTTTAACGGTACGAGATATGAAGAAATTTCAAATTGCAACAATGTTTATTTTTTCGTGTACTATACATTGGAGATGAGAATGGTAACGTTATTGACGAAAAACGAAATACACCCCTATATTCCAGAGTACGTTTCACCTCTTAAAAATCGGGTTCCGCAAATATTAAAAAAATACGTATCGCCTATTTTTACCCATTGTACAAGCATGCCAAATTTCATCGAAATCGGAGAGATCGACGTCGCAACCTTTCCTTGTGGGTGAAAATCGTACTTCTCAGGGTCAAGATCAGATTGCGCTGAGCTTGAAAATATCGTCTCATCAGTGCTGAAGTTCTGCCTAGTGCACATTTTCCCCAATTTTGACGCTTTATTCCCGACTTTTATGATGGGATGTTCACTCATTTTTTTTCACCAGATCGTTTGCTTTATCGTTCAACATCAGCGAATTTCATTAGCTTGATAACTGATAAGGGATGAGGTGCCTACGTATTCCTAGTTCATTTTCTTTCAACGAGTTACACCTAACTCGTGGCCGGAAGAAGATGAATTTTTTTCTCGGACAATGTGACCAGGTTAAACATTTTTTTACATTCAAGAGTATGAAGTATCTTTTGTAATTTTTCCATTGGAAAATATCTATAAATGTGGAAGATATTCAAAAAAATGTATAAAATTATTTATAAAATATAAATGATTGTTTGAAAAATGTCCTTCGCGGTGACCACTGCTGCTCGGAAACAAATCATTCGAAAAAAAACCAAACGCATTTAGTTTTTGCATGAAATGATCTAGTACTCGGACGAAGGATTTGATGAAATATTGATTTTTCAAAAATGGCAACAGTCCAAAGTGAAAGTATCGATTTGCGGTGAACAAACGCTCTATTTTCGTTTTTAAAAAAAATACTATGCATCGAAGAATACATTCCGTTGTTCAAACACTGTTTTTTGATAAGTAAAAGAAGCTTGGAAAATTTGGAGTTGATCAGTGCAGCGATTTTTGAGATATCGTGGTCACCGATTTAGAAAAAGTCATTTTAAGAAAAACGCGTTAATACGTCGATTCGCGGAATCTACCTATAACCGCCCATAACTCCCTCAATTTTGAACGAATCGACTTGAAATTTTCAGACAATATTTTTGAAATGTTATATTACGAGAATCCGTCGAAAACCGAAAATCGACATTTTCAAAAATTTCAACAAGCCGTAAGTCCTCGAGATCTTTTCCGTCGCCTGGCAAGAGTAACTTGCGAAAAACATCTTTCTGCAAGAAGGAAACCTTTTTCCATAGAAAAAGCAACAAAAGTAGACAATAACAATAAATGAAAGTTATTCGCATTCTGGCAAACAATCACTTTCCGAAACTACGGATAACAAAGCATCTTATTCATCACCATCGTTATCTCGCAGAGATTAATGGTTCTCGGTGTAAATAGTGATTTCGCAATCGATAGAGAGGTGCCCGCCAACATTTCGTCAATGGAGCGAAAACGTCCCTCACTTTCGTCACATTCACGCCCGCAGACTTCGGTAAATATTTCACCGATGGTCAAGAGAAGTTGGAGGCAAAGGGGTACGTACCAGCGAGCGTATCCTGCCCACAGGGGTGAAAAACAGAAGTTGTTGCAAAAGAGGGAGGAGACTACAACCACGATGATACCTCGTGCACGCGATATTGACCCGTTGCGGTCAATATCGCCCTCTAACGCAATGAATACTTTATTACTGTGAGAACTCGAGCACTCGCGCTTTCCTTCTTACCTCAGACCGCGAGCTGTCTATCCATCCGTCTCCCTACTCTACGGTCTTTACAATTTTACCTAGCAAGTTGAAAGCGAACCGAGTCATCATTGGATACTTCCTTTTTTAATTATAAATTACGAATATATGTTCACAGGGTCGAATAACGTTTTTTACGTTCCCTAGCAAAAATGAACAGAGCATTTTTCAAACGCGGTCTTTGAGTATCGGGTGAACTTTCGAGAGGGCAATTAAAAATTTCTATCGCGCAGGTCTTCAGAAAATGTGCACTTTGCGATGTTTCAAGTATTTCCTGCAGCACTTGTTTTTATAATTGGCAAAAAACTCTGTAGTCATGAAAATGTCTATATCAGAAACGAAATTTATCATATAAAATCAAATATAAATCTGAGATTATTTGCATAGAATTTAGACGATGATCAAGTGGGTATTAATAACGTTAGGTACGTGATAACTTAAGGCGGGGAACCACTTTAGATGGTTCAAAAAAACAATTTTTTTTTATCTCAAAAATCGTTGGTTGACTTTCTTAAGAACGCACCCTGAAAATTTCAAAACGATATTCGGATTCCTTCTAACGGTATGTATATAAGTAATAAAGACTCTCCGATCGACTCCCAAGCGCTCGACTCTCAAATACGATGACGGGTCACAAAACATTCGATTTTATTTTGCTTTTTTCTCAGCGTGCATAATCGAGAATATGTGAAAAAAATTCAAGTTAAAATATTGAACAGTGACCAAGTGACTGACGATTTAGTGAGAACGGCATTTTTTCAATTCACGGGAATCATAACTCAAAAACGAATTGATGGATCATCTTCAAATTTGGAACACATTAACATAATATAATTCATTAAAACATGGACCTAAAGTTGTAAAGATTATATTGTTTAAAATATATTTATTATTGCAAAATGTCGGGAAAAAAATGCTAAAAAACGATCATTTTTTTTTCAAACACGTTCCAACATTCAATTCTCGATTTCTTTTTTCAAAATTTAGGTTCATGTTCTTAAAAAGACATCTCAAGAATTTATAATCCTTTGTTGGACTATTTCAGATGCGAATTGCGAGCTGCACAATTCCCACAAATCGACAACGACGATGAGGACACGCTAAGGGACACGGCGCAATACACCTTGATTAATGCATGAAATACCTTGACAAAATTACCAGAGATGTATGCAGATATAAATAAATTATTGTCAGAGTTGCGGAAATTTCAGTTTATTCACAATAAAAAAAATCGAAAAAATCATGTAATTGTCGGTCTCCTAAAGTGGTTGCCCGCCTTAATAGACCATTTAACGCCTGCGATTGTATGATGGAGATGTACTACACGCAATGTACGTCTACCTGCCTCACGCTCATGCAACTGGCATCTTCCATCTCTCTTTTATCATATTCATCACATCCACCGTTTTGAATCCTTCAATGCACGATTACGGGGTCTTCTCACTTTAGACGCTCAAAAAGGCTACATTCATGAATTTTTTTTTATAGGTTTATGTTATAGATATTGATATAAAAGTTGTTACACTTAATAAATACACTTTCGAAATACATAAAAAAAATTATTTATCTATTTAAGTCACTAATTATAGACGAAAATGGTAGTTGAAAAAAAGTCCTAAAAAATTGTGGGTCTGCGCTGTTAATGAAATCTCGGAGATGGATGATCCGAAACAAAAAAATCAAACGGTTTTAGATTCAGGATGTTAATGGCTATAGCGCATATCATACGACTTTTGATATATGCAAAAATAACCAAATGGCAGATATTTTTCGGAAAAACAAAAAAAAAGTTTTTCTTTCACCGTTTTTGGCAAAAAATAGTAAATATCAAAATTAAAAAAAATCCTTGATATACGCTACAGCTATAGTTGTAAAGAATATGTGGTTAAAATTTCATAAGGATCGGTTCAGTAGGTCCGAAGATTTTTTCAACAAACCGTCGAAAGATTTTGTTTTGAGAAAAACGCGTTTAAAGTTTGTTTGGGTTACATAAATACATAAAAAAAATTTAATGTATTTCGAAAGTGTTATTATTAAGTGTAACAACTTTTATATCAATATCTATAATATAAACCTATCAACAAAATGCATCAAAATAGCTTTTTTTTAGCGTCTAAAGTGAGCAGACCCCTTAAATCTATAGTCACGTCACGGAGGGGGGGGGGGGGGGGCTTCTTTTTCAACTCCTGCACACTTTGGCGGATGGTCTGTCATGATGTCTTTTTCGATGTTACACGTGATCGAATAGGAAGGGAGGGAGATACCCGCGTTGATCGAAAGGAAAACGTGAACCCTGTGGAACATTCGTATGTTCCGAATGCGAGACATAGATATACGTCGTGGTTGTATAGCCTCATGAAACATTCGTGTATAGGAAAAAAAAAAACGTTTGTTCGCTCGGTGTGTGTAATAGAGCCAAGAGGTTCCGGTCTCGCTGTTTCATCGCTTAAGGGGGGTGAGAGGGTGGAAGCGTGATCGAGAATGAGAATACACACGCGACTCGCGTTTCTCGGACACTCGCTTTTATTCCCATTTTTTTCCTATATAGTATAGTCTGGGTGGGTATATGATGAATATGAAAAACTCAAGTTTCTCCAAGCAAGGAAGAGGAAGAGCCTTTTTTCTCAGATTTGTAAGCGTTTCAGTATCAGACGAAATATCTGAGACGCTTAATGGGCTACGTATATTTAGGTGGGTCAAAAAATGGAATTTTCCAAATATATTTTTATTCGATAGTATCACCTCTTATACCCTGAAATATACCCTGAAAATTTCGTTTCATTATTCGTAAGGAGTCTTCTCACTTTAGACGCTGAAAAAGGCTATTTTCATGCATTTTTTTGATAAGTTTATATTATAGATATTGATATAAAAGTTGTTGCACTTAACAAATATACTTTCGAAATGCATTTAGCAAAAATTGATGTATTTATGTAACCCTAGCAAACTTTAAACGCGTTTTTCTCGAAACAACGTTTTTCGACAGCTTGTTGATAATATTTTCGGAACTACTGAACCGATCCTTATGAAATTTTAACCAGATATTTTTTACAACTATAGCTAAAGCGCACATCAAGGATTTTTTTAAATTTTGATATTTACTATTTTTTTTTGCCAAAAACAGTGAAAAACCCCTTTTTTGTTTTTTTTTTCGAAAAATGACCGCCATTTTGTTATTTTTGCATACATAAAAAATCGTATGATATGCGTTATAGCCATTAACATACTGAATCTAAAACCGTTTGATTTTTTCGTTTCGGATGATCCATCTCCGAGAATTCATCAATACCGCAGATGGGCAATTTTTTTAGGACATTTTTTGAATTACCATTTTCGTCTATAAATAGTGACTTAGATAAATAAAACTTTAAATTAATGTATTTTGAAAGTGTATTTATTAAGTGTAACAAGTTTTATATCAATGTCTATAATATAAACCTATCAAAATATTCATGAAAATAGCCCTTTTTAGCGTTTAAAGTGAGAAGACCATTAAGGCGAGAAATCCCTTCAGAATTTTCAAAAAATCTATTTTTTTAAACATATTTCGAAAGTACGATACTCAAAGAATAAACTGACCAAAGGAAAACTCGAAATATTGAATGTTTGCGGAGTTATCGCATATAGTCTAGAGCGTGGGGACAGCATGCGATCAGGTAGCGAGTAAACTTTAAACGCGATTATCTCAAAACTACTTTTTCAAAAACTGCTTGTGTTGTAGCTCAAAAAGTTATCGACCGATTTGGATGTAATTTTGGGAGGTTACTCTCAGTAATATTATCGGAAGGATATACCTAAAGTTTGAAAGGTAGCGTGTATACATATAATTTTTTTGGGATCAAATATGTCGAAAAAATGGTCGAAAATTCGAACTTTGGAGTAAAAAGGTTTCCAAATTTTCAATTTTGCACTTTTTCATCATTTTCTAGGTATACCCTTCCCCTTAATATGTCAGTAAACGAGTGACACTTATTGAATCTTTTTCAGAACAACAGAAAAACAGTGACAACTGCAGCACTTTTCGATATCGCGGAAAACGCGTCCGAATACCTTTAATAACGCTGCCATTTTGTTGGTCATCCCAAAAAAATTTTTTTTTTTAAACATGACAGTTGTATTAAACTCATGTCCAAATTTGAAAATGATCACATTATTTTAACCCCTCGAAAAAAATTCCCGAAAAATACCTATTTTTCACGCTCCTAAAGGGATTTCTCGCCTTAAACATGGTTTTCTCGAAACACTGTTTCAAAGTCCGTGGACATGATATCTCGAGAATGACTCGATGGATTGTTTTTAAATTTACAGGAGATACGATGAAAAACATTTAAACGTCGTCGACGATATCACATTTTTTTTAATCCATCTTCATTTTTCAATAATTACGTAAAAATAACGACTTTTTCCGTAGATTTTGTATACTTCAGATTCAATTATGGAGAACTGGAGACTTATGGAGAAAATGGAGTCTGAATCCAGACGAAAGATCTGGATTCAAACTGAGGTGCTTAAAAATTTGTCGAACATTTTTTCGAAACGGACCGAATTTTGGAACAGACGTGTTCACAGCAGGTATACACATGATTTCCCCGTCGATCCCCAATTTAACATGATACGCGTTTAATCGCCTGGTGGAATTACCCCGGCCCTGCCTCGATGTCACGCGATATCGTTGAGGAGGGGTCATCAAACTTTAATGCTCGGCCTATCATCGATCATGATATATTATTGCATATTTGATTATAGGACAATAGGGGCTGTAAGAACGATAAATGATAGCTTGCGCGAGATATTATTATTATTCTTCGCGTAGCCTCTATTCAAGGCTCGAAATTATTTAAGATGGTACACAAAATGGGTTTAATATTATATTAAATTTTCGACTAGTGGTCTGGTGTATAGTTGGTATTTTTCCTAGCTCGTAAGACCATTTTAAATAAGAAATGTTCTTCCTTCTCGAAGAAACGAAAAAGATCGCCGAGAGTAAAGCTATCGAGCAACAATCATTAACCAATAAAGCGTCCAACTATTTTTACGATTGTTTCATTAGATCCAACAACAATTGTTTTTTTCTTCAAACAATGCAAAAACGTATGACGATAAGCCCTGGATTGAATAATTTTTGACCGAAAAATTATTACAATTCAGCAATTGTAAGACAAACAATTAAATAATTATTTTCCAAAACACTTGAAGATTTACGCCCAGCTGAAATTTTCGAAAATATCGATTTTTCGTTTTCGACGGATTCACAAAATATGCCATTTTAAAAGTATTCTCTGAAAATTTCAGGTCGAGCGGTTCAAAATTTGAGGGAGTTATAGGTAGGTTCTGTGAACCAGCGAACTGTAAAGGCATTTTCCTCAAAATGACTTTTTCGAAATTGGTGACGACGATGTTTCAAAAATCACTGCACTCACCAACTTCAAATTTTGTAAGCTTTTTTTACTAATCAAAAAGCAGTGCTCGAACGAAGGATTTTTTTTCGATAAATATTTTTTTTTATCATGACAATAGAGCTTTTTTGTCACCGAAATTCAATATTTTCACATTGGACAGCAACCATTTTTTCAAAAATCAATATTTTGTTAAATCCTTCGTTCAAGCACTAGATCATTTCATGCAAAACCGCGCAGCAGTGGTCACCGTGAGGATCGTTTTTTAAACAACGCTCTGCACCATTTTTTCTACCACACTCATAAATATTTTTCAATGCAAAAATTGTACGTGATACTTGAAACCATCATTTTCAATGCAAAAAATGAGAACACCTGCCCACGTTTTTCCAGAAAAAAAGAGTAAGGTTCCGAAACCCCCTCTTCGATCTAGCTGGAATTTCGCACAAACCTTCTTTTAATATTTGAAGATAACCACTACAGAGATTTTTGGCAACGCGTAATAGTTTTTGAGTTTATTTGGGTATAAAAAAGTAAAAAATTCAATATCTCGAAAACTATTACGAGTCGCCAAAAATCCTTTTAGGGGTTGTCTTAAAATATTAAAAGGAAGGTTTGTGCAAAATTTCAGCTTGATCGGGGGGGGGGGGTCCAAATCTTACTCTTAAAGACAAACTTAAAAAATTAATATCTCGAAAACTATTACAAGTCGCCAAAAATATTTTTAGGGTTTGTCTTAAAATATTGAAAGGAAGATTTGTGCAAAATTCCAGCTCGGTCGTGGGTTGAAACCTGATCCGAAAAAAAGTCACGAAAATTTCTCCTCTTTCCGGTCACCAGCTACGTGTGACTCGTTGACCCAACTTGCAAAATTATTTGTCAAGAATGGTTCGAAAAGTGCAGATAGGAATGCGGGGCACCAAAGTTGGAAATATGAGACGAACTTACCTAACGACATGCTTGTGTCTTTCGACCCAATACTTGATGGCGCTTCTCACAAGCATCTCCTGCTTCTTCGTTAAGCCATTCGGTCCGACCCCGCCGTTGAATTGAGTTCCCGCGGTTGGACGAAAAGTTGCCGTGAAATCCTGGCGATTGCTGTATATTCCACGTAAATCAAGATCAAGCATATTTTCACTCTGCGGTGGTGGCGGGGGTGGTGCTGTATTCGTAGTGTCCCGCAAGTGTTCCGCGCTACCGGCCTTGAACAGCTCGGTACTATTAGGTACGACCGTGTCCAAAGTTGCGCTGAGCTCCATAAGCGGTTTCATGATTTGTTTGAGATGCTGCAGTTGCTCGCAAGCGAATAACAACCACGAGCAGAAAAGAACATCGACCGAATTGGCCTGTATCATCGTGAAGACCAGCCAGTAGAATTGAAATACCAGCGTGAGCACGTGAGTCATACCGTGACTCGGATCGAATGGATAGAACGATCGCACCATCAATCGCGGAATCTACGAACATTTTTCAGGAACATATTTTTCGCGAGATTTTGGATTGACGGCTATTTTTCGAAAGAATCATTGAAATTTTCGACGCCAAATTCTTCAATAAAGGAATTACGCTGAAAAGTGGATTATCAATGATTAACGAAATTCGATTGATTTCCATGAGTCGTGCGGATTATTCGTACAGACGAGTTTTTTTGACTATTAAAAGAATTAGCATATTATTAATCAAAACCATTATTTTATTGCTTATTAAATGAAAGGTTTAAAGAACTTTGTTAAGTATTAATTAAATTGAGAAGAAATTGCTTATTTGAAGGGGGAGTCAAATTTCCGCTATCCTGTTTTTCCTTGAGCCATACATTTTTTTGGTAATTCTTTAGATAAGTGACTTTTCGGAAAAAATGAACCTAACATTTTTTTTTGCTATTTTCTCATTTATTGGTTTATAAATGATAATATTCAGTCGGGGGGCGCTGAAATTCACCCCCCCCCCCCCGCCCATAAAAAGTTATGGGGTTTCAAGTTCGCCGAAACATGTGATAAAATAGGGTATTTATATTGGGTTTGATTGGGTTAAAAGCTGTAAAAAAATTGTTAATGAAAAATGTCGGCTTCGCCCGACTGAATATCATAATTCATAAACAAATAAACGAGAATATAACAGAAAAAAAATTTAGGCTCATTTTTCGGAAAAGCGACTTATCTAAAGAATTACCATTTTTTAAAGTAAAGATCCATTTTTTTATCTCGCAGAACGTGAACGTGAATTGAAAGGAATCATTCGAGATATGTTGCAATTTCATACCAACTGTCGATTGTATTATTGGCACAACTTGTAAGTATGTTATATTGCAAATAATTCGAAAAATGTTCTCACCTCGACTATCATCGTTTCGTTGGTTATGGGATCCGTGACTTTTTTCACGGAGTCCCCGACGAACGTGATACCGGTCCAGCATATAACCGTAAGTATGGTAGCGCCGCCAACCGCGAAGAGCAGTCTCCGCATTTTCGTCAGCGCTATCGCGTGATATCTCGCATTGCTCTCGGCGAAAAGTGGATGACTGTTCGGATTGTTCCATATAGCGAGTGTTCGATAAAACAATTTGCTTCGGACGCCAAAATAAATGACTTTTACGATGCTGTGCGTGAAGAATAGGACGGTTATCGTGTTTGCCGTTAGATCGTCAACGTCGCCGCTCTCGAGAGCCAAATTCACGAGGCATAAGCAAAATTGCAGAACGACCAAAACCAGATGGATCTTGCGTGAAAGAATTATCGAAAACAAAATTTATTCGAACTGGTGCTCGATGAAAGGCTTGTAATACATTTTTTTTTTTTTCAATCATTGTTTCATCGCGGTACTTACGATACAGTAAATTTTATGCATGAATTTCATGCCATCAGCGTAATAATTGAACATGAAGTGCCCGCCGAATTGCATTACCCTGATGTTGGGCAGAAGGTCAGAGACCAGCCCTTGCTGCTTGAACTTCATCATCTAGTGGGAATAAATAATAATCAAGCGCAATGAAAACGGCGATATGGTATGGTCGTGCGCAAAAATGCGAAAATGTGCAATCCTGCGATTCTAGACTTCTTCAAGAACACAAGCCATTCGGTCTGAAATAAACGCGAAATTTTTTTTACGCACGGCCGTGTGTTTCAGCCTCGACAAAGTTTTAGAAAGCTGCAAGACACTACAAGAACGTGAAGGGGGCGGTAAGTTTCAGCCTCGACAAAGTTTTAGCAAGCTGCAAGATACTACAAGAAGGTGGAGGGGGGTTTAAAGGCCATGGACTTGGAACTTTTCGCAATATGTAAAAGAAAAAAAATGGTCAAAAAATGTATCGCTAAAAATCGCCATGGAACGAAATTGCCATGAGGCTTGAGTAAAAAAAAATCTGTAGATATAAAGATATTTTAATGAACCTTGAAGCTGTTTTTTTAATCCCAAATTTGTTCACGAGACGAGGCTGCGACGATTAGTCCTCCACAGTAATCCTTGTTGCTCTTCGAGATCGGTTCGATGTTTTACATGCACCGCAACAGTTATCACCTCTCGACGGGTAAAAATACGGAAACTTCAGTACGAAAAATCGTACGAAGAAAAGAAAATGGAAATATTTCACAGGTAAAGAACGAGCAACGTAGCTCGTCCGTGTACGACCGTTTTCATCGGCTACGTTTCACTTGGTCTTCCGAGCTTCTTTTTCCACTTCTTCGCGCAACCCCCTCGTGAACTATGATAACTCGAAGTACAACGGTACCCCTGTATCATTGCGTTTAACGCGTACGCGCAATGCACCCTCCTCTACGACCCTTCGACGTTGAAAAACGCCCCCTTACCCCTACGCGATCGCCAAACGTGGACGAATGGCCGAGCGATATCCCCACGCGCAGACGTTGTATATTTCGTCGTTCGTATGCTTGTGTTGATCGTCATGACCGACAAAAGGACTTACAATCGGATCATTTACGACGATCGACGAATCGCTTCGGGCCTTTCTGTCCTTCAAAGGTCGACGTATGAACACACGAGCGCCGTTACCAACGAAGAAAATCGTCGGCTCCGGTCGCCATCTTGCTGCCAACCTCCCCTCAATACCCTGGGTATGTAGAAACGCGAGAGCTTCTCTTCGCGATATAACCTCATCCCCGCGTTGTAGTTACCCCGAACGTCCCGCAAGAAAAAAACCATTCAATTATTTACCATGAGTGCGGCTATCGATGCCAAGACCACATTTTTTTTTCTTCGACCCAGGCACCCTCGTTCAGCAGCACTTCCGGGTGGCCGACACGGATGCCTCTTTTCTCGATTGTTCGATAAAACTCCTTCAATTCCGTCGGTCGCATACGTTGGAGAACTAGGATGCTCGACGATTTTATTAAGTATGCAAAACTTATTTGGGAACACTCAACCAATTTTTTTTTCTTTTGGAAAACTAGCTTCATTCGACTAAAAACATTAATTCTGAGAAGAGTTTGACTTGATTTTGATTTTTAGAAGGAACACGTACGTTGTGCAAAGGATGGATGTGAATTGAGTTGAAAAAAAAGGTTCGATTTTTAAAAGTTAGAATTGATCTTTTGTGATAAAAAAAACAGAATGTCAAAAGGGTTTTTCTTTGAAATAATTCTGAAGATAACTATAAATTGTTTTGCATCACGATAATTCAAACTATAAATGTGGCGCCAAAACGCCGTGCTATCGGCGCTGGCGCTTGTGACGTCACCGTTCGAACGCGACCAAATAGGCTATGCATACGGCTCACACGCGAGTGTACACAAGTGTACAATTTGGTGTCATTTTAGGTCGGAAAACATCTTGAGCATTTTCAAAAAGTCGATAACTAGTTTAATTTTTGTGCAACGATGTGTGAAAGTAGATTTGTGGAAGCAAATTCGAGTAATTTGCCGACCGTGGATTTTTAGGTTAGGAGAGGCTTGATAAATTGTGTCACTTATTGTCGCTACGTATCATAAGCATATTGAGATAGACTTATTTGAAATAAAATATTCTACTACAGTTTATGTTGTAACACGTTTACACTTTCATCTAAGTGGTCTTTACAGCAAAAATAAGTGGACGATGATTTCGGGTTAACACGTCGTGCTGCATCGAATCAGTGATTTCGACGTTTTACGTCTTGTGGCACATTCAGAAATACCTTATTAGGGGCACTTTTCGTTGTATTTATGTAAAGAGGAATGAAGCAAGCCTTATACGATTTTGTCGTTGCCATCGTTGACAGAAAACTCGTATTACACGAGTAGCTCGTGTACCGGCGTTCGAACGGTGACGTCACAGAGCGCTCGGGTAACTTCGGATGCTCTTGGTGCGTTTCAGCGGAGCCGAACAGAACAACAACTTCGAAGTGCTGTATCGTTGATAACTGTTGAAAAAAAAAGAAAAATACTTTGCTGAGAAACCGCACATGATCTTTACAATGAAACAAAACAAAAATAATTTAATTACTCAATTGCGTTTTTTCGACTGATCGCTATTCAACTGTATCGATGAGATACACCAGTCTTTCAATATGACAGATAACATATTTCCCGTGCAGAAATTGCCATCGGATTTCAATTGGATTCCTATATACTTGTTCCCACTTCCTGATAGGGATCCAATGGTTCATGGCTTTGGGTCTCTATACCAAAACGTCACGCTCGTACATTTCATTCTAATCGGGATTCTCCATTGGAATCTAATGTGCGAATCCAATTTCAATCCTAAAAGATTCCCACGTTATCGAAGGGAATCCGATACGATTCTTAATGGAAACCATCGCATTCTGTACGTTGAATTTTCTAAACAAAATGTATATTTTTATTTATTTTTTTTTTCATTTTTTACTATAGCTTCCATTTGTACAGGGTCCTTCCCCTTATTAAATTCCTCACGATATTCCACATCACATACCCTATTAAACACAGTATATAGATGTACTAAATAAGTGAATCTTAAAAGAGCATAAATGTTATCTTATAGAAGTGAAAATCGCTTGCAAATATCTTGAAAATCGATTTGAATCACGTCACTGAAAATCCACTTCAATAATCCCTTATTATTCATTTTACTCTACTTTGACATAATATCACTACACACGTACACGTTTTCTCGTGGCTTTTCATATATTTTTTATTCAAACGGAGTTCATCGGAGAATAGTGCAGATTCCAATTGTATCCCAATGAGGACTCCCTATGTGCGGTATTCCTAATAAATCCCTATAAATAAATATGGGTGCATTTTGGGACTCACCAACAAATTTCTGCATGCATTACTACGAATTAAACGATGTACGTAAAAATTACAACTTGAACGTCGCTGGTCAATTACTTTTTTTTTTCTTCAGAAAACGAACACAGATTTGTCCAATAATTTTACAACCGAAAAAGGACCTTTTTACGGCGCACCAGTATAACAAAACGTATAACAAAAAGTTATACGTGCACGTATAACAAAAAGTTATACGTGCACAAATATGGCATATTTACCCTTTCAGAGACGCGGACCGAAATTATTTGCGTGCTTAATTGACATAGTAAACAAAGGTTCCCTAATGACTTAGTATAGAGGAGGTATCATTTGCATTCGCCCTTCTGCATGTTATACTTCAATACATGACAAGCTACACATTGATTAGTCGGGGCCAGCTGTCCTCAAAGTCTGATCTATAATCAGGCGTGCCCCGCACGCTATAGTGATTTTTTTCTTTCGGATACCAAATTAATTGCATTCCTTTGTTGTTATGCTTTAATCGTTACGGCGATAAAACCCTGACATATGTAACGATTTTTTCGCACGTCAATGTATAAACTTGTGCTGCAAGGGCGCACCGTAGCCTCACCTTATCTACGCCACAGTCTTTGTCATCGTTTGCCAAACCTTGCTCCGAGGGTAGCTGGCAGGCTTTTTTTCATTTATTTCAATGCTAGCTCACGAACGCACTTACCTCGTTCGTGGCCTTCCGGAAAACGCATCCATACACGTTTTCTCTGCGTTGTTTCTTCTGGTACGACACTTGTTAGGTCATAATAAAAAAAGATACGGTAATTTGTATAATTTTTAGCGCACATATTCGGCAAAATTTCTTTCATGTTCGATACAAATTTAATTATATTACATTTATATTCAAATATAAGATTCGAAGAATTGCATAAACTAAACGTTCCAAAATACGACCAAATTACCGATACTGCAAAACAAATGTTTCCATAAAAAAAAAGTCGGAATTTTTTCGAACACGAGAACGGTTCCACAATTTCAACGTGAACGGAGTGCGCTCCCTGAACATTTTTTACCTGAGCCGTATGAGCTATTTTTTCAGGCGAATCATTAAAATCTTCAAAAATAAAGTAGAAAAATAGTTATCCATTTTTTTCCTTTACATGGAATATACCTAAGCATGATTAGCGACTATTGGATTCGCAAATGAACTTCGATGTAAGTTGCGGCACGACTTTACCTGTGCTCGCGTCAAGAATAGTCGATCAACTTGGCTAAAGAGTTTTTTTGATAAGGTGACCTATGTAACCGGTTAAATATGTCACAGGCAAGTATTGACTGGGCTTTTGCGACGGTCGCTCGGGACCCTTACGTAGTGTCTAATAGTCTTACAATCACATTCGGGGTTGGCGTTGTCGAGAGTAGTTTATTATTTAGAGCGACAATACTCGCAATGATCACGGGACGTTAGGCCTACTGGCGATAACAGGGTTGGTTTTTATTCACGGTATTTTGCCCGCAATATCGTGTTAAGGCGTTATGTGGGTTTCGAAGCCAAAAAGCATAGTTTCTCTATTTAAAAAAATATCATTTATACATTATTTTATTCAAAATGTTAAGCACATAAAAGAGCAACATTTCAACAATATTAAAAAAAAGTCATGCAAAAGTTTGGGAAATTCAGCCGGTGGGACCTGGTTTTCGGAACCCCTAAAAAAAGTGTCCTCGTGGTGATTAGGATAACTCATGATAGGTTTATCTGAAATTAAAAAACCAAATTTTTTCTGTTAGTAGATAGGTATGGATCGTGATTGAATAAAGGATTAAAAAAAAAATTGAAATTTGAATTTTTGGCGGAGTTGAATGCAATATAGTTCAATTTTTGGTACAATTTACACTACGTATAGCCTTGCAAAATTAGTTGTAATCGAAAAAAAGAAAACCTTTGTTCAATCACTTGTCTATGCTATTTTGAAGACGTGTGCAAAATTTCAATACGATCAGTGCATTAGCTTTTGAGAAATCGTGTCCACCGACTTCAAAAATACTGTTTTGAGAAAAATGCGATTACTTGCGTCGCTCCCGGCCGGTCTTTCCGAACGGGGGGAATTCTCAAAGGCTCTCCCTCTCTGCTAGATTTTTACTCCCATTGACTCAAAACTTTGGGAGAATATTCTAGACATATTGCACTATTAGATAATAAAATAGAAAAAATGGATTTTTTGAAATATTAAAACTAACCCCTTAACCCGCGAGCTCTTTTGTTCAATGTATCATGCGCGATCTATTTGGGAAGCATATGAAAATTACCAGACTCGACATTTTCGGGGCCTTATCACACTGATAGGAAATGAGGAGGGGTATTCGACTAGCCTTACTTAGGCGATACAGCCCTGCTGATGTTGGAATTCGATTTTTTTGCTGGTTCACGAGTATAAAGTTCATGAGTAAGGAGTTCATGAGCTGATGTTCCTGAGCTGATGTTCATGAGTTGATGTGCATGAATTGCTGTTTAAGAGCTGATCAATATGGAGTTCACGAGTTTATGAGTATTCGTTATTAGATTTGCCCCCGAACGAAGAAGAATGTAGCTATAGTTCTCATTCAAACGACAGTAACAAAATACGTCATTTCGCCGAGTGGAGTCGAGCATCCGTCAATATGATAAAAAAAACACTACGGGATCGTCCAGATTCTAGCTTGTTGCCCCGCTTGTGTCAATCACCTGGGAAACCAATTCTGTTTATCGTCGACACATTGTTTATTCGCTGAACTAGTTCTCGGGAGAACAGACGTTTTTTTACTTCTCCACGATATCGGTTGCGTTCAATTAACGTCTCAACTTTGGCCAAAGTGGAAGGGAATCTTGGCTGGCTCGATGACCGAATATCTGAAGTGTCGAAAGCCATCCTTCACTCTGCGAATCGGGTAAGTCAATTGAACGTTTAGCCGGACATTTTTCTCTTCTTTCCTTTGATCGCTCGATCCCTTGAGCGAACCGAAAAGTTGAGCACACGGTCGAGGATGTATATATATATATATATATATATACACACACGGAGATAGAAAGCCTTGAATGAAAAGCGCACGCTAGCAGCCTTCCACGAATTTGCATTCGTTATCGAAAAGTTGAAAAAATGTATACTTGCTGTCGGACAACAAATCTGTGAAAATAACGTTTCATGTGCGGTGCAAACTGGGTCATAAGAGGCGTATAGACGACATTTTCGTATTGATTGTGATTGAAGGTCCCGCGATATGGATAGTGTTAAACGATACACATTCAAATTCATTTGCTCTATTATCCATCGAAAGTAGCAAATTTCGACACACCATTTATGTTGATGCACTATTATTCGAAGCGCAAATCGATAAATCTTCAATTAATTATTCCGAGATCGCATTTTTCGAGTTGAAAAACCATCATTTTATGTTAAAGGAAAATCGAGATGAGAAGATCTTGGATTTACGTCCTGGCGATCCTGGGAATCGCAGCGACGAGTTCGGGCTTCACCGTCGAAAGATCGAACCCAGAGCCAATTCGCTCCAGGAACTGGACAACACCGGTCCTCCAGCCACATCGCAGAGCTTCCGTCCCAAATATTCTTAGCCATGAAATTCGCCCCGCTGACGCTATAAATATTCTGCGTGATTCCGAACTGCGGGAATTCGTGAAACGGCCAGACAAAAAGCATTCTACGTTCTCGGAAGATCCGCAGCGTATCGAACGTTCGGGAGATGCTTCGGGCCCGACTAATCGCTCGAGAATCGCTGAAAAAATGACGTTGGAGCCCAAGGAATCGATGCCCGGATCGTCGATCCTAATGTCGTCCAAAGACAGACTCAATTCGGATCCGACGTTCGTCACGTCGACTGGAAACTCGAAAAGTCCGGGATCAACGAACGTAACCTTGCAGAAAGAAACGAGAACTCCAGAGTCGTCGATCGTCGTCGGCACGTCGCGAGTAAAAGTAAAAACTTTGCGATCGCCGATCTCGATATCGTCAAAAGAGACGAGAAGCGCGGAATCGACGATCGGGACGTTTTCACAAGAAACGGGAAATCCGGGATCAACGATTGCCTCGTCGTCTGAGGAGATGAAATCTTCGGAATTGCAAAGAGCACATACTGAAATTGAAATACAAAATCGGAAAACATCTTCGGATAAGAACACGGACGTGGAGATTTTGAAAAACGTCGTTTTGTTGCTGATCGATGATTCCGCGACTGGACAAGGAAATTATTTGAGACACTTCCTGGATCGTCACAAGTTTCCTGTGCGCGGATTTTTGCAGGCACGTTCCTCGATACATTTTTAACTCGGGGGGGGGGGGGGCAGTTGTGAAATAATCTTCATGAATTTTATTGACTCAATCAGAACTGCAACAGCGTCAAGATTCCAGAGATCGTCAAGTTTTCTCTTGGAGATTCTTTAGTTTCTGGAAAAGCGGATGCCGATTGCAGATGTAATCGCTTTCTGCGAGCGAACGTAGGAAATCTTTTGTCTTGGGCTCGCCACGTTAAGGACATGACCACAGGTATGAGCTTTTTAGCCATTTTATTCCGAAATCAGAATTTCCTCCTTCTCACTTTAGACGCTAAAAAAAGGCTATTTTCATGAATTTTTTTGATAGATTTATATTATAGATATTACAATAAAAGTTGTTATACTTAATAAATCCACATTCGAAATACATTTACAAAAATTATTTATTTAAGCCACTATAGACGAAAATGGTGGTTAAAGAAATGTCCTAAAAAATTGTAGGTCTGCGCTGTTCATGAAATCTTGGAGATGGATCATCCGAAACAAAAAATCAAACGGTTTGAGATTCAGTATGTTAATGGCTATAGCGCAGATCATACGATTTTTTTTATATATGCAAAAATAACAAAATGGCGGATATTTCTCGAAAAAACAACAACAAAAAACGTGTTTTTTCACCGTTTTTTTGTCAAAAAAGTAATACATATCAAAATTTAGAAAAATCCTTGAAATTTCATAAAGATCGGTTCAGTAGTTTCGAAGATTTTATCAACAAGCCGTCAAAAAACGTTGTTTCCAGTAAAACGCGTTTAAGGCCTTAGGCCACAGTAACGGGTATAAAATCATGTGCGAATTTAAAGATTTTTTTCGTATTAAAAAGTGAATCACTCATAAAATTAATTACACATCTATTTAGTATGAATATCAAGCTGTTAGAAAATACATATTTTTTTTCGATATACAAAATGGCCGACTACTAATATGTTCTTTTGTTATCTTTTTTTAGGCACTCCGCGGCGTGATATTTAGCATCCATAATTTTTTACCTAGAACAAAACCAAAAATTTTCGTCAATCTACATTAGAATACCTAGAGAAGTACGTACGGAATTAAAAAATATTGTTTTATTCAAAATTTGTAGGTATTTGAACTTAAGAAATGAATTTTTAGTGAAAACTTCGTTACAACTGCTCATAAACTGCTCATAAAATGAAAAGTTTTCGATTAATCAGAAATTCCGTACGTACTTCTCTGCGGAATGCAATTATGAACATTACTTTTAAATTTGAAGTAAATCGAGTGAAAATTGTTGAAGTTATTTGTCACGCCAATTGGAAAAAAGCTGTTTCGAGAAGTTTCGAGTAGTCGGCCATTTAGTATATCGAAAAAAAATTCTAACAGCTTGATATTCATACTAGATATGTAATTAATTTTATGAGTGGATCACTTTTTCATACCAAAAAAAATTGTTAAATTCGCACATGATTTTACACCCATTACTGTGGCCTAAGGCCTTAAAGTTTGTTTGGGTTACATAAATACACATTTTCGTTTAAATGTCTTTCGAAATTGTATTTATTAAGTGTAACAACTTTTATATCAATGTCTATAATATAATCCTATCAAAAAATCATGAAAATAGCGTTTTGTTTAGCGTCCAAAGTGGGAAGGCCCCTCAAACACCACGGAAATTTCTTCGGCCACGTACTCACATTGAGTCTTTTGAATCGTGAATATTGAGGATTAACTAGATGCCCTAACCAAAATTACCATTTGTTCGATTTATTTATCGAGGCGTTGTAACGACCACGAATTTCTCGGTCCCTCTGCCTCTTGATTACGAGAGCCCTGCGAATTTACTGGTCAAGTCGTTCGAGGATAGCGACGAGATCAGTGCAGTCCACCAGGACATTCCACGTTTCAATTCAGAGTCAAGCGAAATGTGGCATCTAACCGATTCGGTAAAACAAATGGTTCGTGATAAACGATCCGTACCGTCGACTTCGGCGACCCCGAACATCGACATCGTGCCTAGGCAAGATGCTGTCAATGGGTTTGATGGGATGTGGAATGTTTTCGACATGTTCTCGAGAATAAGAACCGCGTTTTTCCGCATATTGCTCGAGAGCCTCGGCAATATGTCGGCTTCGGAGGACGAACTTGGCGGAAAAAGACCAATGGCGTCACAGCCTAATCTCGTTGGACTGGTTGCCGAAACTCTCAGAGAGTTTCAATCGGTGCCGAACGATAATGGATTCGTGCTCGTTGCCGCGGCACCCGAGAACGAATTGACCGATGCAGTTGATCTACTCCAGCGTCAGGTCGGTAGAATGACTTATTTTCTCCATGAATATGCGATCGTATAAAAAAATTCCGAAATATGTTGACTCTCGCATTTCTGGATTGTATTTCTTGTGGTCCTCACTTACCTACAATTTAAGGGGTTCGATTATTGTGATGACCCGAAAAGAAGGGTTGTTAAAAAAAATTGATTTTGTAGGATTAAGTAAGATGATTTAAAAATTGTTTAGATATCTATTTGCATTTACATTATCAAAGTTGTGTACCAAATGAAATGAAATTCAGTGAAAAGTGTTGATAATTATAGAAGTTCTAAACAATCTCGTGAAAGACCTTCGAACGTGAGGGGCTCAACGTTGTACTTGATTTTGGCCAACTGGTAGAACTGAAAAAATAAAACGAGTTTTTCTTCTCAAAATAGATAATATTAGCTAAGACTTGTCTGAGCTTTTTTTTCGTTATCGTGTTTCAATAACCGAAATTTTGTTTTTCTCGATTTTTCGAGGAAAAATCATATCATTGTTAAAAACTAATTTAAAAAAATGTGAAGAAAAGCGTCGTTCAAGACTAAACTACTATTACACTGAATAAATGTAACACATTTAAAGTCAATCTGTTCATTGGATGTCGAGAAACCGTGTACACCGCTTTAAAAAACATAGTTTCGAGAAAAACGCGTTTGAAGTTTGACTAGCAGTTCAATCTTTGTAATCATAAGTTTACCTTCAATCTGCGATTCCTGCACCCCATATGTTGGACCTTCCTCTTCAATTTGAGTTGCCTCAAGCGACGAACGATTTTTTAATTATTCACGGTAGCCTGACTCCTCAACAGATACGAACGTTCGTTCCGAAAAATGTTTTTTTTTTATACAGGCATTTACGGGTAGCTGGTAAAAAAGTGTGTAACGATATCTTGCCACCATTTAACGAATGCCCCTGCCCTGTTACGATAAAAACTAATTCGATTCCAATATATAAACTTTTTCCGATACAGTTTACGACTAAAGACACTCTATTCGTGATCTCCGGTATCTGCTCTTCCACGAATGAACCCGTACCCTTCGTCGCCCATGGCCCCGGTGCAACATCCCTACACGAAGCACGGACGATGTGGGATCTACCCGTATTGATAAAAGAAGCAATGATCGCGGCATGTTCTGTCAAAAGCTGCAAGAACGAACGTCCAGAGGACTCCGTGGCTTTTCCGTCTGTCGAATTAGTCTCATTGCACGATGAACTTCCACGCAATCGGATCGGGAGATCGGTAACTAAGGAAGCTGTAACCAAGAAAGCCGTATCTGAGGGTGCCGTAACTAAAGAAGCCGCAACTAAAGAAAACTTAACTAAAGGAGCCGTAACTAAAGAAGTCGTAACTAAAGAAGCCACAACTAAAGAAGCCGCAACTAAAGAAGCCGCAACTAAAGAAGCGACAACTAAAGAAGGCGCAACTAAAGAAGCCGCTACTAAAGAAGCCATAACTAAAGAATCCGCAACTAAAGAAGCGACAACTAAAGAAGGCGCAACTAAAGAAGCCGCTACTAAAGAAGCCATAACTAAAGAATCCGAAACTAAAGAAGCCGTAACTGAGGAAGCCGTAACCAAGGAAGCCGTGAATAAGGAAACTCTAACTAAGGTCAGTCATCGATCATCGATCATCGTAAAATTTAAAAAAATCAGAAAAAGCACAGATCTTTTTTCTGCCTCATATCATTGTATTCATTTGGTATCAGGACGATAAGAAAAAAAATGTTTTGCAATTGAATTTCGCAGAATGAAACTATTTCGACTACTACGACTTCTACGGCAAAGTCGACGAATGTGACGGATACTGAGACCGAGAATGACACGGCCACATCGGAAATCGACAGAAGTTCCGGAGCAGCCGATATCAGGAATGATAACGGAGCGAGCATTTTTGGAATTATCACTTCTACAGCTACAATTCTGGCTCTCCATTCTGCCTAGATTTAACAAACTCCACTATCCATTATTCCTGGCCTCCATGTGCAAACGCCTCCCGTCGTCCTTAATTCTTGGCGATTTACAGGAATAAATTATATCGTGACTTCTGTTAAATTGTTCTCATGTTGATGATGGACAGGTCTTTGGAACGTATCGACCAGTACGTGTCTTTACGGAATTAACTACCTTTGTCATCGATAAGAGGACCACCTTGCTGGTTTTATTTATATTCCTCTCATTACTCAATGATTCGTTTGCCACATTACTAACCTGCAGAGTATTGCATTACTTTCGGTTCCATTCTGCTTGTGATGTTTTTCAGTTTTCTCGAAAAAAAACAAAAAAGTTTTTGTCGGCGAGATGGAACAACTAATTAGCGAGAAAATAGTTCCATGACTAAGGGAACATTGTTGTGGGACGAAACTGCCATCATTATATCGTAAGAAGTGGGTATGCTGAAATATTTCCTCATATGAAATTCGCTCACAATCATCGAAATTCTTTTCATTCAATTTTCTTAGTATTCGTTACATTTGGTGCTAATGAATTATTACGAAATACGAATGGTATGGGAAGGACCATTCTGTGGGTCGCAAACATTATTTAAAAGTGGACAGAAAAGATCCTTGGGTTTTTTTGTGCGTTCACAATATTTCAGACTTTCTCGGTTTTTAAAAATAGTATACAGACTGATACCGAGCGAAAGTGGAGAGATTTGACAATCTATGGGCACCTCGTGGACGCCAGACTCTGACTCACGGTCATTTTTTTGCTGTCTTTTCAACAAAGCAGATACACCGAATTGTCGAAGCAGAGATTGCATGTCGTGTCTATAATCGCGGGTGAAATACGAAACAACTTGTTTTTTTTTCTTTCGTAGTCTAATCGAGAATACAATAAAATAATCGTGCGTCCGTTCGAGTTTGTTCGAAGTTCAGATTCCGATGTTAAATTTATTTTTCATCGTTAAATCGTCATTGCAAGTTCGTGTTCTCCTGCACCATTATTATCAAGATAAAGTATAGGTATGCTTGCTTGCCTTATAATTCTCTTTTCCATCCAATTATCCGCCGGTAATTTCGAACAATTACTGTATATCACGCGTTGCATTACTTTTTCCAATGCAACGTCTCGCACACGTGAATCTCTTTCGTCACAGAGGCCTACATTAGTGTAATGATATTCCCCTCGATGTACTGGCGAGCCATTCACGATCAAAACTTCATTTATCGAATACTATAGTCCAGAGTTTAATATTATATATATTTACGCTGCTTGAAATGTGTTTAAAAAAATGAATTATTATAAAGAGATAATGTTGCACGCAAAATGCGTTTATTGTTTGAAAACAATCTCTGGAAATAATAAAAAATGAACAAATAACACAAAACAACGTGTTTAGGATAATTTAAAACATTTTCAGCTACAATACAAGCACGATTGTGTAAAAAAGTAGATAATTTTAAACTGTGCAAACGCTGGTGTAGCAATAGCGTCGAGTCTTACGTCAATGTGGATATTTTCAAGAATATTTGTTTAGAAAATTCTTTACGGATATTGTGTTCACAACGACGTTCGTAAAAATGAGCAATTCTTTAGCAACCATATGTGCCATTGTTTCTTGATTCAGCGATATAATTCATACCTAATTTCATCAATGCGTGAGAAAACTGCTACAATTTTGGGTGACCAATTGTTTTGCGGCCTAATAATACGAATGAGTCTTTGTCATGTGGCAGCAGATGGAAAGTTTCCGACGATAATCCATGATCGAAAACCCACTTAAGTTTGTTTGCTTAATTTTCAAAAAAAAAAATTCAATCTTTATTACTTTCGAAAAATGTGTAGCGGCAGATTGAAGTGCGTAAAAACGTTATGTCCACCACTCTCTGCTCCCGGCGATTTCTTGCACAAACCGTGAGAGTCCAACTAAGAGTGGGGAACGTCGAAATATAAGAAGAACCGGTCCAAGCCATTCCGTTCCCACTCCTCGAACCGTTCGGCATCTCTTCGGCTCAATACAGAGTGTACACTTGTCGTGATTATCAGCGTACTGGCTTGGCCGATCACCGGTAACACAAGGCATCTTCCAATGTTCGCGAGTTTCGCGTGATTTTTTTTCTTCAGTTTTCTCGCATTGTCTCAGTGCTATTGTCCTCGATTTGATTTGCGCTCCAAAGGCGAAAAACGACACGGTAAGTACAGACGATTTAACAATAGTGCCAATTTCAATGGAGCAGATGGTCCACCAACTTTCTCAATGTGGATTTTGTTCCTCTGAAAGAAGGAGCATTTAATCTAACGCTGCATTAAAAATCTCAAAAATTCAAATAAACTACAGTCGCGGTAGATGAATTTGAAATAAATTGATTTTATGAATTGTTCTTGAAAAAAAAGTGATCGAAAGTGAGAGTGAAATATTTCGTCAGGTTCTTGGATAATCATCTCGATTACTCAAGCGCTAATTGATCAGGATGTTCTTATATGGTATTCGATGCTTTAGTGAAATTCAAATATTCGATAATCAGCAAATTATTGCGAGAATATTTTTTGGCTTTTTAATTTTTTTTGTGAGAATTTGAAAAGAATCTTATTCACAAGCGAGCGGCTGACAATTGCTCACTTTTCTTGCACATATTACATGCACATAATTTGCCGTTATTGGCAAGATTGTGCACACAAATCTTTGACTCTCTGTCTCGCAGAATAAAATTTAAAACTTCAACAATTTTCCTGGACTAAATCATTCATGACTTGTGGCATTTACACTGCAGTCTCACGCAATGTCTCAGGCCCGTGAGGTTTCTTTTTTTTCTTTAACTCGTTCCTTGAGTGCGTCACGGTTTTATCCAAACTCCAGAAGGATATTGTGCAAAATTTAGTTATATGGAGACTAGAAAAATGTTGTTCAGAAAAAAAAAACTCGAAAATTTGCTGAAGAAAACAGTGCGGGGAACACGATTCGTTTGTCTGTAGTGTTACGAGAGAGAAAGTTTTAGCGACGTTCTTGAGCAATGTTTCGGTCAGCATGATGAAGTTCCTGAGCCAAACCGCGCGCTGTAATATCTGTGCTCCTTGCGCAATTGTTGAGCTCAACCGCGAGTTAAAAAAAAATGCGTCTCTATCTATATAGAGACTTGTGAGCACGTGGAAATTGACATCGCAATTGATCATTACGTGATCAGATTACAAAAACAAATTATTTCAACAGAAACAAGAAAACAATAAGAGTAATATAATAATATTTAAAAATTGGTTGAAAAGTTTATTAAAAACTTTATAGTTTTTTATTTTTTAAATAATATTGAATTGTTGATATTATTGAATCATTTGTTGATTTATTGAATTGAGAATATTATTGAATGATTAAAAATATTATTAATAAATAATATGAAAAATGGATGTATGATTTTTGGCAATATGGTGATAGAAATTCCAAATAATGAATTATAATTAAAAAATTTCTTCACGTAAAAAGAGGGATTCATAACAATAATTTTCTTCACATTAGAAAATAAAAGCGGATTCTCTTTAATTACAAACAGTTATATAACATTACTTGAGTATGAAAAATATGGAGAAATAATGATTTCCCACTCGTTCTTAATGCGATATTCCGAAATATTTAGTTGTGTCCTTTTCGTGTTGCGAACGATAAATCGCTAATATGTCGATGCAAAAGAAATAACCGTTTTCTTGATTACCTCACTATGAAGAAACGACGGTTTGAAACGAAGGAAATCGTAAAATGCTTACCTGATGTAGAGTGGCGAGTAAATTATAGTCGAACTTTGTATCAAACGATCGGTCGCATATACCGTATGTTATAGTGCACACTGCAAAAGGTAGAAACTTGCATAAACGCGTCGAATAAAAAAAGCGAGGTCGACGGAAAAAAAACCGGGTCTGTCCTTTGAAAAATATGACGATCAATGTCGTGGACGAGAGTTTAACAATTCCTACCGCATCAGATGCGTCAACCAGATTCACCACTTTTTCGCTCACAGAGTATTTTTCATAAATCACGATCCCCGCGTATTTTCTGTCTGAACTCGCAACTTTTTTTCTTCTGCGGGTCACCTGTTCGTTATCTATACTTTTTTTTTATTGTTCCGGACAAGGTGCGCTGAATACGTTTTTATTGCTCGTAGACTTTCCGGGTTGAATTCCAATCGGCAATTTTTTGAAAATACTTTTTTTCCCTTGTCTCATTTTTATATTCGTAATGCACTGCTATAATTGATCGATTTTAATTGATCACTATGGTTTTTATATTCCAGATGCTTATACAGCCTACGGAGGAGATGTCGAAGAAGATCCGGGTGCTATTAAACGAAAATGTAGAAACTCGCGAAAAGGATTTGGAAATCATTAAAGAATGGCTCGCCAAGCAGCCACATTTACCTTCGGCTTATGGTAATTTTCCCAAGTTTACTTTTCTCAGAGATTACACAATCTCTAAGTAAACGACAATGAGAATGTAGCGTGAAAATATTCACTACACAAAATCGCAAAACTTTTCTCGTCATTGCCAATGTACTTTTCATTTTCAGATGATCAGAGACTCATGACGTTTCTCCGTGGCTGCAAATTTTCTTTGGAAAAATGCAAACGGAAATTAGACATGTACTTCACTATGCGTGGCGCTGCGCCGGAGTTTTTCGCCAATCGTGACGTCACGAGACCGGAAATGCGCGAAATCGCTGAATTAATGTAATGAGTGGATCAATAGGTGTTTTAGCCGGATTGATAATTATTTGAGCAAACGCGACAAGACGTAATTAAATTGGTTGTTTTTTTTTCAACGAATATAATAAACATTATAATTATTGAACAAAAAGGAAGACCGTTTGAATGAAATAATAGAAATTCATCAATTCGCAAGATATTTTTGACAAGAAAAATGACGTTTCTTTTTTTATTGCCACATAGATTGAATGAAATAATAGAAATTCATCAATTCGCAAGATTTTTCAACAAGGAAAATGACGTTTATTTTATTTTATTGCTACATAGATATATTCCTCCACTTCCGGGCCTGACGGAGAATGGTCGTAGGGTCATAATGATGCGCGCCATCGATAAAAATCTTCCAGTTCCAAATCCGCCCGATGCAATGAAGCTCGTACTCATGATCGGTGACGTACGCTTGAAGGAGGAACTCGTTGGTGTTGCGGGTGACGTTTACATTTTGGATGCCAGTGTCGCGACACCGGCACACTTCGCCAAATTCACGCCAACCATCCTCAAGAAGTTTCTCGTTTGCGTTCAGGAAGCTTATCCCGTTAAGCTCAAAGAGGTCCACGTAATCAACGTCAGTCCTCTCGTTGACTCGATTATCAACTTTGTCAAACCTTTCCTCAAGGAAAAAATACGAAATCGCATACACGTCCATAGCGGGATGGAATCCCTTTACGAGTACATCCCAAAAGATATGTTGCCTACGGAATATGGCGGCAAGGCCGGACCTATCAAGAAAATTCATGGTAAGAAAATCGTTATAACGAGCCGAGATAATTAGTTGGAGAATTTTTTTTTTATCTCAAATGAAAGAACCGCCCCTAAAGTTATTAATGATGATTTCAGACCTTCTAACGAGCTCATTGCAACGATTATGTTCGTTTAACACGGTCCTCTAGTTTCTCGGCTGTTTTTTTACGGCTTTTTCAATAATTTTTTACGGGCAAAGCATCGAAATAATCAATCTCGTTGTTTTTGGATAATCTTTATTAACATTTAAATAAGCTTTACAAATTTTTTGAAGTCAAAATATATAATAGAATAAAAGTTATAGTGGCTGACAGGAAGACATCAAGTAAAAGAGGTGCTTGACGGTGACCAAGATTGCGGTTGTTCTGCTTATCTGAAATCAAAAAACCAAACGGCATTTTAATCTCCATATTTAAGACTAGCGATTGAACTAGAGTGAATTCTAAATTACAAAAATTGACTTTTTTATACACTTTTGAAAATTACATTCTATTTTTTACTCATTTTTTCTTAAGTTTTTCGCTCGTACAAAAAAACTATCGAAGCAATCATGATAATCCTAGTTTAATCGCTGGCTTATAACATATTAAAGATGCTGTATAAATTTGAACAAGATCGGTGCAGTAGTTTCTGAAATATCGTGGTCACCGTTTCGAAAAATGTTGTTTCGAGAAAAACGCGTTTGAAAGTATACCTGATCCGTATACCTGCTCCGTATACCTGCCCCGTTCCAGGCCCGTAACTTGTGAACCACTTCGAATATCGAAAAATCCTTTGGCACACATTTTCTACACATGTTGTAGATGTGATTTATGAAGAAAAAAAAATCGCTTTTTTCGACCCGAGAAACTAGAGGGCCGCCTTAATGATAACGTTGTTGTAATATCAATATTTGTTAACATTTTCAGAATCCTGGATGAAAAAATTGGAGGAATACGGACCTTGGTTTGCGGAGCAAGAATCCATAAAAGCCATTGAAGCACTGAGACCCGGAAAGCCAAAGACTCAAGATGAGCTTTTCGGAGTAGATGGCTCGTTTAGACAATTATCGATAGATTAGGATTACATTTGGGAATTCTCGCATCAATTTCTCCTATATATATGTGGAATCATTTTTTTTACTAGCTTCAATATTTTCCAGTGTATCGGTTTACTATCCTCAGATTGTTTTTTTCCTCAGATTACCTCTGAAATTTTTGTATTCTGCTGGGAGGAAAACATCTTCGCTTTTTTGCGTGGGAAATAGACATTCCATAGGCATGTAAATCACAGTATGAAGAAAAAAAATAAAACAATTCGAAACCTGATAAATACCTTACGCGAATCCATACGAAATATTAAAAAGGCTTCGCCATCGGAATAATTGTATCGGAAGTCAGAGGAGAAGTAATAAACTTGGAGAATCTCGGTAAAGTGATTCTCAAACCTTCTCCAATATCGTAAAAAGGAGGGAAAAAATCAAATGAAATAACTTCCAGTTGGATTGATGAAAAAATCGTAAGTAAGGATTGAACAGGTAATTTAATGTAACAACGTAAATGAGTCAGCTGAAAAGACACCACGAAGAGAGAATGACGGCTGATAGATCGCGTGAGACATACATTTGTAAACATTTTCGAACAAAGTTCTTTAAACTTTAAGGAAAAAATACAAAATCCTAAAATATTTCAAACTGTAAACACTTGCAGGCGCTCACTTTCCGGTTTTCACAATGAAATACATGACCCACTGACGTGAAGCAAATTTCGTGAGACCACACCTGTTATTACAGACAGTAATTCATACCTGTTGCGACAGAAATGGAGTGTGCCATGCTCGTAAAAAAATACCGGTTTCAAACGATCTACTTTGCCTGGCTTTTAATCCGGATTTCCTCAAATTTTAGTTGAAGCTGTTTTAAGTATCATTTTAGTAAGCAAGATCTTATCAAATGGTAACTTATCAAAAATTATCTCATTACCTACAGATGATAATGAAATTGAGGAATGATGATTATAACATTTGAATACATTTTATTTGTTCTAAAATAAGTTAAGAAAAGGTTATATCGAGTTTATTTTCGATCCCCCCCCCCCCCCCCCCCCCGAGTGCCATTTTGACACCGCATTTCCCAAGGCTCAAATCGTCATGAGATCTCGATTCTTTTAGCTTTGATTGACGGAAAACTTTCTCGTCCGTTTTGCTATTTCGCTTCAGGAACATAGGAGTGCATAAATATTTTCCATGAAAAGGCTATGCCTAGTTGTAAAAGTTGAAAAGTCACTTTTTCCAAAGGCGATATAATTTGACAGTAAATCGTCTTTAAAGTGTTCGCTGAAAATTTCAATTATCTCAATATACGAAAGTACTTTTTCAAAGTCAGTGCGCAAAATATCTCAAAAACTACCGCGTCGATCTTTTTGGAATTTTTAGGGCTTTGTCTAGATGTAAAAATATAGTATTTGATCGAGCGATTTTTCCGTTGTATACTTTCGGTTTGACGAACGAAAAATTGCTATTTTTTTCGCAATCATCGAGACTCTATGAACACGCACCATTTTTTTAAATTTCTTATTTCAGAAATAATAAACTTAACTAATATACTAACGAAATCTTTTCGATTTTTTTTATATTAGATAACTTGGTTAAGGGGTTAGGCCACAGTAACGGGTATAAAATCATGTGCGAATTTAACAATTTTTTTCGTATGAAAAAGTGATTCACTCATAAAATTAATTACACATCTATTTAGTATGAATATCAAGCTGTTAGAAAAAATATATTTTTTTCGATGTACAATATGGCCGACTACTAATATTTTCTTTTGTTATCTTTTTTTTTAGGCGCTCCGCGGCGTGACATTTAGCATCCACAATTTTTGACCTAGAACAAAAAACAAAAATTCTCGTCAATCTACATTAGAATGCCTAGAGAAGTACGTACGGAATTTAAAAAAATATTGTTTTATTCAAAAGTTGTAGGTATTTGAATTTAAGAAATGAATTTTCAGTGAAAAATTTCGTTATAACGGCTCACAAACTGCTCATAAAATAAAAAGTTCGAGTGAAAATTGTTGAAGTTATTCGTCACGCCAATTGGAAAAAAGCTGTTTCGAGAAGTTTCGAGTAGTCGGCCATTTTGTACATCGAAAAAAAAATATATTTTTTTTCTAACAGCTTGATATTCATACTAAATAGATGTGTAATTAATTTTATGAGTGAATCACATTTTCATACGAAAAAAAATTGTTAAATTCGCCCATGATTTTATACCCGTTACTGTGGCCTAACCCTTTAAGAAGCGCATTGCTCACCGCAAAATACATTTTCGGAAGGTACTTCCCGGACATCGACTGCAAATCGATCATAATTAAATATTTTTACACAAAAAAATTACAGAGTGCTCTTCACATGATACTTTTCAAAATACCTAATTTTTGAAGAAATGGGTCATTGCGATTTCCTAAAAAAAATGCTACAAATGAGCTGTTTTCGAGTGTTACTACTAGGCATAACCCGTTCAGTTTTTTTCGGAGTTCGTTGAAATCGTCCTCGAGTCAACGAATCACGAAAACTAAAAGTAGATTATTCAAGATGTGCTCTCGAGGATGAATATAGGATGTGCTATTTCGAGAAAATCTTGCGAGCATCCAAAAGCTTTCGGGCGTCTTTCGCAGGTGCAAGCGCCCGCGACAAAAATACTCGTACGTTCAAAGTAGCGTATTAATTATGCATGTAAGAGAAGGAAGGACTTGACAATGATAGGGAGGGAGAGGAAGGAAGAGAGAAAAAGAGGAAGAGAGAGAGACATCGATCGTTCCAACACGTCTGTCTCTTCGTAGCTGTTGAATTGTCAGCCGTGCAGTATTCAATGGGGGGAAACCCCACTCTTTCATCGAGCAATGGACGAAATTCATCCACGTCCAGTCGTCGCCCATCTGAACATTCGCTCGTTTATAGTTTTCTTATATACATATACCCCTTCTCCGCGGCCTGACGTCGCGACGTCCCTGTCGAAATTCTATCGCTCGTTAAAACGTTAAAAAGCGATATTCTTCCTGTCATTCTATAATTGGCCATGGAGTGCGCGAATGTCGCAGCTGATAAATCGCCGAATCGCGGAAAGAACGTTGACGGACCACTTTCCAACATTCCAAGCGTCAGCGATTCCACGGACTATTAAGAAATAATTGAATCCATATACCTCAATTGAAAATGCAAATATCTGCATCAGGATATTCGACAAACTGACAAATCCCAATAAGATTTTTCAAAATAGCGTATACAGTGTTTTTTTAAATTATAGTTCAATTGTTTTAGAGTTTAAGTGACATTTTTGTGACAGTGAACAATGTTGGAGTGTGATTTTGTGAGCGGTATTTACCGGGAATGTTCGAAGAGAGGCTTCTCAATTTCGCTTTCAACATTTTCACCTTGGAGCATTTATGAATGCAAGCGGCGTTGAAAAGGGGAGGGGAACTATTAAGCAAATGGCATGGACAAAAATCGTGACGGATTTCAATATCAAATTGGCCACAGGACTATTTTTCATCATCCCGAGACGTGATTATTATATTTTATTTTATTCGATTTTTTTTCATGCAAAGCTACGAATTTGGCTGTCAAAATGAGTTCCGTGAGATAAAAATGTTTCGTGTAGCAGAATAAAGTCATCGATATGCTCCGAATTAATTATCAGAAGTACGTGCGTCACAACGTTTCATTGAGGTGGCTGCAAACAAGCTGCAACTCTAGAAATGCGACTCGATCTTCATTTGATACATCAGGTTTGCAATCACTAATGTAAATAGCTTTTCGCGTTATTTTAATTGCTTTTGTATGACGTATGACAACGTGAAAAAAAATGAAAAATGTTCTCATCCAAAAAAGTAGGGCGAACAAAAAATGTAAAAGACTGCACAAGCCGATCTGACCGCAAAATGCCCCTCATGCTTGTTCGGTATAGGACGTGTATAGATATTAGCATTCGCTCACGCCCTACTCCCCCGGCGTAATCGTCATCGTTTTCGACGAGGAGAGATCGTTTACGTTACAAGAAAATACCACCTCGACGTATTACCGGAGTGTAGAAGAGAAAACGCGAAGGAGAGTCGCGTGTATGCCGAGAGATCCTCTTTGCCTGGTGGTCTATACCGAGAAACCAATACGTGAGAGCGAAACCGAGGAAATCTTTACACGTCGTACCTCACAGCTCGCACTGTCGAACTTCATCCTCGCTCCTCTGTACACGCGCAGTGCACCTCGTATACTTTTTCATTTCTGTCGCCTCGTGCATCCTGTGCGTTCAAAAATTGCACGGTGCTTCAATCACATTCATTCATACAATTTTTATTACATGTATTTTTTTAATTATCCGTAAGTTTCGAAATATACGAAAAAAAATTGCATTGAAAGTAAGAAATTCGTTGTTTCGCGTTGAGAAATACATTTCTGGTTGTTACGGAGTTTCAGATGGACTGGATAATATAAAATTCAATGTAGTAAAAACGAACAAGAATTCGTAATATTTCACTATTTTTGTTCGACTGTAAATTAAATTGTGACGCGTTAAAATTACGAACGTATAAAAAAAATTACATTGTTCGATCATTCGAGCAGGAAAACATTTATTTATTACCATGCGGGAATCCCGTGCGATGTCTTCGCGGAAATGACTGTCGGTTTCCCGTGCGAACTTTGTCGATATAACGTGCGCGTCGACTTTTTCGGGCGAGGAACATCCGGCGAACTCGTCTCTGTCTTGGCTCACTTGTAGCAGGCTCTCGTGAGATGAGACGAGTTCTTTTTTCGCGAACGCTATTGATCAACGCAAATCATCGTGATACAATGTTCATACGGGCTGGCGTCAATGAGATTGTGAATTTGACGACTCTTCGGCTGGTCGGTCGATCCTTTCAAGAGTTCCTATCGATAACACAGAAATATACCAATTGTTGTTATCGCTGAAGTTACACACATACCTTGGCGTATCTCGAGAGAGGAAGCGAAATTACGCGAAGCGGACACTCAATGAAATCGTAATCGTGTGTATCGAGTGATTCGTCGAGGTGGTCGATGAAGGAAAGCCCGAAAGCATTTCAATTTCACGAACGAATAGACGGCGCTCCCGACGAAGAAAAAAAAATCACGTTCACGTACGACGTTCTCGATCAAGGCGAAATACGGGCGAATAGTGAATCGATGAGAATTTTCTAAAACTACTTCTTTTCCAGTGTCGCGAAATATATCGTAAATGGAATTCGTACGCATTTCCGGAACGAGAATCCTTCGCGAGTGACAACTCTTGCTCTCGGTGGTCGCGTGACGCTGGCTGAATACAAAACTTTCTATACAACAGTGTCAGAGTGCTTCGATTCAGGCTCAGTGAAATATTGATCTCAAAAGTGTCTACGGATCGAGTGAACGAAATATTTTTTTTGAACTACTCGGAAAAAAGTTGTTCAATTTCGTTTTTTCTTCACTCGTGGTCCTATCGACTCCGTACATCTTTTTTTTTCGTTGGATCGTGTGAAATCGGGAAAGGGAACACGGTATATTGACCACGACGTTTTGCTCATCGGCGTTTCACGATGCTCGTATATTTGTACGAAGAAGAATCAAATATATTTTTTTTCAATTGAGTTTATCATTTTGTCGGGTGCGCAGCTTCGTTGCTGCGAGGGACAGCAAGAATGGAGCTCAAAGCCGTCATCAGTGAGATCATGGTATGATTACGTGTGAAATATAAGTAGATAAACTATCTAGAAAGTCAATAAATGAACTTCCAATTTTTTTGTCTCGAAAGATATGAGAAACTTTTATTATGAGAATATGAGAATATTTTCATTTAGAAATATTATAATTTAATTAATTTTAAATGATAATTTATAAAATGCAAGATGGGAACATCGAAAATTGAATTTTCTCTTTGACAGTCTGTAATCGTTTCAATTCCAGAGGAAAAGTGTTTTATTGCATCTTCAGCATCACGTGGATATTTTCACGGTGATGAAAAAATTATGATTCTAATTTCCAGATACTTTTGAGCACTTTCCACACCGCTAAAAAATCTTTATTTACCAAAATAATACCAAAAACGCGCATAGAATACTCGCCTGTTAAAATAATTTGGATGTCCAAAAAAATAAATGCTGCATTAATCTAAATGAAGCGATTAGCGAGATATTTTTTAAAATTCTTTCATGTCAACTCGCGGCTGCTTAATTCCGAGAATCGTAAACTCGATACTTGCGTGTGACATCGATACTCGCCTTAGTATGTATAACAGTTTATTTATTTATCGCGGATTATTCCGCGAAAATGTCGAGTTCAACGCTCTCGTAATTTCTGTGTAACGAGCACCAATACTCATAGCAAATAATACGTGGTTCGTGCTATTATATTCTTCAGTTCCCTTTTGCTTTGACTTTATCTCCCGGTCCTATTCGCACTACATATATCCTGCATGCTGAGTGTACTCAACCCCGAAGACCCCGCGGGCGGTGCAATCGAGTTGGACACACACACACACACACACACACGCACACACACACACACACACACGCACACACACACACACACACACACACACACCCGCTTCTTAACGCGGTTAATATGCTTGCTAATGGCAAATATCGGCGTAGAATAAGCTCTGCAATCCCTTACCACGTTAATTTAACGTGAATTATCGTATTATCGTATATTGGTTAATATCGACAAATATGCAGACAAAGATGACGTAAAATTAAAACGCCGTTGTTTTTTCCCGTTGATAATAAATATACAATAGTTTAATCATTTTTTTTATTTGGAGTATATTTCAATTTTTTTTATTTCGAATATAAAACATTGGATTTTTCGAGCAGTTTTACGATCCCACTTCGATCAACGTTTCAAAAGAGATTCAATCGTCTGCTCCTCCTATTGGCAAGCTGAATAACATAAGTGAGAAATATATCGAAGTAGGTGGGAACAAAATTAATGATAAAATAATGTCAAAATGGAAAGTGTTGAGGAACGAAATAAAAATAAGTACCAGCCAAATGAGGCAATAAAGTCTTGCCTACACAAGTATTTTGAAAAGTATGTATTCGTCGGGAATTCTCGCGCCTTATGGGGCAACATAATTTTCGCGAGAGAACGCTTTTTACACGCGAAACCCTTTAACCCCGGCTGCATTCTCGACCGAGGGGGAGTTTGCATCGCGTGCAGCATTCGTGATCGAGAAAACGCCGCATGGCCGTTTTCGCGTTATTTTATACATAATATATATATATATATATATATATATATATATATATATATATATATATATATATATATGCTTGTGGAGGTACAAGTGCACACGATGCGATAAACACTTTGGTATCGGTGCTCAAAAATGATACACGATCCAACTCAGTTCGCATGGTATAACATAATTGCCTAGAACTTGAGTCCATTTTGCAATCAGCAAATTCTGAGAAGGAAATTATTGATTCGATTGATTGCGTGAGAAAATATAAGATGCGCGAAGATCATTAGAAAACTTTGTAACGATGTCTTGCTATTATAATTATTATAGGAAATAATTTTTAAGAATTTATGAAAATAAGTGATTGAATTGTTATGCGCGCAGGTTCTCGTTGTAGCTACAATAGTGACGTTAGATGCAGTCCGAGGATCACCGGCACTGCGCGTCAAGGCGATCGAGGAAACCGATTACGCGAAAGTTCTGGAGCTATCGCTATTGTTTTACGAGGCACAACGCTCAGGGAAGCTTCCTCTTGACAACAGAATATCCTGGAGGAGTGATTCCGCCCTTGATGATCATGGCTTGAACGGCGAAGATCTCACCGGTGGATATTATGACGGTGACTCCATAGTGCTCCATAGGACTCCATAGTCCATAGTGCTTTTCACTCAATTTTATAACAGGAATAGCACGACGATTCAAAGAGATGGATTTTTCAAATTCAGTTTTCGTTTCTGTTTAAATATCCGCGATTTTAATCATTTCTAACACCGAGGACAATGTTTTTGCCCATGTCGGCAAACAGCATACATTTTTTAAATCTGTTTTCTTTCGCAATCTTGAGTTGCCCTCAAGGGAAGACACTACTGTGACGGGCCAAAAAACGTGATTTTTTCCGAGTTTTTTTGTCTTCTAGATTATTTATTTGAGATTGAGGAAAAAGGTATGTTATTAAGCATACATCGAACTTATTTCGTGTAAATTGTTGTTTGAAAAAAATGAAAATGAACAACGTTAGTGAGGTATAATAGAGCCCCTGTATGAAAAATTTGATCCAACGGCTGGATCGATAACGTGACAATGGGTGGTCTGAAAAATAAAAATATAAAAGTTTTACAATTTATACTAATGTAGTTCCCGTTGTATGTAGCCGTTTTTCGAAAAAAAAGTTTTCCACAAAATTGCGGGTGTTCAAAAAAGTATAACTTTGTCGAAATTTTTACTTATATTTGGGGGCTTGAAAAGTATTATATTTCAGATAAACGGCTACGTATAACGATAGCCACTGCAATTACGGAAATTTTGATTCTTTTTAATTAAAAATCAGACAATTATAGCTAGAGTTATGGTTCTGGCCAGGTCGAGAGTCGTTTCGAAAAAAACGCGATTGTTTTTTATTATACGTACGTCATTGCGCTACCTGTTCTCACTAAATCGTCTGTAATTCGGTTAATTTTCAATATCTTAATTTGACATTTTTTCACATATTCTTGAATTTGCATACTTTGAAAAAATGTAAAGTAATCGATTTTTTTAACCGGTTACAGTGGTGTCCCGTTGAAATATAAATTAATTTTGTTTCGGTATCGATTGGCGTACACTACTTCAAAAAATTAACAGAACAGAAAATTGTTTTCATTTTCTAAACTATTTTTTGAAGCGCTGTATGTATATGAAACATGGTCTTATCAAGATAAAAGAAAGAATTTTGAAGCCTTGAGTTTATAGTTTTGAGATCTTTTGGCAACAAAAATTGTGAGCTACTATTTTGATAAGAAATGGTGGGAGAAAAAAATTTCCAAATTTGGTTGTTTTTTTTTGTTGGTCCACGGGCTCGGCATTTTTTTCAGTTAAATCAATGTATAGGTTAGTTGGTTTGTTTATTTAGCTTCAATTTGGTTTTTGTGTTTCTCCACGTCAACTTTTTGCTGAGATATGCGACTTCGAATGAAAAAAGATCCTTTTGTCTTTGATCATCGATATCTCAGCAACCTATGATCGCACAGGGAATTAGAGGGCCGCTTTGAAAACTTAAATAAATGTTCTACGAGACCCTTTCGTTGATTTTTTAGAAAAAAATGTTTTTCACCGTTAACATTAATTTGAAAAAAAGTAAGAAAAATTAATTTTTATGGTTTTTCAGTAAATCTGCCACTACTTTACAAATATTGATGGAAAGACTAATGTTGCCAAGTTTTTTTTCAGCTTTTTCAGACAAAAGGATCTTTTTTCATTCAAAATCGCATATCTCAATAAAAAATTGACGTAGAGAGACGAAAAAAAAACAAAAAAAAATTGTCTCATTTTTATTCTGCTATTTTTTATGTTTGCGCGATAACCGTAGCTCAGAAAAATGTTCTGCCAAAAGATCTCGAAACTATAAACTTAAAGCTTCAAAATGTTTTTTTTTTTTCGTCTCGATACGACCATTTTTCACATAGATACAATGCTTCAAAAAAGACTAAGAAAAAATTCAAGAAATTTTTTTCTTGACTTTTCAAGAAAAACACGTTTTTTGGTGAAAATCTATATTTCAACCGAGCCACGAAACGAAGACATTGCAATTTGCGAGAATTAAAAAATGGTGCATTTCAACGAAACCACACATAATTTACGTATCCACTACTGACTTGAATCTAGAAAACGTATTTTTTCAAAAAGAAATAGAAACTTTATCGAGTATTATAAACAGCTGGTGACTTCGTCAAGTTCGGCTTCACGATGGCTTCGACGACGACTCTTCTTGCCTGGGGTGCTGTAAGTTGGCCCGAAGCGTACGAAGCTGCTGGACAACTCGACGAAATACGAAAGGCCATCAAGTGGGCTACCGATTATTTCATCAAGTGTCACGTCAGCGAATTCGTGTTTTACGGTCAAGTGGGCGATTTCACGATTGATCATACCTTTTGGGGGAGACCGGAAGAACTTAACACGACGAGGCCGGCTTTCAAAATCGATCCGGAACATCCAGGTGTGTATTATTTTTCTTCAAATTACTATTTTTCATTATTTCAATAAAAGATGGTCGAGTTTCTCGAAGTCTTTTTGTATTATTGCCTATAATTACTGCCCATCATCGTAATTATTTCACTATCAACTACCTATCGCTATTGGCGAGTTGACACCGTTGATGCTTGACAAGCTGGAAGAAAAAATATTTCAAAATATAAAGGCAATTGAATATAATGTGAAAAAGACATGAAAAAATATATGGATAATACAAATGAGGAGCTGGCGAACAAAACCGGTCCACACTAGGTAAAATGTTTTTAAATTTTCATTTTTCGTGTTTTTTAAGCACGCCATTATTACCTTCCGGCATCTTTTTAAGGCGTTACCCCCACTTCTAGCGCAAAAAAGGCCTTTTTCATGAATTTTTTAAAAGAAAACTACAAAACTTTTTTAATCGATCAATATACCATCTTAAAGAACACATCTTGAAGAACTTTCAGTAATTTTTTTATTGAAAAATATTACATTATTTAGGGGCAAATGGCCGTCAATGAAATAATGTTTTTATATACACGGTTTGCGGTGACCAACATTGCGGCGAAGTGGATCATCTGAAAAAAAATGCGGATGGATTTAGTCAAATATAAGTATAAACTAGTCTTTAATCGAAGGATTGTAAATAATATCCATTTTTCACAAAATGGCGGACAGTCAAAGTTAATGGTTCGATTTTAACGAAAAAAACGGCCGTTTTTGGCTATAAAACGGCCATTTTTTTCGAAAAAAAATCGAACGATAAAAGACTACATTTTTATGTATTAAATAAGCCTGCAAAATTTCAAGAAGATCAGTTCATTAGTGTTCAAGTAATCTTGGTCACCGACTTCAGAAATGTCATTTTGAGAAAAACGCGTTTAAAGTTTCAATTTCAGTTTACACGTAGTGTAAAGTTTCAGTTTATCTCAGTCAATTTTGTTCGGATCGACTTGAAATTTTCAGGACATATTCTCAGATACTTATACTTCAAAAAAAATGTAATAAAAAAAATCGATTTTTTCAAAATCGCAAGTGGGGGTTACCCCTTAATCAAATCCGGCCCTAAGCATCTCAAAATTCGTTGGAAACTGCCTTTTCGCCTGAAAAGGCCGTTTTTAGGCACAATAAAAATAAAATAAGAAAACGAAAAAGTTAACGTAGTGTGGACAAGTCTGGTTTTGATCGCCAGCTCCTCAAATATAATTGAAGATATGTAGGATACGAAAAAATTAGATCGAAATATCTACATCACGGTTATTCTTTAATACATAATATCAATTATTACTTCCGTTGAATACTCGATATGTAAAATGTACATTTCGTAACTAGGAAAAAAACGTTGCATTATAATAATATAAAAAGAATATCGAGAGGGAAATAATCAAAAGTATATCTGCGAGTAATGAGGAGACGTCTAATTCCGTATCGAGATTGCGAATCCGTGTCTACGAAATTAATCAGCCGGGTATGCACATACATCGCGTGCGTGTATTAAACAATGAAAGGAGATATACTGTGTACGATAGTGGAAGGTGAGAACGATTCGCGGTGCGTTCGTTTTGTATTCGAGGTAAGCGCAGAGTCGATGGCAGGGGAAGCGCGTTGAAATTTAAATTTCGCAGGACACGGTTCCTCTCAGCTGTACACACGTACATCGCTCGTTACGTTGTAGAGACACTCCGGTGAGACAGACCGAGATAGCCACGGCTATATTGAATTTATCATGTATTATCTGTACGTCGTTCGTAGGGACGTGACGAACGTCGAATCGATGGACTTAATCCTCATTGCAGCTTTTTTTTAGAGTAGTGGTGATGACTAACTTTGATTAACGGGTTACACCTCGCTCGCGGTCGGAAAAAGAGGAATTTTCGGGGCCGGGTTGAAATTCCGAACTTTGAATGCTCCGACGGGTTCAATTCTCGGATTTTAGTATTCCGAAATTCAAGATGGGGCCGAGTTGAAATTCCGAACTTTGAATGATCAGAACGCTCAAAACTCCGAAAGAATTTTACACGAAAGACCAAAACTCCGAAAATTTGAACACCGTCAAAATAATTAGGCTATGGAAGTTTTAAAAGTTTCAAAATTTTCAATTAATCGACTAATTATTTCAAGATTTTTTTTTTATTAAGACGTGATTTTGCGTCAATTTTGAAATTTGTCTGAACAATGTTATTCGTTCTACATAATTTAAGTCAACTGTGTAGATTTTCGCTGACATGATTTTGACGTGGAGCCGGCTTGAAATTCCGAACTTTGAATGCGCCGACGGTTTAAAATTCCTAATTTTAATGTTCCGAAATTACACGGTTTGTTAAGATCATGCCAGCGAAAGTCCACACAGTTGACTGTAAATGATGCAGAACGTATAACATTGTCTAGACAAATTTCAAAAGTGACGTAAAATAACTTCTTAATAATAAAAAATTCTTCAAATAATTCGTCGATTTATTGAAAAATTTAAAACTTTAAAAACTTCCAGAGCCGAATTATTTCGACGGTGTTCTGATTTTCGGAGTTTTGGTCTTTCGTGTAAAATTCTTTTGGAGTTTTGAGCGTTCTGATTCTGAAAGTAATAATTTTTTTCTCTGCTCATTTGCATCGGTTTATCATTCCTGAAAAATCCTCACATCACGATGCTCGTTTTCGAGATTATTCGTAGTCGTCATTTGGAGCGGTGCTCCGTTCGAATTTTCCTCATCTCTGGGTTAAACTCGGTATAGGTATATTTTGCAAGCGTCCCAGACCTCAGTGGTATCGCACTATTCGCAATACAACTCGTATAATTCAACTACAAATGGAGTCAAGTGATATCGTATACGGAATAGGGTCAAAGTCGCTTCTCCGTTTGTACGTGAGTAAAATCTATGAAGCGATTGAAACGCAGCGATCTTGAGGTCTGTGGTGATTGGCAGGTTCGGATTTAGCCGGTGAAACAGCAGCGGCACTCGCGGCCTCGAGTATCGTCTTCAGGAACTCCGATTACGATTACAGCAACGAGTTACTTAGGCACGCTCGTGAACTGTACAAATTTGCAAATACACATCGTGGCCTTTATCACGAGGCGATAAGAGGGGCTGCACAGTATTACGAGAGCACGGATTATGGCGACGAACTTGCCTGGGCCGCGGCTTGGCTCTTCAAAGCGACCAACGATTCTAGATATCTCGAGGATGCCGAAGATCACTATCAGCACTTTCATCTTAAGGGGAGGCCCAACGAGTTCTTCTACAACAAGAAGGTTGCCGGAGTTCAGGTCAGTCCTTTTTTAAGCGTCTCATCGTACGCGACTAAAAATTAAGTTTTCTCTATTTTACTAGAAAACTAACAAAGTACCTACCTCCGAGAAAAAAAAATCCGTAATATCCAATAGAAAATGTTCCTCAACGTTGCGGAATTCATCATTTTTAGTGCGGGTTTTTTACAGCAATATTAATTATTAAAAAATAAGGGCAAGAAGATGCGGGATAAATGTACAAAAAGTTTATTTATCAATTATTCTGGATTTACTTCATCCAATGGCGCATTCTTCCTTATGAATAATATTTTCACTCACCACAGAAAAAAGTCAGTTCTGAAATCGATCAGTTATTTTTTTTTTTTTTTTTTCATTGAAAACAGGTCTTACTCGCCCAACTTACTGGCCAACCGGAGTACCAGAACGCAGCGCGAGCGTTCTGTGACTTTTCGGTACATCAGCAGAAACGAACGCCCAAGGGTCTTCTGTACATCGACAAATTCGGCACCCTATGCCACGCTGCGAACGTTGCTTTTGTGTGTCTCGAAGCTGCCGATTTACCGGACGGCGGTGATTCACAGGAATATCGTGATTTTGCCAGGAAACAAATTCACTATATGCTGGGAGGTGGAGGTAAGTCTATTTTTATTAAATTGGTTCGAGCTCCACTGAATTCACAATTTTTTTTCATTCGTGACTTGCGAGCAAATGTGAATTCATAGGTTTCAAATGTGAATTTATAGGTTTCGCTATACGGTAACTATTATCTCTGAATACTCCATCTAACAATATTTATTACGTGAAAAATGTGTTTCGAGATAAAAAAAAAGTAAATAAGATGGTAAACAATATACAGATACATTTTCTATTCAGCAGGAGTGCAGATGGAGCCCCATTCAAAGATATTCAGCATATTAGAATGATCAGGACTCTTTGAAATATTGCATGTGAACTGTTGGTAATTCACGATATTTTGAATTGATCAATATTGAATAATGACGAATGTATATTTGACTATGACCACGGAACTTGTACACCTAGATAAAGTTTTTGAAAATATCGATTTTCGGTTTTCGTCGGTTGCTCCGAATAAAACATTTGAAAAATATTCTCAGAAAATTCCATGTCGATCCGTTCAAAATTAAGGGGCTATACCAGTGTGATCGCTGAAAATTTGGGTGATTCTCGGGAATTTTTTGGAAGAAAAGTACTCAATTAAATGTTTCGGAAAATTAAGAATATATTTGACTATATTTGACCTATATTACATAATTTTTCCATAGAAAAATATCGGGATCCAAGAGACTTAAGCGCAGCCTTCGGAGGCGCAAAAAAAGCTTTCACTGCTTTTTCCACTGCAAAAAAAAGCTTCCACTGCTTACATGATTCCGGCCGATTGAGTAGCTGAAACCGAAAAAGGAAAATATGTCGTTAAACTGGACGATATTTCCTGTACAATGACGTAGGATTTTCGAAAAACATCAAAATCTAACATAACGGTGTAGTTATGAAAAAAGTCTGTTTTCTCGCCTATAAAATGGTCGTTTTTTTCAATGACAAATCGTCCATTTTCATGCAATCAAAAATACCCTACGTCATTGTAGAGTAAATATATTCAAGAGTACTCAGTTGAAATTTCAAGTCAATCGGATAATTGCTCTTTGAGTTACAATGTCAGCAAATTTGAAAAATCTCATTGCGAGAAAAACGCGTTTAAAGATTGAACTATCGATTTTTTCAAGATAAAATGATATTGATATAAATGATATACATGATAATGAAAGAAAGTTCAATTTTTTTTAAGTGTCACACTGGTATAGCCCCTTTAAGGAATTATGGACATTTATACGTAGGCTCCGCAAACCGGCGAACTTTAAATGCGTTTTTCTCAAACTGACTGTCCCAAAATCCGTGACCACGTTATCTCAAAAATCCCTACACCGATCAACTTCAAATTTTAGAAGCTTCTTTTGCATATAAGAAAGCAGTGCTTGAACAAAAGAATTTTCCTCTGCGATGCATAGTTTTTTTTTATTAACGGGAATAGAGTTTTTCACTGAAAATCGATATACTTTGGACAATGGCCATTTTTTTGAAAAATGAACATTTTATTGTATTCTTCGTACAGGCACTAGATAATCGCATGCAAAAATTAAACAATTATATCTTCCACATTTATAAATAATTTTCAATACGAAAATTGTAAAAGGTACTTAAAACTATACTCTTAAATGCAAAAAAAAATGGATAACCTGCACACGTTTTCCCAGATAAAGTTCACGAAAATTCCTCTCTATTCTAGTGACTAGCTAGGTGGAACCCGTTGATGAAAAAACTATATAGAAATGCACGATTTTACTTGTGTTTTTTCCATTTTTTCATCAGGAAGAAGTTACGTGATCGGTTGGGGAAAGAATCCACCCAAGCAGCCACATCACGCAGCCGCTTCCTGTCCGAACCGACCAGCAGCCTGTGGGTGGCCGGAATTTGACAGCAAAGAACCGAATCCTCAAACTCTGTACGGTGCGCTAGTATCAGGACCCGACGAGGGTGACAATTTCCGTGATCGTCGAGAGGATTACGTTTATACGGAGGTGACCCTCGATTACAATGCTGGTTTCACGAGCGCCCTAGCTGGTCTGCTTCAACGTATCGTCGTTAAAAATACGGACTCTTGATGCGACCTATGAAAAATCTCATCATCGTGTTTTCGACTGTTCAATATTATTTTAGAATAACGATTGCGACTCAATTGGAGTGCTCGAAAATTCGATATTTTTTACGCACTGACTCCTCACAGGGACATCGTCGATTGACAGACGCTTTGACGTACGAGAAAACTCGTTTCAATTATTCGTACTGTATCGTGGGTGCAATTAATTTGAGCAAGTCCACATTATTTTCTCGTTTTTATTTTTTTTTTTTTTTTCATAACGAAGGATCCTTAGATCCACATAATATTTGATAATTCATGACAAGGAAAGGTCGTTAAAAGTTCTACTGCCTCGTTAATTATTGACAATTCTGCGTAGCTCGACTTGTCCAACGGAAACGCGCGTTCGTATAATTTTACCGGTTTCAGCTGATTCCTTTGACGTTTGTTCATTTTACATATGCTCTTTAAATATTGACATTTCTGTTATTCTTTTCTCTAATATTTAAGTTATTTATTCATTCGACTCGACGGTAAGGACGAAATTACGTTAAGAGTATTTACGCACACCGACACACTTCTTTTAAATACACGATGTCCTCCAATTCACGACATCCTTTGCAGAAGAATTTTCGTTTTCTATTCGTATCCAGAGCACAGTGAGCATGTAATTGTAGTCGCCATATCGGTTTATTTGCCTAACGCTGTGTATTGTATAAATTAATAATTGATATATCGAGCGATTGATTCCTCCGAATTGAAGTCTCTTATTGCGAGTGATATGTACAACGCTAAGCCTTTTTGTCGGAAGAACCTACGATTTTGTGCATATTCGTATCTATGCGATAAACCCATAATTGTTATTATCTCAAAAGTACGCCCGAAATTAAGTAATAATTTTGTACAATTAAAATTGAACCAAGTGCGAAGCTTTGCAGACGTGGAATACTTTTTCTTGTTCCTCGTAATTTTTTAAATGGCAACACCCAGCCAGCACAGTGTTGATCAATTATTGAGTACAATGTGACTATATTTGCTCGTTTTGCTGATGATTCACATCCTGTGTTGAGTTTCTCGTTACAATCAGCGTCGATCGTGCACCACGAGGTGCACGGGCATCAATGAAATCCTTCGCTCAGTCCAATTTCTTTCGCACCATACGCCGGTCATACGCGAATAAACGTCTCGCACGTTTGCAGAAAAAATAAGACCAACAATCGCGAGAAAAATTATCATGCGTCTTAGAAGTGTCGATGGTAAAATTAATATCTGGCTTGTACTCTCGTTGTGCATATGCGAGGATGTGCTTCTGAAAGTTTCGTCGAGAGGTATGTGCAGTCATTCTGATCCAGTCCCAAAGAACATCGAACGAAACTATATGTATTAGTTTTTCCATGGAGAAGTTCGTGCGGATGTCCCGAAAGCGTGCACTTATCTGAGATGCAAAGGTACCGACCAATGTGTGAGTCGGAAATTTTGGTGTAAAAATCCACCTTGTCCAAACATGCTCTACTGTTCCAAGTCGCGAAAGGGTTAGTTTTGGATTTTCAGAGTGTTTTTTTTTTTCACGTGAAACAGAATGGAAATCATTGTCAGATTAATTGCAGAGTCCTTAAAGGGTCCTTCGTCGTGCGAGGATGTTCGCTGCAGTAAAGGTTTCGTCTGCCATATACGTGCTCGTCATTGTCGATGGGACGGAGGTAAATTGTTTGCTTTCCGTCTTTACCGTAATATTTTCCATTAAACGAAGACTGTTTAGCGTGCGAACAACAAATAGCAAGATGCGTTTCCGAACGAGATTATTTCGAGGGACCGACATCCTGCGTAGACTTCCAATGTCCCTCCGGTCGTCGTTGCATTCTTCGGGAATCTTTGTGCGTGAAACCGCCGTGCAAATTACTCAAAAGCTGCGCGGAAACAGAAGGTGAAGGAACGATTTTTTTATCGGTGTGAGGTGATTGCTGTGATGGGCAGCGAGCTCTGGAGTTTCGGAATGTCCGTCCAGATGCAATGGACTCTCACTGCTTGCTCTTGCATATATATATATATATATACACTAGCGCCCAAAAGTTTGAATGCAGCAGTCGATATTTCTTGCCGAACTAGAAGTTAGATAGCTTCATAAAAAAAAGATAACCACATTTAACTAATGGTGTTTTGAAGAGAACAAATTCAGCTTTGTTTTGCTTTTTTGAAACATTTTTTTATGATTTTTTTCGACCCGGTACGCACTTTTGTACGTGACCGTTTTTTGGATAGTTTTTGACCATTGAGAATTGGGCGCATAACTTGTGGAAAATATTTTTGTCATTTGTATCCGTGATAAACTTGAAAGGGGTGGCAGAAGCTCCATTTTCTTTCTTTGAAAAGTTTCGTACGATTTTTTTTCGCAAAGTTATTTCATTTTGAGCTAAAAAAGATTTTTTTTTGGAAAATGCAACCTAACTCAAGAACTATAGGGTTTGAGAGGAAATGTTAAAGATGTAAAAAGTTACGTAAGTTTATACTGGATCGCCTGGAATTTTTAAAGAATTTGCCTGGGAGATTTTTTTAAAATTATTTTCACTCGAACTCCGATGAGTAGGATGGTTTAACTCGAAAAGTATGGCGTTTATAATAAAATATGAAAATGAGAAACCCTTGTAATTTTCGATTTTAAAATTGCTGGAAGTTTTTCAGTTTTTTTTTTAATTCGAAATTTTTTTGTCCGAATCTTGCAGAATCGCCCAAAAAATTGCTTCGCGTATCTCGAAAACTATTGAGTTAGAGACAAAATATCAAGAGAGGCAAATGTTGCAGTGTTTCGTTTGAAATATGTTGACATCTTTTCAGTTTTTTTTTTCATAAAATGTTTACAATGTTTCTTTTTCAGGCCGTCTTAGGTGCTTTTGAGGCATTGAAAAAAACGTTTGAAAAAATCTGGAAACATTTCAACGTATTCAAAACGAAACACTGCAATATTTTCCCCTCCCGATATTTTGTCTCTAACTCAATAGTTTTCGAAATACGCCAATCAATTGTTTGGACGATTCTCCGAGATTCGACCAAAAAAAAATTGGAAAAAAATAGCGAAAAAAATTCTGAAAAAATTCAAGCGAATTTAAAATCGAAAATTAAAAAAGGTTAATTTTCTCGATACTTTGTTCTAAACGCCGTACTTTCCGAATTAAGCAATCCTAGTCATCAGCGTTTCGAGTGAAAATAATTTTAGAAAAATCCCGAAGGAAAATTCTAAAAAAATTGCAGACGATCCAGTAGAAAGTGACGCAACTTTTTACATCTTCGACATTTCCTCTTAACGCGGTCCTCTAATTTCTCGGCTGGTTTTTTACGGCTTTTTCAATAATTTTTTACGGGCAAAGCATCGAAATAATCAATCTCATTGTTTTTGCATAATCATTATTAACATTTAAATAAGCTTTACAAATTTTTTGAAGTCAAAATATATAATAGAATAAAGGTTATAGTGGCCGACAGGAAGACATCAAGTAAAAGAGGTGCTTGACGGTGACCAAGATTGCGGCTGTTCTGCTTATCTGAAATCAAAAAACCAAACGGCATTTTAATCTTCATATTTAAGACTAGCGATTGAACTAGAGTGAATTCTAAATTACAAAAATTGACTTTTTTATACACTTGTGAAAATTATATTCTATTTTTTACTCATTTTCTCTTAAGTTTTTCTCTCGTACAAAAAAAACTATCGAAGTAATCATGATAATCCTAGTTCAATCGCTGGCTTATAACATATTAAAGATGCTGTATAAATTTGAACAAGATCGGTGCAGTAGTTTCTGAAATATCGTAGTCACCGTTTCGAAAAATGGTGTTTCGAGAAAAACGCGTTTGAAAGTATACCTGCTCCGTATACCTGCTCCGTTCCAGGGCCGTAACTTGTGAAGCACTTCGAATATCGAAAAATCCTTTGGCACACATTTTCGACACATGTTGTAGATGTGATTTATGAAAACAAAAATCGATTTTTTCGACCCGAGAAACTAGAGGACCGCCTTAAACCCTATAGTTCTTCAGTTACGTTGCATTTTTCTAAATTTGTCTTTTTTTAGCCAAAAATTAGAGAACTTTGCAAAAAAAACTCGTACGAAACTTAAAAAAAATGAAAATGGAGCTTCTGCTACCCCTTTCAAGTTTATCATGGATAAAAATGACAAAAAAATATAATTTATGCGTCCAAATCTCGATGGTCGAAAAATAGTCGAAAAACAGTCACGTACAAAAGTGCGTACCGGGCCGAAAAAAATCATAAAAAATATTTCAGAAAAGAAAAACAAAGCTGAAATTGTTCCCTCCAAAACGCCGTTCGTTAAATTCGGTTATCTTTTTTTTTAACGACGCTATCTAACTTTTTAGTGCGGCAAGAAATAACGACTGGTGTGTCCAAACTTTTGAGCGGTAGACGTGAGGGTGAATCAAAAAGTTCCTAGAAGCGCATATTGATATAATATTTTTTCCGGGATAGTTTGATATTTATTTTGAAGAGCGTAAATCACACGACATTTATTCAAAGTTTCAGTCGATTTGATCGCATTGTTTTGAAGTTATTAATCATTTTGTGCAAACAGTTGTGAAAAAGACTCAAATATGGAGAAAAGTGAGTTACGTGCAGTGATAAAATACCTGTGCCTGAAAAACATCTGCTGGCTTTGAAATCCTTGACCACCCAACATATTCTCCGGACTTAGTCCTCAGTGATTTTCACTTATTCCCAAAATAAAGATGCATATCCGGGGGAAGAAATTTGACGATGACGACGCGGTTATGGTGGCCGTAGAAGAGTTTTTTGAGTCAAGAAAACGTTTTTTTAGGAAGGAATAAGAAAGTAGGCAAAGCGGTAGTCTAAATGTATAAAAGTAGGAGGAGATTTTGTAGAAAAATGAAATATTTTTGTTTCAATTGTCTTATATTTTCATAGTGACTCCAAGAACTTTTTTTTTCACCCTCGTATATACATAATAGAGTGATCCTATCAATGATTCATTAGCATTAATTAATCCACGACAATTTGCAGGCTACATTTTTAATAATGTAGCACTCACTTGAGCCAAGCTGGGCGCTACGAGGGTGGGTTGAAAAGATTCCGACTTGACCGAGAAGAAATAAGATTTTAGTGAAGCCTCAATACTTTTTCAATAGATGGCAGTGAAAGAAATACAAAGAGCTAAGTTGGATGTAATTCGCGTGAATAGTTTGTATCTGGCTTCTTCCGAAAGTAATATTTTGTCGACAATGGGTAAATTCAAGTGTCGCGAAATCTCCAGAGGAGTAGAAGCTGAATTAGATTTACTATACAGAGATGCTATTGCTTCCTTGGTGACTGAAAAAAACAGGCTGCTTGTTGTCAAACGTGGAAGATCAAGCACTTTCGATAAGGAACGATGGGGACGACCAATAACTACAACAGAGAGTGTGGTCGACTATGTTTACCAAATCGTAATAGACGACCGTCGGTTAACCTTGGAAGAGATAACGGAAGCTGCTGACATCTCGTATGGACGGGCACACGTTTAGCAGGAATCGTGTATGCGAAAACTGAGCGCGCGTTGGCTGATGGGCATGTTCACTACTGATAAAAAAAACGAGAGCGGTTGGATATTTCACGATTGTGGCTTGAGCGTTTTAAGCGGAAGGAAAGAGATTTTATTGAACTTTTTTTGGTCTCCATGGAAGCTGCGTCCACCACGGCACTACGAAGACAAAAGAGTCGAAATAGTGGACCGCAAAGGATGATTCTGAAGAATGCAGCTCCGAGAACTCGCAAGATGATGGTGATGGTTTTTTTTTTAAAGCCTTGCTGGATAAACCTCACATATTATTTAGGAAATGGCGGAACTATCACGGGAGATAATTATTCTCGATCGTTACAACGTTCGGACGAAAAAATTAAGACACGTGTCCCCGCATTTGGGCAAAAAGAAAATCTTTCACCACAACAGTGCCAAGGCCAATGGCAACCAAGGGCAATGTACTCTCCACATTTGGCTCTATAAAGATTCTTTCTTTCCTAATAAAAAGAAATGGCTACCGCGGGAGAACTATAAATTACCGAAAGTATCAAGCAATTTAGATTAAAATGCTGGAGGATTAAGTGCTGTTATTAACTATTTTTCTGATTTGGGCAAAACGATTACACTGACGGACCGAAGCGTCTTGAGAAACGCTGGACCAAGTGTAGTGAGCTAAAAGGAGACTATGCTGTAAAATAAATTACGTTTCGCTCAACAAATGTTTCTTGCCTTAGTTAGGTCGGAAACACTTTGATCCATCCTCGCAGTCGCTTTAAATGGTTTCACTGGATGTCATTTTTATTGATTTAAATTTTTCGCGAACAGATGTCGGAATTTGGCTACAAAAGTGTAAATATCTTGGATGTCTGTCTGAACACGAGTGTTTCTTGCGAAAACCCGATCAAAATTGTTCCAGCTCACCGTGCAAGCACACTCCTGATTGTACACCGAAAACTGGTAAAAATTTTGATTTTTTCCCTCTATGAAATGTCAGTACTACCGTGGCGATAAGCCGAGAATTTTCAACTCACAAAAATAGATGTTAAGAAAAGATAGCCAAAAATGTTATTTTCGTTTCGATTTAAAAAATAAGACGCAAAATAATAATTTGGCTTATTACAAAAAATGCCACCTTTGGGATTAGTTCCGTAGTCAAATATGTAATATTCGAGTACCATTTAAGTTTGTGTTCAATATTCAGTAAAACAAATTCAACTCGAAAAAAAAAATTAATAACTGTGGAGAGTTTTTGCTGTATAGAGATTTTTTCTGTAGTATTTACACCACTGCACTTTAATTCATGATACTATACAACGTTAAGGCTTATCATTTCTATTCGAAGTATGTTAGACGCATAAGCGTTCGAGAGCGAATTAAAAAATACCTGAAAGAAAAAATAATAATACAATTGATAGCAGGAGTGTTTCAATAGTTATACAATATTGTTTAAAAAAAACGCCTAATAACTACTCAAAAAATGTTGAGTTTCACCCCTGTGCAAATAATCAATATTGAATTGGTAAGAATAAGTATGAATTCAACTAAATTAAAATTATTTAAAGCAATAACCATCTACGATAATACTATAAGAACTATGCAGCAATAAGGGGATGTTTTTAAGTACTCACCCCCAACGGATACTGCCGAATGCTTCTCCCCCTAAATTTTATTCGCGATCGAACTTGAGCCAGCCCACGTTATTCGCATCCAAGGATCAACAGTTGTTTTGCCGAAACTGTTTCAGAACAGAATCCCGAGATGGGGGAGCAATGTCGAGGTTGGGTGTGTCCCAAGGGGCAAGTGTGTTCGGTCCACTCGAAAGGACCGTGTACACGGGAAAGCTGCCAGATATTCCGATCCTGTCACAAGCCCCTCATGATCCTTGTAAGCACAACTGTTTCGCCTCGCCATATTTTAAGGGATGACATAAAACGCTTTTACGCGAAACAGGAAAAACAATCAACAGCCTCGGGAAGAGACCGGCTCCCCTCACCGCCAATAACCGACGAGCTATTCCGAAGCAATAGTGCAGCAATCGATGAGAACAATCCGATCCATTTAGATGGTAAACATTTCAATTCGACAAGCCAAGCGGAGATTAGCAAGAGATCGAATTCGAGACTTCCTGTGATAAGACTCAACATGACTTCTAGTCAAGTCGTTAGACCCACGGCAATTTCGCTAACGACCTGGTTGAATCACCTTAAACTGATCACCGGTGTCGAGGCTGTGGAAACGTGGATCAAGCGGGCTAGCAGACAGGAAAATCATAAGGTATCGTTCTGCGTTCAACGTCACAATAAGCAAGAAGACTAGACATGTTAATTGCAGTTAATTCTCGTTCTTTGTAATTTTAGGAATTTCTCGAGTGGCTCCAATCCGTGAAGGACATGCTTGGAACTGATGCATACGACCTGTGGCTCGAGGAAGTACGGGCAATGGCCGTGACGAATACAGCGTTTCAGCAGTGGTTACCACCATCTTCGGCGAACCGTTCGACTGACTCGCATCACCTTGTGCGAACAAATAGCAATGTCGCTGGTACGAGTTATGAAACTTTCTCCGGTTTGGAGAACTCGAAGAAATATCGTAACAACGGCGATGGAAATGATTTTCAGTCGAAAGGCAATCACGATACAGCAGAGTTGAAAAATGATGATATCAAGAATGGCAAGCACGTTTTTCAAATGAAGAATGAGACACCGATGATCCAAACTGACGTAGCACGCGATAACCCAATCTCTCAATTACCTGTACTTCCACAAACGCCAACGACGATAGGAATAAACGATTGGACACGATTGTATCATTCTACCCCGACGAACTTCCAACAAACTCATCCCTTCTATTTTCCCCGAAGTTTTGGGAATATGGGATCTTGGAATAATCAAGGTGTTCCTTACGAAGGAATCGACAACCCGGCTCTGTCGAATCCATCATATCCAAAATTCCCGTCAAATTGGTCATTCCAGCCATCACGCGACGAAAGTCCTGTTTTTGACGGCCCCAAAAACTGGCAGGATCAATACTTTCCACCCGTCTATCCTCAATGGCGACAGGCGGAAGATCCCCGGGATGAAATTTCCCCAGATCAACGGATCTTCGAGCCACCAATCGGACCGTTCCCAGCTTTTCCTTCCTCGATGGACGCTCCGGTGGGATTTCATCCTCGAAACTCAACGGATCAGGCCATGTCCTGGATAAGGTCCTTCGATGATCGTTACGATACATCCGAATTCGCACCGCCGAGAAACTTTGAAGCGTATCCAATGGCCGATAGAAATTTGGCATACCCCAGCTGGCCGGAATTCGACTATAGCCAGAGCCTTTCCAACGTGGCCCATCGTCGCACGAAGCATCACGGCCTCGAAGCTCAAAAGTTTCCTTACGACGGCAAAAATGTTGGAGGGTCGGGAGAAAAATTTCCAGGTCCGAGCGAAAACCCGAGTCTTCACTATTCCGGATATCCTTGGGGATTCAAGCAACCAAGATTGCGCGATGACTCTCCACATATCTTGGATTACAGCAGAAGAAATCTTTACGACGAAAATAACCAGGAAGGTTCACCAGTTTTGCCGACTCTCTCGAGGACCCATCGAGTCGACATTGATCGTCTTTTATCTCCGTCCAATCCTCACGTCGCGGATAACAAACTTGGCGTTCCACAATCGGAATATCATAGGAAAAGTTCTTATCCGCACAATCAACGCCACGGAATTTCCGGAACAAGTGCACCTTCTTCCGCAATTCCTGCCGTGCCACGAGAAAAGGACCGAAGAATCCCACCTTCTCCCAAACTGAATCCGTTTGACGACGATGACGAAGCGAGGCGTGGTCGTTTTTTAGGGGATCGCATAAACGACGTACCCGGGCAAACTATGGACCTTGCTGACTTATGGAGTTCACGTTACAGGAATCCTACCAGTTCGCTTCTACGTAAAATTGTCAGGGTAGATTATGGCAATGGCGATGCGATATCAGAGGTGACCAGCGGGCCTTTTTTTACAAGTCGCGTAACATAGCCAGGTTTAATTGGAAAATCAACGTTATAATATTTTTTTGCAGAATCGTCCACCCACGACAAATTCACCCCCCATTGAATCGACAACGAAAAAAAGTGTAACACCTCGAGTCGTGCCTGTAACGAGTGAAGATGTATCAGACAAGAAAGTCAGCAATGATGATTCGAAGAACTTTGAGGATTATTCCACTGAAGACGACGACGGTGTATATCCGTTGATGCTTAGCCTTCAGGGCTACATCCAATCGCCACCGAAACAGGTTTTCCAGGACTTTTCAAAGCCTCCAAAAAATTCGACCATCTTGCCGGTTTATACGATCGACCATGGCGCTGCGGAAGATCATTACAACGACGATTACGAGGCTTCGGACGAAAAGGAGGACGTTAACTTTTTTCGTGACGAGCACTATGGCGGACGACCGGACTTTCCGAATAATTTGCAAGACGTTTTCGAAGTAGAAGCTGCTTTAATTATGCAAAATCGAACGGGCAACGATGGTCTTAAGATTAAGGATATGCAATGGGAATACGAGTACGATGATGACGCAAGTAATGATGATACTCCGAATCCTCAACAACATGACAACAAGACTGAGGTAATTTATTCCACCACGTCACCATCACTATGCATTTTTAAATCGTCATTCATAACTTATAGGCAACATCTAAAATTCCTTATCTGTTCGTTATGCGCCAAGTATTGCATTCCTAGTAATTGCCCTCTTTTAGGTTTTCGTTCCGATCACCAATATATCTTCGAAGTACGATCTAGCACGTCAATCAGGTCGTCCGGATGATCACTCACCCGAGAGCTGGGTGGTCAATGACAGTGGAGCGTGGAACGGCGATGAATCCGAATCTGATTATTACAACGAAAGGGATGATTACGTTGATGAGGATTTTCGCGAGGATAGAAGTTCCACCGATACCGATCAAATCAATATTGATGACTCATCGAACCATGAAGAGTTTTCGGATGATCAGAACGATCGGTTCTACGGAGATACGGAGCACAAGACATCAAAAAAAAATCTTCCCATGTGATTGTAGTGCCTATTGATAGAAATAAATTTGACAGACTTCCGAGACGGGCTCCTTCATTTACTTCCTGCATTCAGATGTTCTCTAGGATTTCCCAGATTCATAACAAGTCAACCAGCACTCGTCAATTAGGACTGCAAATATTAAGATTCGGACTTTTACCTTCGAGTAGGAGAAAAATGTTTCTGTGTGAACCTTCATCAATATCAACGTTTAGGATTGATTATAGACGTCATAAATGCTTAAAGGTACGTGTAAAAATTTTTCTGTCTCATTTTCTCGGGGACTACAACATGTTCGAGGCAAACCTAAATCGATTTCGATTTTGGTGTGGGCGCTCCACAGCGTTTCCTTGGGCTCGGTTCTTTGCGAGTTCTGAAGAATGATCGAAGTGGCAGAATCCATTCCATCAATGTCTCTATAGACGTGAAGTGCTGTAGATTCCGGAACGATCATTTGGCTCCTTCGGTTGAATGACAGCGCACTTAACTCGCCCAACCAAGCATGTATCATGCATTTTTCTTGCGCGAAAATAACGGTGAGCGTTCTCAGGAAATGGCTCTTATCATAAATATTTTACAATAAGTATAAACGGTTCGTGCCTCCTTCAAAATCATTGCAGAAACTAATAACTATAATGCAAATAGGTTGCAATTTCACGTAAAATATCCCGGAACTTTGGGGGAAAAACGCATAAATATTTTGGATATTTTGCAACTCCGTGCAAAAAACATTTATTTTAAATATGTTTCGGTCACACGCAAGGCGTTCCAATTTTGCTTGCATAACTTTTAAGAGATCCCATTTATAACGATATACTCGTCGTTCAGGACTAAAAATAGCAGAGCTCAAAACTAGATATATACATTCGAACGAATAATCGAATTGTTTTGAAAGAATGCAATTTATACGTTGTTAATAATCGACTATTGTGAGAGCGCATACAAATAGGTGACCTCGAGGCTCGTATTCAAACTTGCAATTATTTTCTCTATATCATCGTCGTATATCGGGATGAGGAATGAATCTACAAAGCAATTTCACACAGGCATCTACAACTTTTGACCATCTCGAGCATCTGTGCCACAGCGTCCTCAGATTATTGCCGTTCCATATCCATATTTGATTATTGTTCAGAAATTACTTTTCCAAACCATTAGACGTATCGTGAGATTTACATCATGTGTTACACATAATGTGACTTTTGCATTTTCCCATCTTTCCGCTTAATAATATTTTTTAACTCCCTCTATACTTTATTTGAGAGGTAAGGCTACTGTGATGAGCCCAAAGCCAGGGTTACAAAAAAATTATTTTTAAAAAATAAGTAGGATGATTGAGAAATCGTTCAGACATTTCTTTGTATGTACATTAACAAAGTTGTGTACCAAATTTATTTGAAAATATTAAGAATTAAAAAAATTATAAACAATCTCTCGAATGACCTTTGAACATGAGAAGCTCAACGGGGTACTTGATTGTGGCTACCCGATTGATATAAAAATTAAAAAAAAAAATTTCTTCTTAAAATCGATCATATTCAAGTCGGTATACGTCGGTCAAGACTTAACTACTATTCAACTGAATAATCGTACCAAATTTTAAGTCAATCCGTCCATTAAGGCGGGCAACCACTTTAGATGCTTAAAAAATAGTGTTTTTTTAATTTCATAAATCGTTAGCAAAATATCTTAAGAATACACCCTGCAAATTTCAGAACGATATTCGGATTCCTTCTAATGGTATGTATATAAATGATAAAGACTCTCGGCTCGACTCCCAACCACATTCGATTTTATTTTGCTTTTTCTCAAAGTGTACATATTCGAGAATATGTGAAAAAAATGTCAAGTTAAAGTATTGAAAAGTGACCAAGTGACAGGCGATTTAGTGAGAACAGGTAGCGCAACGATTTACATATACCTACTAAAACTTTCAATCGCGTTTCTCTCAAAACGACATTTTTTCAATTTGCGGGAATTATAACTAAAAAACTAATTGATGGATCATCTTCAAATTTAGAACACGTTTATATAATATAATTTATTAAAACATGAACCCAAAGTTGGAAAGACTAGATTGTTTAAAACATATTAATTATTGCAAAATTCTAAGAAAAAATGCGAAAAATCGATCTTTTTTTTTAAAACACGTTTCAACATTCAGTTCTCGATTTTTTTCGTCAAAATTTAGGTTCATATTCTTAAAAAACATCTCAAGAATGTATAAAAAAATGGTTGGACTATTTTAGATGAGAATTGCGAGCTGCACAATTCCCGCAAATCGACAACGACGATGAGGACACGCCACAAGGGACACAGCGGATTATACCTTAATTAATACATGAAATAACTTAAAAAAATTACCAGAGATGTATGAAAATATGAATAAATTATTGTCAGAGTTGCAGAAATTTCTGTTTTTTTTTCACAATAAAAAAAAATCCGAAAAATCATCTAATTTTTGGTCTCCTGAAATGGTTGCCCGCCTTAAATGTCGAGAAATCGTGTACACTGTTTTGAAAAACCGTCTGTTGGACTTCCCTTTTTGGCTTGAGTTGCCTCAAGCGACGAGCAAGTGATCGTCATTTTCACAGTAGCCTACCCCCTTAACCAACGCTTTACCAAATCTGGTAAAACTACTTTTTTTCTCAACGTTCCGAATTAAATTCGGGACAGCTAGCGCTGCTCCACGCTTCAAGTGAATACATTCCGTTATAAACGAGGCAGGTAAAAGTAAATAGAGATTTATTCTGCCGCTTGATTTACCGCGCTAGACACTGGGTCGCGAATAACTTTTGTGTACAAAACGGGTGTAATGTAACGCGGACTAGTTAAACTACAGTTGTAGGTAATAAGAGGCGTTCTCTTGCTAATGAACAGCAGCACCGTTTTAATCAAGATATGTACTTACCGATAATTCTATGCGTACGAATTCTAGATTAAATTGTAGGAACCCACTTCTTTTTTCTCAGCTGCACAGCTCCGGAGGCCTTCCGAGATTTCCTCAGCGCGGTAAATTGATTTCTATCTTAGCTGGAGATACGTATATGTGCATACTTTCGGATTCCCAGTGGATTGAAAAAAGGAAACTGTCGAAGAGCCTCGGCTTCGACAGGACAATCGACACTGCGCCATTACAATCGCAATATTACATTCTCAGCGCGCTCAATTCAATTGTAAACGTCTCGTAATGTGTGAACCAAAGTTGTCGAACTTTAGCAACCAATCTTGCAGCGCTTCAAAAACATCGAAGTGGAACAGATTTCTCAAATTTTCAGCACAAACGTATGTGTAAGGAAATGACTATGAACAAAGTGCAGGAACGAAAACTTCCATTGCAAGGAGGTTACATTTTGAACAGTGCTGATTTGAGTTTGTTTGGGTTGAGTGAAAATTTACTAATGTCAATAAAATTAGACACTTCACCAAAATATGGCATTCCGTCCACAATAACTCGATGTTTTTCATCGTCATGCATCTGTGGAGCGGTTAAAACCAATTGAAACAACATGGACGCGGTTTGTCGAATTTCGACCTCAAGTAATCGTCTGTAGAGCACAAAAGAAAAAATGACTTTTGCACGGCGATATCACACACAAATGTGCTTGCCCGACAACTATTTTTGCCAAGATCACAAAGCTTGCACGCTGACCACTAAATCGGCACACCGGTTTGCCAAACTTGATGTTGTTGATTTGGAATTTGAAATTTTTTTAATTAAGGGGGTTTCTCACTTTAGACGCTAAAAAGGCTATTTTCATTATTATTTTATAAGTTTATATTATAGATATTGATGTAAAAATTGTTACACTTAATAAATGAAATTTCGAAGTACATAAAAAAAAAAATCATTCATTTAAGCCACTATTTATAGACGAAAATGGTAGTTGAAAAAATGTCCCAACAAATTGTAGGTCTGCGCTGTTGATGAAATCTCGGTGATGGATCATCCAAAACGAAAAAATCAAACGGTTTTAGATTCAGTATGTTAATGACTATAGCGCATATCAAACGATTTTTGTTATATGCAAAAATTAAAAAATGGCGGACATTTTTCGAAAAAACATGTTTTTTTACCGTTTTTGGCAAAAAATTGCAAATATTAAAATTTTAAAGAATCCTTGATATGCGCTATAGCTATAGTTGTAAATAATATGTGGTTAGAATTTCATAAGGATCGGTTCAGTAGTTTCAAAGATTTCATCAACAAGCCGTCGAAAAACGTTGTTTTGATAAAAACGCGTTTAAAGTTTGTTTGGGTTACATAAATACATAAAAAAGTTTTTTAAATGTATTTCGTAAGTGTATTTATTAAGCGCAACAACTTTTTTATCAATATGTATAATATAAACCTATCAAAAATTCACGAAATTAGCCTTTTTAAGGCGTTACCCGCACTTGTAGCGCAAAAAGGCCGTTTTCGTGAATTTTTTTAAAGAAAACTACAAAACTTTTTTAATCGATCAATATACCATCTTAAAGAACACATCTTGAAGAACTTTCAGTAATTTTTTTATTGAAAAATATTACATTGTTTAGTGGCAAATGGCCGTCAATGAAATAATGTTTTTATATACACGGTTTGCGGTGACCAACATTGCGGCGAAGTGGATCATCTGAAAAAAAATGCGGATGGATTTAGTCAAATATAAGTATAAACTAGTCTTTAATCGAAGGATTTTAAAAAATATTCATTTTTCACAAAATGGGGGACAGTCAAAGTTCGATTTTAACGAAAAAAAAAAAACGGCCGTTTATTGGCTATAAAACGGCCATTTTTTTTCGAAAAAAAAAAATCGAACGATTAAAGACTACATTTTTATGTATTAAATAAGCCTACAAAATTTCAAGAAGATCGGTTCATTAGTGTTCGAATAATCTTGGTCACCGATTTCAGAAATGCCATTTTGAGAAAAACGCGTTTAAAGTTTCAATTAGAGTTTACACGAAGAAAATATTTTTTTTTGTAAACTTACATAGAGTCATCTATTCCGGGCATAAAAAAAAACTGCACTTCAAATTGCACTTCAAAAAAATGCAATAAAAAAATCGATTTTTTCAAAATCGCAAGTGGGGGTAACCCCTTAAGCGTCTAAAGTGAGAAGACTCCTTAAATCGTATGGGGCCGAATTTCTTCTTCGCGTGTGGCCTGGTCCCGCTCCAGTCACGTATTTTCGCAATCTATGGATTTTCTTTTCCGTACCCGTCAAGCAACCGGAAGAGAATGGTACCAGTACTCATATATCCTGTGACTTTTATAGAATTTTATCTCAATTTCCCGTTTAAGTTGACGCAGTTGTTTGCATATTTCTTCTCTATAAAGCACCGTTCAATCGCTTAATCGGATATCTGCCGTGGCTACCTAACACGTTTGAATTAGCAATACAGGTTTACCGTTTTTTCGTGACATCACCAGTGTGTACGCCGCTGTATTACTGTATCGAGAGACGTTTTAGCATCTCGACTCGAAGTATTCCATTTTTAAGTGTTTTGACCCGTTCGACTTTGCTGTACTTTCATATACGCGAAAATTGAATATTTCTGAACTTTTTCATTCTTCAAGCTGATCTCACGGTAAGACCTGTTCACTAAATCAAAATCCGATGACACCTTTACGATGTAATGATATTTATTACTTTCGAGGTATGATGATATGATAACATCACAGATGAAATTAACAAATTTGATAAACTACCGTCAGGTTCTATTCGTCCGCATAGACACGCGTACTGTGTATTATTATACATTAGCCATGTATTTGACTTTACAGAATACACGTGTGGTTAAAAAACAAGAAAATGTCTCATTAGACGTGTCATCCAACTGTCGAAGACTACAGTGGGTAAAAAATGTATTTGTACAGGTCGTCTTTTTCGACTTATCGTTCGAAAAAATAAAATGTTTTATAAAGGTTCTGTGTTCGATAGCTTATCCTAATTATACATGGTGTTTGTTTACAAAAATCTTGGAAAAACACGAACAAACAAATTAACCAAATTAACAACAGTTTCGTGTGAGATGTAAAAATACATTTTTTACCCACTGAATGTTGCAGATCTTTGTCTGAGCACCCGTTCAACCACTTCGTTCCTTTTTTCTCCACTGCATCGGCGGACTTAAATCTGGTTCGGTTTAGCGCAGACTTAATCTTCTTGAACAGAAAAAGCCGAACGGGGCAAGGTCAGGTGGGTAGGATGGACGTTCCAATAGGGGGATCCATGCCTCGCCAAATGCCGCTGGATGGACAGCATTTTGTGCGCTGGCGCGTTGTTCTGATGAAGAATCTTCAAGCTGTTCTTCAACATTTCGAGGGTAATGGGGTTTCTCGCTCGTCCGATCATTAAAGTTTTGCGAATTGATGAATCAAAGTTGCCCTTGAAATGACGATTCGATAGAAGCTTATTTTGACATTTTTTCAATGGAACATTACGCCCATCTTAGCTGCGATGACGTTCTATCTGCATCGGGTGTCATCGGAATGGAATGAAGTTCCACGCGCGGTGTTGTTGTTATTCCCATCTTGATTCCCATATAGGGTCGCCTGTCGTAACAAAAATGCCAGCATTCAGCCATTAAACGGTTTGCTGATAATCGGCCAATAATTCGTCGACCAGCATTGGGGTACTGTAGGCGGATGAACGGCTTGCCAGATCTATGCCAGCCATTCGTGGGCCAATACTATCGCACCGATAATATGGCGATCAGCATTGGGGTATCGTAGGCAGATGAACGGCTTGCCAGATCTATGGGAGCCATTGGTGGGCCAATACCATCGCACCGATAATATGGCGATCAGCATTGGGCTATCGTAGGCGGATGAACGGCTTGCCAGATCTATTCCACCCATTGATGGTTTGTTTTTGGGCGTTTTGCAAATGCAGGTCCTTAAACTGTAACACGTAAAAACAAGGGATAAGGTTTCGAAAAGCATATCCTATTGATGAAGCTGAAATTTTGCACCGACCTTCTTTTCAATATTTTAAGAGAACCTTTAAAAGGATATTGGCGACTAGCAATAGTTTTCTATATATCGGATATTGAAAGTTATTTATTGTACTGCGCTTCTACTATATTAAATAAATCCAAACAAAGCCATCCCACATGGCAAGTGATATGCACATACGGGCGAGCACTGTTTGTCAGGAAGCAGCGCGGCCGGAGGAGTGGGGGGTATCTATGGGGCATATAGATATACTCGAATGGCGTGAAATAATAAACTTTACAATGCGATGTATGGAAAACTATTGCTAGTCGTCAAAAATCCGTTAACGGTTTCTCTTAGGATAATGAGAGGAAGTTCGGTGCAAAATTTCAGCTCGATCAGAGGAGTATGCTTTTCGGAACTTTACCCAAAACGAGCGAATTATTTTTACAGGCTAAATGGACTAAAAAAACTGTCGGTAAACTTTAATGTCACGAATAAAATTATCGGCATAAAAGTAAGGAACGAACAAACGATAGGTTCTGTAAGTGTTAAAATGGCTAAGTGGGTAGGGCGCTCGACACTAGAACGAAAGGCGCAGGTTCGATCCCGATGACAGGTAAAAATTTGAACAATGCAGAAACTGTTTTTAATGCAATTATTCTATGTACATGGACATAAGTAAAGCATAAGAAAACAAAAAAAATACTACTAGAATTTTTATATTCATAATTTGTCAATTTTTTGTTTTTCATTCCCGGCAGAAGATCCGGCAGCCGTTGCTGGGCCAATATGGGCGTATGATAGTTGGCCCAGTCTTAGCAGCCATTCCTGGTTTACCATTACCAACCATGCATGGTGCGGATCTGGCCCGTTTGTATAGCCATTACCGCGCCATCGTTTGTTCTCTGGCAACCAGTCGTGGGCCATTACTGTGCCGATTGTAAAACCCTATTTGGGTTTCGCGATGGCCTGCGTGAATGACAAAAAAGGATGTAGACTTTGCATATATTATTCGTGAAGAATAACTTCGTTAGCATATACGAGTCAAGGATTGGTAGATTTTCGGTAACTTAACTTGCCGTTGAAACCGGTCTATTTATCGAACCCGGGTCGAGGTATTGCAGCCTTAGCCAGAAGGTTGCAAATGTTGGGCACCTTAGAGAATTCTGCGTTATCGAAAATAATATTGAGTGGAGTGGAATAATGATACATAAGCATGTTCATTAACAATTTACGTTGACTTTGATCAATATTTGATTGACCACCTTTGGCCCTATATTTTTCCATTCTCGTTGAAACATTTTTTCAAGCTCTTCTTTCGATGTTATAATGTGGGTTGGAAGGTTTCGCTTCAGAGTAGCCCATATATGTTCGATGGGGTTGAGATTCAGGGTTTGTGCCAGCCATTGAAGAATTTCCACCTCATTTTCAATAAACCAACTTATGGTTGCGGTAAATTCGTAGCAGGGTGCATTGTCTTGTTGGAATCAGATAGATTTCGTGTTACTGTCTCCGAAAGTCTTCGGAACAGACAGTACCAATTTATTTTCGAGTAGATTTCTGTACCTTTTCGAAACCATCCATCGTTCAGACACGCACCTACACCACTTGCTGCCAACACAGCAACCCTGACGCCGCATCCTTCATGTTTTGAGATTGGTACCACGCACTCTGGATGTTATTCTTCACCCACTCTTCATCACATAAAGGTTGCACTTGGAGTGCCAAAACCTTATAAACATCGAAAAAATGTATCTCATAAAAAGTCTAAATTATTTGCAATAGGTACATGAATTGCAATGAATTATTTAAGTATATATTAATTTTATTTCTTTAAATACGCAAACCATGACATCGAAACCTATTCTTGCCGCAATTTTTGTACAGACATAAAGATTTCTTTTCCACTCGTCACATTTGTTAACTTGTCGATCATCATTTTCATTCTCTAGTCTTCTATTGACCATCTCTCTCCCTCTCTCTCTCTTTCTCTCTTTCGTGTACACACATGCTCACGTCGCAAGTGAATATATATTTGGCGCGATTAAATCTGGGATCGTCGCAAAGGGCAAAGGCAGCTAGTATGCTCGTTCACCGTCGCTCATTGAATCTGAACTCAGCTAGCGTGTACAGCCGCTAATGGCATTTGGTTCGTTCCGTTGAGGAATACGTAGCGTTGATTCGTACCGTGACTGTCAGCTATTATTTATTTTCAACTCTGACGGCTATCTTTCTATTACGTCTAACTATAATCGACTTAGCTAACACGATATGTATTTTTTTGAACTTATATTTGTTTTCACATTCATTGAAAATATTTCAACAGGTCTTCCTACATACATGGACGATTCAATAATGATCTTCTAGCAATGATTCTTCTATAATGATGTTTACACATTAGTTATATTAAAATTCAGAGGAAACATCCAGTTCAAGTACGTGGTCGCGGTATCCGCACGCATTATTGAGGCGAGAAGATTTTTCACCATGACCTCACGAATAAAAAATAATAATGGCCGACACAAGAGTGACGTCGAAAAAAATAATTGCACGGCGAAAACTCAGCTAAAAAATGTTTGACATTTTGATCGGATAATCCGCAAAAAGAAATGTTATAGATGCACAATATTTGTGTAATTACCATCGCTTCGTGGTAGAAAATAATAGTCAAATTTGTTTTTCATTTAGCAAAGAAGTCAAGCTCCTATATTTTTTATTAACGTTAGTCTGCGTATACTTGCTAAAAATGTGTCAAAGCTAATTCTGATGTGACATTTTTTATTCGAGCTCACGATTAACGGTCAATTGAAGGGTGGGACCATTGCTGACATACTCAGGATAATATTCCCGCGTGTTCGTCGAGAACCGGAGAGCCGAGAACTGCGAAGCCCCCGCGGAGAACATCGAAGAAGTGGTGGAGCAACAGTTGTCGAATATTACATCCACGAAGGAGAATGGTAACAGCTCTAGTCGCTTGCTGGTCGTGAGACCGTGAACCAGGACCTCCGTCGTCACTGGTATCAAGCCGGGGAACCCCATACACGGATTTCAAAGTGTTGTAGCGCGAGACCCATCCATTCAACGCAATCTTTTTTCACTTCTGATATTTATTTATCGCCACAGGGTGAGTTTTTCATTATTGGACAAAATTGTTCCAAAAAATTATTGTTCGTCGAATTATTTAAAAAAAAAACTAAACGGTGGGATTTTGGCTATTAGGCACGCCGGTATGACATTTTCAATAAAATTTAACGGATTTCCTTATTGATCGGGCACCCTATTTTCGACGAGACATTTTGCGCACACACCAGTGCAGAAGTGATCGTGGGAAAATATTTCCGGGGTGAAAATCTAACTGGCTATATTGGTTGTGTATTTACGACCGAACGAGACGACTTTGCATTCGTCACTTTCTTACCGATACTTGCACGTGGTCCGGCTCAATACAATTTAGAAAAGCTGCAGGCAAATATAATTACGCACGTGGCACACATATTCGTTCCTTTAAGGATGTATTTTCTTTTCAACGCGAGTGGCTGTGATGACGATCTCGAGGAATTTTGTTCTCTCTATTTTTCACGTGAACACCGATGAATATATGGAAAAGTGAAAGGGTCCTCTGTACATAATCGTGGATTATAAATCAATTATTATTCCGTAAGTGTCTTCGGCTACCGGTTGGCAAGAAACGACGTTTCGGCTCCCGTGTTTTCTTGCGGTACTTTTTGCTCATTGTCTTTTTTTACCATATTTTTCCACGCCTGCACGAGGCCCCGAATTCGCGTAATTTCCATCGTGTTTTTTGGTACACGGGTTCTACATTCACGATTCCACGAACTCGTTCGTTAAACTTCGGACGACATTGCAAAAGTATTATAATTCGATTTCACGATATCAGATCCGTAAATTTTGTTACTCCATCATTTTGTCCCCGGCCGTACGGTCTAGTATCTAGAGTTTCGTAAACGTTCGTAGTTACATCGACATTTTCACAATGGGCTCCTTAATCTTTATGAATGAAAGAAATGTTATGCAACACGCAAAGGCGTGTTTCCTCATAAAATTGATAATAAAGTGGTATCGATAAAAAAAAAAAAATATATATATGTAATAGTAAACTAAGAATTACAACTTGCGACGATGACGAACACCTTGCATCGGCGATTCTCTCGTGTCTTTAGATGCGCCGATATGTACATACGTAATTTTCTTTGCGTGACCGTTACGCCGCGACGATTTCGCGAATAATTACCGGGGACATCGTGTTTGGAGGGAAAAACCGAGGAGAAAGAAAAGAAAATAAGTACTTTGTAGGGACGTTGTACACAATAATTATTGTTGCAGTAAAGCCGGTAAAAATAGAGGAACTGCTTTTGCAAAAATTATTGCGCGCACTGGAATATCAAAGTTGCATGTACAGTGAGGTGTTCGTTACGTCGATGACATTACGAGTGATCGAAAGACATTAAGGCTGATTGGATCTATTCTCACGATACTCGCGATCTAATTGCAATTAATTTGGTATCCATGTGTAACGTTTGGAATAGACAGCCGCAAACTCCATTTAAAAAAATGTCATCGCAAAACAATAAAAGTAAATACAGTGAAAAAGCGAAGTGAAAGTTGTTTATTTTCGGCACGATTCAACATAGCGGGGGCTTCATTACGATCGTAAAACTTCAAGGTCCTTTATCGACGATTTTTACAGTAAGAAATCTCATCAATGTTTCGCACATAATGGCGACATAATGGACGTGCATGTTTCTGTGTTCAAGAAGGTCGAACAACTCACCAATTGTCAAATAAATCATAAAGTCAGTGAATACTCGAACAACTCATTAACAAAAAAATAATAACACTTCTTTTAACTGATCAACGAGCCAACGTTTCTTAAATTCTTCTCTCAATCACTCTTTAATATTATTTTTGTAGAAAGCCACAATTCGTATTGTCGTTGGAATGATTCGATTCATCAAAAATCTTTTGGATTGAGATATGATACGATTTTTATTTCCCCCCACCAATCCTTACCCAAGATTTTTGGATAAGGAAACGTATATTACATTCATAACCATCTGCGTTTCTGAGGAAAGCGAGTGTACAAGAAATCCCCAGTAATTACAAATCCAAATCACGTACGCTCCGGCTGCCGAGATTCGCAGTTCATCCAGGTGCATACCTGGCACGCGTATATGGAACAAAATATAACGGAACAATTTGGACGAATACTTTGCTACGTATGTAGTGCATGTGCAGCATGTGAGAGGTAGATGTGAAAATGAGTTGGGAGATGGATATGGCATGGAAAATTATTTAGGTAGCAGTATGTGACTCCTATATTAGAAATGTGATTTTTATGACGTTCTACTACGAGGAACATCCACACAGTAGGCATAATTGTCTCCATACTCAAGTTAGGTTAACCCCCAATACATTGAAAAGCACGTTCTGTTTAATGTTAGCATAAAAAGGTCATTTCGAAAATCGTCCTGATCACAAAACAATACTGTGATTGGGTTTGAGAGTAGGTGAGCAATCAAGACTGATGGACACTTCAAATGACATCACATCACAATGTGTTGGGAGTTTGCCACAAACGAGTAATTAAATTACGGTCCATCGTCTGCATATTAATTTTTGGGGTGATCTGGATAATGTGATTTTTTAACTTTTTTCGAGTGGGGTACACTTGATGCATTCCTACCCAGGGAAATGTCAAGTCCTCGATTTTTTGCTTATGCAACACCCACGGGTGAAGATCGATGACATCAAAAGATTCACTTCACGTGCATACGAAGAAGAATTGTCCCGTTGAAGATCGGTAAAAAAAAGTCTCTACCGTATTATCTGATCCTGTGATTGGATACGTACTCGCCAACTCGGTGACATTGACGCAGACGAAACAAATTGTCAACCGCAGAATAAAAAAAATGATGATTGAGAGATGCTGCGACAAATGACAGGATCGCTCTTTGGTAATCGATGCATGGGAATGAACTCGACAAATGCCGGTTCTCGGTCAGTGAACGTAACGGTATATCTAGTACCACTTCAAATGCACATGTGACAGAAATGGCGACGAGCGACAGAAATACTTTGTTAAATGGAATGAGAGAGATGGTGGATTGGGAGACATCCTACTCGTATCAATATCACGAAAAATGTCGAACGACCCGTTAGATATATGGTTTTAGAACTCAATTAAAAAATATGCTCATCTGTATTTATAAAAGTGCAGAAAACAATGCATTTTGTCGAGTACAATCAATGGTACGATACAATCATTTTTTATTACTCTAAATGCATATTTTTTCTCTCATTTTCAGGAATGAAATTCTTGATTTTTGCTTCTGACTACTTGCAGTTGTAATATTCAGAACATGTTCTTAATTACACGCCAAGATTTTTTAAAACAAATGATTGATATGAGATTTAATCAATACGTATTCTCACTTCTAAAAGTTTATCATCACATTCCATTTTTTCCGCAGGGAGAAATGGTAGACCTGAATTGTTTCGTGCGTGAAAATGTGACTCAATTCGTTAAGTATTTTATGGTTTATCCCCACAAACATGTACTCGTAAACAAACATGGTTTCTTCTTGGCTCTACATGCATGGCAGTAATTTGAGCACGCAGGGTGGAATACGGGCTCATGTACACCCTATTGTGAGAATCATAGAAAAAGGTAACAACGCGTTCGTGAGAATAACATTTTGCACAATACTATTGGTATTATGATAGGCATCCACGAGTCGTTTCTCGTTGAGTGTAAATCTACGGGCGTGCAACAACAACGGTTGCACAATTCATGCTTGCTGATATTAAGATGGGCATCTGCGAGTTTTCTTTCACTCAGTGTAAATTTACGAGCGTACCGCGTTCCAAGGGGTTGCCTGACAAAAGGCTGTTAAAAAAATTAACATACTCCCTCGACGATCGATAACGAATACATCATGATAATATTTTCATTGCTCATCTCCCGACAGTATTTGAGATTGAAAAAAACAATCAGTATATCGTGAAGAGCTAACATGTCCAATATTCTCGTTTCACCCTCGATAAAGCTTTGTAGAATACAGGTATGTACGACTGATAAGAATTGACTTTTCCCGTTCTATAGATGAGCTGCAATTGTCCACTGACCACTTCAACGGGTCCGACTCTGGCCTCGACATGCGGTGGACCTTCGTTCATGCTCTTTATGGGCCTCCTTGAGGTCTTTCTGCGGAGTCAGTGCGACCTTGAGGACCCTTGCAATCGTCCACATTTCCGTGATCGAGTTGATACGAGGTGAGTCAGAAATACAACATGAATGAAATGCTTAAAGATTGCTGAAGCTAGGGTATGACTTCAAATGAACCGCTGGATTCAAGGCACGGTGAGCCGTACCCTGTTTATAAAAACAAACTGAACACACTGCTGCATCAGTGTCGGGATATAATTCCAACAGGCGTCTACCATACTTGTCATTGGTTTCTCACATTAAAGCCTTTCCGCAAAGGGCAGAAATCATTATGGCCTTTTTATACGTACACTTACGGCTGATTTAGACCCTCTGATTTAGACTCGTCCCCATCCCAATGACCACAAATCTCGTTTAGTTAACGCGAATGTGCTCGATTATTGCGCTGTTCCCGTTGACCTGTGGGTTTTTTTTCAACCAGACCAGGTACAGTTATTACTATTTGAAAGGGTCAGTGAAGTTGGAAATTGAATGACCGCCAATGACTGGGTGTGACCAAACGACCCATTCATACGGTAGCTTCAGGGCATGCTTGTAAAGTAGTTGAACGTACTCGTAAAAAGGTACCTATCCATAATTACATGTAGCACAGAATGTCGTGTCTGCTGCTCCAGTAAAAATGCAATTCCAGCACACCTTGCAGCTGTGTTTTACTCGCATTCAATAGTGGCATTAGGCTGATTTCTGATACGTACTACTCCACGTTGCATCACTACTACGTCCAGTCCTATGCAAAAACAAAGAAAACCTCGAACTAGTAACCGACGAATCGTAACGGCACCATAATATCGTGCGATCTTCGAGACTCTTTCCATCTGCTCGTTGTTCTTTCATTCACTTGGGATTTCGTTATACGGTTATACTACTACTATACTGACTCCCAATGGCGGCTCGTATGGATTGTTGTGCCAGAGAGAACGGGCACGAGGGAATCGTCGTGGCTTGACTCGCGCTGCTCTTCTGCTCTGGCGTTCTTTTCATCTCTGTGAGAACGGAACCGCGTTCCCAGTTTGCTACCGGATTCCCGCTGCCTTACTGCCACACCATAAATATCGTTCGAGCTCTGTAACACCGACAAAGACGAACCCTTCTCTCGAATCCACTCTCACTTCTAATCAAATAAACCAATTCACTCGAACGCAGACCCGAAACGAGGCAAAGACGTTGGGAAATTTTATCCGCCAGGGGAAAGTTCTGCATTTATGCGGGATCTCATTTCCCGATGGGGCATTTTTTCCCCTGTACAAAGTGGCCAAAGGCGTACTGGATTTCATCAATCGCGGGTAAATGCTTGAGTGCAGTTTTCTTTCGTACTTACGTGGTCCAGTAGATAGTCAATCTTAAGCCCTGAAAGCTTTAATCGAAATCTTGCCAAAGAAGTTTCCATTTCAAATTTATGGGTACTGCTCCTGAAGAAGACCTTTCATTCATTTGGTTTCGACCATCTTCCTTTGGTGGCACCCTTGTATAGCGAGAGCCCAGTTTATCTTTCGAGGTATCTACATCGAAACCATTGATTCTCGAAGCGGTAAAATCGCGCATTGAAGACCTGGAGATAGCTCGATACGTTGTTTTCTCGCTTGAGCAATAATCGGCTCCGCAAGTCCCGTTGAATAGCTACGAAATTTTCGTGAAGACAGGGGGTCAACGTTCCCCCGCAGCGCCTCGATTGATCTCGCAATAAGCATACCGAAGAAGTGTCTCGGCGATAGACAAACGAGAGCTCGAGGGCAGGAATAAAAAAATCGTTGAGTCATGATTTCGCGGCAATCGCGATCGGCAATGAGAATTTTATTTTCGTTCCATCCTGATCTAAAGTAGGGTTTGAAGTGACGGATGGTCACGCCTGTACAACAAAGCCTCCTCTGATTGTTCCATATACCTTATAGATAATACATAATATAGTAACAACATAAATCAAGAGCCGCTCAATACTTGCGCAAGATAGCTCTCAGCTTCGTTCCAAGGCATTTGCGTAAGCGAAATCAAGATCTCGGACTGGGCTCTTGGGCTTCTCGACTGGAAAAACCTTCCCAATCACGAGGGAGATACATCAATGTGCAAATGGATTATTAAAGTGTTGTAAATAATTGGAACCCGCCCACGCTCCTAACGACGAACACTCCTTGTTCGCGACCCTCAACCTAGGTCAGATTTTCGATCAATGATTATTTTACTCGTCTCTAGAACTCTCAGGAATTATACCAATATGTCTATGAGTGCTGCGTCATCCCGGTCTTTTTTGTATATACATTATCTTTTTTGCTCGATCCTAGCTACGACTTTATAGTAATCGGCGGTGGGAGCGGTGGCGCGACGGTTGCCGCAAGATTGGCCGAAGAGGATAGATTTTCGGTCCTGCTCCTCGAAGCTGGCAACGACGAACCAACCGGTACTCAGATACCATCCTTCTTCTTCAATTTTCTTGGTAGCGACATAGATTGGCAATACACGACGGAGGCCGAGTCCGATGCTTGTCTGAACAAGGAAGATCGTCGTTGCTACTGGCCACGGGGCAAAGTCAGTAGAAATTTGTTAATTTCTCGTATTTTTTTTGCATTCGGACTATAACACTGTGTGCCCATTTTTATGGATGTTGTATACCAACTGTATGTAATTGAAAATTAAATAAATTATCCTGTGAAAGATGGAACAAAATCCTAATAGAGCTAAGAAAAATTCATGGAAGAACTCGCTAATTTCCAAATACCTCGCATTTGACGAGAACTTCTTACGAGCAAATAAACGTGAACGATTAACGAGTCTGCATAAACTTGGGATCCAAAAAACACGATTTTCAATATTTTTTCCGATGCGAGTAATGAGATGAGGAAGTCGGGGTTTTGCACACAATTAATACATAGCGATGTCAAGTGAGAATTTTTTTAAATATCGATAAACAATGATGTTCTCATTATTTTTTTAAAGTGCCACTATTGCTGCATAGGGAAACAGTGTGGGTGGTTCTGCCAGCTAGGGTGACCGAAAATGTAGGAAAAAATCATTTTTTCATAATCGCAAACGATAATGAGGAACAAAGATAAGAATCGTTACCAATCAGGGAAAAACTAACGTTTTACTCGTTATAGGTCCTCGGCGGCACGAGTGTAATGAACGGTATGACCTACATGAGAGGATCTCGAAAGGATTACGACGACTGGGTGAGACTCGGTAACCCCGGCTGGTCCTATCAGGACGTTTTACCATTTTTCATCAAGAGCGAGGACAATCTGCAAGTTGGCACGATGGACTACGGTTTTCATGGTGTCGGTGGTCCACTAACCGTTACGCAATTTCCCTATCATCCACCTCTCAGTCACGCAATAATCGCGGCTGGCGAGGAGTTGGGTTAGTACATATATTCGATTGTTCGATTGATACTGCACTCGGCTTACATTAGGCAGAATGTACAGGAGAACAAAACTTAAGAGACTCGATAAATTAGGGAAAAGCAAACGACTGGACCATGACTTTCTTTCATGTCTTACGGAACTTTCGAACATCGAACATCCGTTATGCGACACTTTAGACTTATCATTCATTTTGGTAATCAATTTAGGTTACGCCAATGTCGATCTTAACGGCAGAACTCACACGGGTTTCGCCATAGCACAAACAACGTCGAGAAATGGTTCAAGATTGTCAACCTCACGTGCTTTCTTGAGGCCAGCGAAAAATCGGCCCAATCTTCACATCATGCTGAACTCGACCGCAACGAGAATTCTTTTTGATCAGAACAAGCAAGCCGTTGGCGTTGAATTCTTCCATAACGACAAAATTCATCGAGTCGCCGTGACGAAGGAAGTTGTCGTGAGCGGAGGTAAAACTAATATTTGTGATACCTCGGCTTTGATTTATTTAAAAACTTCAATCATTTTTATCTCGTCGGTCATTTCTCAATGGCGGATGGATTTTGTAATTTTTTATTCTACGGGTACGCCCACCCAGATGCAGCATCATTGTGACTGTACGTTATCAATTTCCAGGGGCTGTGAACTCGCCTCAAATTCTCTTGAACAGCGGGATCGGACCTCGCGACGAGTTAGCCGCCGTTGGAGTTCCGGTGATCCAAGATTTACCCGGCGTTGGCAAAAATCTTCACAATCATGTTGCCATTTCACTTGCTTTCACGATAAATGATACGGATACGACACCCCTCAATTGGGCAACAGCCATGGAGTATTTACTCTTCAGAGATGGCCTCATGTCCGGCACAGGTATATAGATTTGTATTCATATATAACACATATCTACGCATTCCGAAAAATCGACACTGGTGGAAGAGCAGTCGGAGTTCGGCTCCGGGCCGGTACTTCGAGGTAAGCAGCGCTGTGCATGGCCGATACTCGGAGCGGTGACCGCTTAGCACTGACTTGAGTTGAACGTCTGTGCACCAGATAAATAGAAGAATATGGGGTCGTCCACATCGGTACCGGTTTTCCCCTCACCTTCGGCAAATGCGGTATACTGTAGCGTGAGGGGGAAAATACCTTTAGGGGACGAAAAAATTGCTGATTTTCATGTTTTGTTTTTAAGTAAAGATTTCTTCACTATTTTTCAGGCTTAGCGTATGTTTCATTAGTACTTTGGCTGCAATACGGTATTCCTTTTTATTAATCTTTAAAAATGGCGGTGGTATGGCACGATCTTTTGAACAAGTTGTGGCGGATGTTATCAGACGCCGTGACAAGTAGCGTCGGCGGGATTAACCAGAAAAAAAAACAACGAACATTTTTTTTGCATGAACACATATGCAGAAAATGAACCAAGGAAAAATGAGAAATGTTGAGAATCGATGACATGGTACGCATTAAAACAAAAAGATTGAATTTCCCGGAAAAAATGGCTACATTTTACAAAAAAAACACTTTTTCTTATTTTCAAAAACATTTATATTTCTTTCAGGAACTTTTTTCAAAAACCTATTTAGACAATAAGGTTAGAAAGATTTATACCAAAATTTATCAGAATCGGCCGATTAATTTATTAGCTATACGTCACTCCAGTTTTGAAAAAGCCGTTTAGAAGACGGTGCCATACGTCCGCCATTTTTAAAGATTAAGAAAAAAGACCATGTAACCGCCAAACGTAGTAATTAAACATACCTTAGGTCTAAGAAATGGTGAAGAAATCTTTCCTTTAGGAGAAAACATCATGAAAATCAGCGAATTCGTTCCTCGCCTAAAGGTTTCTCCCTCCTTAAAGCAGCTGTGGACGCAATGTTAGGTTAGATCAGCGAAGTGCGGGTTGGGAGTTATAGAAAAGGCTTCAATTGGGAAAGATAATACGTAAGAAGCGTGCAAAGGACCATTGGAACTTAGGAAATAAATAAATAACACATATTTAAATAAAGATGTAGGAAATAAATAAATAACAATTTTTTGAAGTTTGACAAAAATTCCAATCCTACTCTAATTTCAATCCTACTAAAATCCTACTCTATCCTACTCTAATTTCCTTTCACTATTCCATCCAAATACTACTCTATTCCACTCTAATTTCAATCTTACTCAAACCCTACTAAAATTTCGATCCTAAACCTACTTTTAAAAGATGCAGTTCATTACTTGGAAAATATATAGAACGCAAAGAAATATAGAGCAAATTGACAAAATTGATTAGACGTTGTTGTACTCCAGCAACGATGCTCCAATGAATGGGGAAAGCATGTGCGAAACGATGGGATTTTGGGGTTTCTCGTGTTAATTGGCTATTGGTTCAGCGAGTTCATTGATTAATCGGATGCAAGATATCATGAAATGCTTGGGATTCGAGCGATCAGCAGGCTCCATTAGGGGATCCTGCATATCTCAGAAAAACCACGCGAGTAAGAGTAGTATATCCGAGTAGAGTGAAAGCGTATTGCGCAAAGATCTCATCCGTGACTCACTTTCGTAATGCAATAGCTTCACTGATTCGCGACCGCTGCCTTGTTACGGCTTATCCCCCCATCCACTGCCGCGTTCGGATATATTGGTATTTTAATTAATTTCTGTGGAAATTTCATCAATATCGACATTATCGGGAGTATGCGTAATAATGCAAAACTCCCCACGGGCCAACCTCTCTTCACTTGCGTATTTAAATTAGTATAATGTAATTTAAGAGATTTGATTATGAATGTTCAAAATGGTCCGTTCCGGTACTGCACGAATAATTGAGAATTCGCTAAACTATAATTAGAATTCGGCCTGCATGGCTCGTTTCAACTTCGACAGATTGATACGCGCCCATTGTAGAAAATCGTTCACTTATATTTTTTTGTGGATCATGTTTTTTTATTTTTTTATTCAATAGCTCTGAAACTCAAGATGAGAGTGCTCCATTAATTAACTAGTTGGACTTAACAGGATCCATATATATTCGAAATGTCACAAGGAGCATCCAATTTTTTTGATTATATAGATATAAAAAAGATTGCCACTCATTCTTCCTAATTTCTCCCAAATACTGCTTGTCGCGCCATAACTATTTCATTTTTCCGCGCCTCTGTTTCTATACTAATTATTCCATAAGGCAAGGGTTTTTATGAAAAACTAACTTGCAAAGGATTCAAATGAATCTAATAATTTCAGATGGCTCAAAAGTGGTTCCACCCCTTAAAAACGTTTTTTCCGCTAATAATCAAAAATACGTATCTAATAAATCATAAATATTTATAAATAACAATAAAAATTCCAATAAAAAAGGGTAATAAAAATTCGGTTTGTTTGGGCGTGATTGGGCTTGCCTACATAAAGTTGTGAAATTGCTTTTTTTTATAATCCACACAATTCAACATTCGGTTCAATGATGACAAAATTTCAATATTATAAAAATAGAGTTTGAGATATCAGAAAAGGCCAACAATTTAACATTTTTGTAATATGGAAAAATTAGCGAAAATCTATAATCCGACTTTCAAATTCTGCTAAAAATCTAAAAATAACTGGAGCTCGATGAATCAAATGGCATTTCAAAAAGGATTCGATTACAAAAAGTATGAGCGCAGAGCGAAGTTTCAACTTCAAGGTTGATAGTATCAGGATACTTTAGTCACGCAGACGCCAATCTAAACTTGATACGCGCTCGGACAACTTTTACAAACTTATCCCTCCAGGCCTTTTGAATAAACTTCGTCGAAAAAGGCGTTCGCGCGGGAATTACCTCCAGCTAGTCGATTTTATCACACACTTGAAAGGTATACTTTTAATCACGGATACACGGGTGTTCCCTTTGCGCCAAAGCTCGGCTGCATTAGCAATATAGCTTTCATCGGGTAATTAATTCTGTCAGAGTAGTCGGACTTCCAACCCGTCGGTTGCGACTGCATACTTTTCCAACGCTAATTTCCCGCCGTATCGTCTAAATAACATGGGCACCTTTCACAAATGCACGAAACTCTCTCGTGCACGGCCCCCGAAGGGTGTTTGCAGAATCATACATCACGAGTCTCGAGATACATGGTGTTTTTTCCTTGACCGGCGTTCCTAATGAGGAACCATTTATGTACGTGCTATGTCTGGGAGTTTATTAATTATTTTTTATGCGAATACTCGACCTCTCATTGCTCGAACGGTCCGAGTTACTATATCTCAGCTTCACTAATTTCGCCCAATTTAAGGGGTCTTCTCACTTAAGACGCTAAAAAGGCTATTTTCATGATTTTTTTTTGATAGGTTTATATTATAGATATTGCTATAAAAGTTGTTACACTTAATAAATACACTTTCGAAATACACATTAAAAAAATTAAGTCACTATATATAGACGAAAATGGTAGTTTAAAAAAATGTCCTAAAAAAATTGTAGTTCGGCGCTGTTGATGAAATCTTAGAGATGGATCATCCGAAACAAAAAAAATCAAACGGTTTTAGATTCAGTTAATGGCTATAGCACATATCATACTGTTTTTGATATATGCAAAAATAACAATAATGGCGGAAATTTTTCAAAAAAACTAAAAAGATCGTGTTTTTTCACCGTTTTCGGCAAAAAATAGTGAACATCAAAATTATTTAAAAATCCTTGATATGCGTTGTAGCTATAGTTGTAAAGAATATGTGGTTAAAATTCCATAACGATCGGTTCAGTAGTTTCGAAGATTTTATCAATAAGCCGTCCAAAAACGTTGTTTTGAGAAAAACGCGTTTAAAGTTCTATCTATAATATAAATCTATACAAAAAATTTTAGCGTCTGAGGCGAGAAGACCCCTTAAAGCAGACATAAAAAGATACAAAGCTGCGTTGAATCAATGGAGTTTCGATTTAAAAAATTATCGTAATTTAACTATCATTATTATTATCATTGTGATTATAAAATTCTTTGTTATCATTGTTTAATATTGTAATATCGGTGTGTTGTTTATACAAATTATTCAATGATATTGTTATTCGTGCAGTCCAACGGACCATCATTTGCCACTTACACAATTGACAACGTTCCAAGGCCTCACGCGACTTTTAAATGTATATTTCTAATTGCAACTTGTGTACACCGCGGACTCGTTCCGATATTCTTTCTCCCGTGTACTACTTTAGTTTTTCTTGCTTCGTTATTTTGATTCTCCAGAGTGTGGCACATGATCGCTCCGGAGTACATTGCAATTACGTGTACACACGCACTGCTTCCGTTCCATGATATTTTTATCGCTTCGTTTACTTTTTCGCTTGTGGTGATCGCTTGATTTTTTTGTACCTGTTTGCGGTCTCGTGATCTACTTTGCAATTCCCTTCACCAATCAAAGCCATCGCCATCGTTAGGTTCGAAACGGGCAGCAGTGAAAATTAAAAGGGCTTTTCGCCCTTTTAATTTTCCGAATGCGAACCCGAGAAATTCACTTTATTTTTCTCTTTCTTTTTCGTGATACTCAAAAAAAAGGATAAATGCTCTTTGAGTCACAATGCCAGCAAATTTGAAAAATGTCATTTCGAGAAAAAAGCGTTTAAAGATTTAACTATCGATTTTTGCAAGATAAAATGATATTGATATAAATGATACGAATAATGATATTCTTGAAAGTATAAATGGTCGAAAAAGGCAAAAAAATCGATTTTTTTTAAGTGTCACACTGGTATAGCCCCTTAAATTGTTTCTATTAAAATTAGTTAACAAAAATAAAACCGTAACGAAATTAACGTTAATTATTGTAAGTAAGTGTTAAATGTTACAAGTGTAAAATTATTATGAGTGTATTTTTTGTCATTGAAGGCATATCGGAGGTGACCGCGATGATAAACACAAAGTACGCCGATCCTCGCGAGGATCATCCGGACGTACAGCTGATTTTCGCAGGCTATCTCGCCGATTGTGCGGAAACGGGTATGGTCGGTGAAAAGAAAGGCACCAATCGTACCGTATACATAATACCAACCGTTCTCCATCCAAAAAGTCGTGGATACTTGCGTCTCCGTAACAACGATCCGCTCTCGAAGCCCATGATTTATCCGAAATATCTGACGCATCCGGACGACGTCGGCGCATTGATCGAGGGCATCAAGTTCGCCATACGTCTCGCGGAGAGTCGAACGCTCGCGCGTTACGGCTTCCAATTGGATCGAACGCCCGTGAAGAATTGCGAACACCTGAAGTTCGGTTGCGACGCTTATTGGGAATGCGCCATCAAGCATGACACCTCGCCGGAAAATCATCAAGCTGGCTCTTGCAAAATGGGCTCGGCCGGCGATCAATTGGCCGTGGTAGACAGTCGCCTTAGGGTACGAGGGGTTCGCGGTGTGCGCGTTGCCGATACGAGTATTATGCCGAAAGTCACTTCCGGTAACACGAACGCACCCGCCATTATGATAGGTGAACGCGCTGCCGATTTTATCAAACGTACGTGGCCAGTCGATTCCTACTCTGGAAACAGATATTGAAACTCTCAGTACCGTGCATTCCTATTTGCCGTTTGATCTTTATGATTGTTTTTTTTTTCGGTCTTAAGGGGTCGTCTCACTTTAGACGCTAAAAAGGCTATTTTCATGAATTTTTTGATACGTTTATATTATAGATATTGATAGAAAAGTTGTCACACTTAATAAATACACTTTCGAAATACATTTTTTTAAATGTTATTTATTCAAGTCACTATTTATAGACGAAAATAGTAGTTTAAAAAATATCCTAAAAAGTCTGCGCGGTTGATGAAATCTGGGAGATGGATCATCCGAAACAAAAAAAATCAAACGATTTTAGATTCACTATGTTAATGGCTATAGCGCATATCATACGATTTTTGATATATGCAAAAATAACAAAATGGCGGACACGTTTCGAAAAAACGTTTTTTCACTGTTGTGGGCAAAAAATAGTAAATATCAAAATTTAAAGGAATCTTTGATATGCGCTATAGCTATAGTTGTAAAGAATATGTGATTAAAATTTCATAAAGATCGGTTTAGTAGTTTCGAAGATTTTCTCAACAAGCCGTCGCAAAACGTTGTTTCGAGAATAACGCGTTTAAAGTTTGTGTGAGTTACATAAATACATTTTTTTTTAAATTGAATGTATTTCGAAAGTGTATTTATTAAGTGTAACAACTTTTATATCAATATCTATAATATAAACCTATGAAAAAAATAGCCTTTTTTGAGCGTCTAAAGTGAGAAGACCCCTTAATATTCCGGTGTAAGCTACGCACCACCACGGACAAAAATAATCGGTGAAGATGTAACACGTGTCACGAGATCAATGTTCCTAATCACGTCTACTGTATGAAAAACGATCTCTTGACAAATCGCGCATCCACTAAAAAACTCTCATAACACAAAAAGGCTATTTTGAGAAAAACGCATCTTTTTTTCCCTTTCGTGGTGCCATTGTGATGTCAATATTTGTCTAAACTAGCCTGTAATGATTGCATTTATTGTGAAATTTATTAACCTTTTCACTTACTTTTTTTAAATCTTATGTCATACTTATCTCAAAATAGCATTTTTTATGCTATGACAGTGTTTTAGTGAAGGGGGAAATATGAGAAAATTGAATTTGTGGATACGTGAACGATTTCGACCGATGGCAAATCACTTTTCGATGTAGTTGGGCGTGCATGTCTGTATCCTCTCATTTATCACCCCGATATAGTGTTTTTTCTTGCATTTTTGGCTATATGTGTCTTATGGCCACTCTGCTGTGGGTAACGAACGATTTCGAATTATACAAGGGGACAATCGAGCGTACAATGTACAGATACCGTTTCGCACTGTTTACTACTTTAGTTGACTATTCGTCATACCTCGTCGAGCCTAAATAGATTTCACAGTATTATCGATCCGCATCTGTAGGTTTTGCTGTCTATATCTTCAGCTATCGAGAGGGTGTACAAAAAAAACCGCTGCGATAGAATATACGTCGGAATTTACGTGGATGATAGTTCTTTTTGTGTGATTTTTCGTGAAACATCGAAAGTCGTTTGGAAGATAATTTGATGTCAATGCAGAGTTTTTGGTTAAATATAAGAAAATACTGTAAATGGCTCTCCAAATGAACTATCAACCAATGAAAAGGAAAATTCTACTATAGTTTATAAAAACAAATGAATAAAGGTTGAAAATACTATCATCAAATGCAAGAGAAGGTTCGGATGTTCGTACGGAAAAGAAATTGTAAAGAACAAATTCATTGACACTTCGTCTTAGTATTGATGTAAATCTTGTAGGAAATAAGGATTTTTCTACGGTGAATTTTTTGCTCGAATACAGTGTAAGTCAATTACCTTCAAATGATTTTCGTGGAAATCCCCATAGCTGCGTAGAAACATATCGACTGTGATGAGATTTTAGGAGCATCACGTTGAAACGAAAAACGAGAAAATATACCGATAACCAAGACGGTCAACTCCAATGGCGAACACTGCGGAACATTATTTGAGTACAAACTACAATTAAAATAAATACAAATAATAATAAATTATTATCAGACCGGCATGAAAAATGTTTTCGAACATATAAAGGTTATTGAATAAAATAATTCTTAGATTTGTTTTTCAACGAATTAGGTGTAGTTCCGTAGAAAGTAATTGAAATAATTCTAGTGCTTACATGTCAGCTTAGGCCAAAGGGATATTTGTGGAACAATTAATCCCTGACATATTTAAAAACTTTTTGCAGTGTTATCTGATCGAAATATTACAATAACTGTGTTTTCAAATCGAATGAACTTTCTTGAATGCCGTAAATGACCCTTTTCGAACTTACAATTAGGTATTGTCCGTTAAACTCGGTTTTGGCCGTATTTTCGTACACGGGTCACCTTTTTTTTGTCGTAATCTGCGCAATGGACCAAACTTTCGACACAATTTATGTGTCGCATAGTTTTCCCGATCGACGTTAAATTCGAAACGCGAGAGCAAACACTTGAAAAATTGTGAAATTTCCTTAGAGGAAAATATGTATTGAAAAATTATCGATGAGAAATAAATCGAGTTTCAGGAAGTCGCGAGACCGTGGAAATCTTATCGCCCGAGCTGTACACGTTCCCGAAATGTATAAAACTCGATAATCGCATATCACACGCCCCCCGTTTCGTCATTCACAGGGAGTGAGAGAAGGAGAGGGAGAGAGAGAGAGAGAGAGAGAGAGAGAGAGAGAGAGAGAGAGAGAGAGAGAGAGAGAGAGAGAGAGAGAGAAAGAGAGAGAGAGAGAGAGGTTTAAAGCGCGAGTTGGCAGAGTCACTATTTCGAAACAGTAGGTCGCGATCGCGCGTTTCAAACTCGCGACACACAATTCCACTTGGTGCTCTGCACATACAACAAAACGTTCATTGAAATACGCAATTATATCAGAAGCACTTTACACGTTAATTATTTCTTCATAATAATATGATTGATCCAATATTGTCTCGTTGGTTCGTTCATTCAGTCGCTGCAGCTCGTCTCGAGACTCGGAGTCATCCAAGAAATTTTAAAATCCTGCTCGATCGTTGGACCGAGTTACCTATCGATTGAGTATTCGATTGCCCCGTAATCGGACGAATATTCGAGCAATTTCGGTGTCAAATACTCCAGTTCTACAGCCGATCGAGGAACGTCATTGACGGCATATGACATTTTACTTGAAATCAATCTCGCGCATTTTCATTGGCGAATAAATTCGCAGCAGCGCATTTGGCGATCGGCTTGTGATTCGGCAAAGTCGTGATTGGAAGAAGTCTAGTGAAATGTTGAAAGTCAGTGGATTTCCGTTGCTTGTTCTGGCTGGAAGCTTTGCTTGCTTGATTTTCGCGAACGCAACTGTAAGTACATCTTTGCATTGGAAAAGGCATTCTATTGTCGATAGGGGTACACAGCATGATTTTTTCATGGTCATTTAGGAAGTAAAAGGTGAAACGATTGGTTTCAATCTTATACAATTATTTATATTTGAAGAAGCTCATGTGACAATGTCAACATGCATAAACTTTAGATTAATTATTACTTGTGAAATACAATGTAGGGAATCAGAGAGGACACCGCGGTTGTGCGTATCTGCAATGCCACCGACCCCGTGAATCTTGACGTATTCAATGATTACATGATGCATCATGACTTCGTTCATTTGGGGAGTCACTCGAGAGAACTATCGGTAACAATCGTATCTAGTCATTCCTTCGATGCCAAAATCAATATCGAAATAGGTATGATTTTAAAAAATCGGTAAAGGCTACCTTAGGTAAGAAACTGATTAAGATTTGCTGCACAGACACGGAAGGTATGTCCTTTTCTGATTCGATAAAAGTCTCTCCTCCAATAATTTACCATTCACATGCTTCCCAGCTCATTTTTTATGGTCAATGCAATTCCAATGTCAATTGATGCCCATTTTTTACTCTTGCAGTGTTTCCTGCTTTGCATTTACAACGAATATAAATGGGTTAGTATACCGAATCATTAATTATAGTGGATGTGATTTGATGTTCATTAAATTTCGTATGCCAACTCAGATGAATCGTCATGGAAGCTTCAGACTCAACAAGATAAAGTCATGGTTGCGAAGATCCAATCTAGGTCTGAGCGACCAAGAAGTATTGGTACATAAGTGCGTAACAACAGGTCAGTATTTTGCAACCCCACGCTCCCCTGCGAATGTAAAATTGTATTTATGAAAACACATTCTTCAATGATGTATGTCTATATGTTGATACGATATGTTTTATATGAATTCCATTTTATCTCTGTTATACAAATTCATTAATCACTATACATAGACATGCACGATGTCGTATGAAAATGATTGAAGATGTATTTTTACTATCAAGCAACGTTACTTTGGTGTCCGACTTACGATTTTGTTGAAACTCGTGTATATTATAAAGCATTAAGAACTATTAGATGCGCATTTTTTCGATCGGCGGAAGAACGGGTTTGAAGAACGGGACGGAAGAACCCCTTAAACCCCCATGTCACAATTGTAAAAAAATGTGGAAAAGACGTTTTTTTCCGTTTAGTCCGTGTACTTTTGAGCTTCCGGGAAAAACTCGGTGATAAAAAATGGTTTAGGTACAGAAAAAAAGTGTCGACCCTTCTGGCCACTTTTCCGGAATGGCCAATATCGCGAAATTGCAAACAGCCGTAGCGTCGCTTCCATTTAAGTGACATAAATTTGAAGGAGGATTTCTGAAAAGGACAAACATAGTAAATACCGCTGGATTAATCTCTATTTCTCAATTAGTTTTCCCGGAAAGCCCATTTGAAAAATGGCCGAAAAAAGGCAAAGGGGTATGGAAAAAGTGGCAAAAATCGATAGCCCGTTTTTGAAATTGTGCCAAAAATCGAAAAATCAACGGAACTCCGTGAATCCAACGGCATTTTGAAGACAAATCGGTAACGAAGAGAATGAGCATAGGCTGGGATTTTAAATAAAAATAGAAATTAAATGAGCGGCGATTCAGTAAAGAAACTTTTTTAGCTGAGGTGGGAAAGAATTTGGATGTTGATATTTTTTATATAAATTGCTATCGATATATTTTTATCCACTGGACACGAACTCACTATTAATTTACTCCGAAATATTCAATTTTCATGAAAAGTTGACAAAAGTATAAAGAAACGCGTTTTCCCGGCTTAATTTTGAGATTTCGGCAAAATCGTCTCGTAAATGTCCGTACTTCATTCCAATAGAGATTACGCTGAATGCAAACTATGCAAAACTTTTTTATTAGTTCTTACATGTAAAGGTTTATTTCAGCGACACTGTCGGATCCATGTACGAGGGCTCGTTTATTCACGGAGTGCTTCTGGCTGAATCATCAGGTACATAATTTCTGAAGAAAGCGACTACGAAAAATGAAATCACAAGATCGTAGTCTCACACATTCACACTTTATTAATCATATAATTAATGGATACATTGTAATACTGATAAGTACTCCCGAGATCAAATCACATCAATCGACGTTTCGTCGATTCACTGACTTCCGTGGTGCATTGCTTGTTATATCGCTCAAGTCACAAGAAAAAGATTCACATATTTTTGGTACATTTTGCCTGACGATACGGGGACGCGTGTGACGTTTTTGTTCTTCTTTTACAGGGCACTGGTTCGCTGAACGATGACAGTCACACTCTACACGCGATAATAAGGGAAAAAGATGTCATATAGCGATGTCGGTTACTGTTGAAGATGCGAAAACGTCATTTTCGCACGTTTCGGTGAAGAAAAGTTCAAAAGATTGCGCGTTAACTTTGCGCTATTCCAACAAGATCCTGAACGAAATGAGGCGCCTCCATTTCCCGTCCCGCGCTCGTCAAAAGCCGCGTTGTCATCGCGAGAACACATCAATGATCAGAGATCAATCGTGACTACGCTTTGAATAACCGCACTTGTACATTCTCGAAATCTTTTGGATGTCTTTCCTGCTGAAGCCCTCGCGCTGCCCGATCGCAACTTTCGTCTTACCTTGGAACATCTCGCCTATGAGGTTCAACAGGCCACCGGGCTCCTGCGACACAAAAAATGTTTCGTTCTTCAGTATGGCCCATTGTATATAGTGAAATGAAAATAATAGTAATATAGCAGACGTTTTTCTTCAATTATTAATCCTCTTGTAACTTTTTCAATTAATTAATCAATCGGTTCAAGTCGTCTATCAAGAGTACAAAAACATCCTGCTAGGTGTTGATGAAGATTGGAAGCAAGTGGTGCGGTTCTTCAAAATTGGAACGAGATCAGCGAGAAGTTTCGGAGATGATCAAAACTTGTTTGTTCCAAATGATGGCTTCAGAAGGAGCAACTCTAGAGCATGCAGATATCTATATGTTTGGGTTAGGAATCATGCAGTAATGCGGAGGCGGAATAGACTCTGATAAGTCACATTACATTTTATAACGCTAGAAGATCGCTCTCTTCTAGCGTGATAAAATGGAATGTCCTCTTACGCAAAACGATAAAAATGGAAATAAGTGCAGGTTCTAATATTAAAAAACTTGGCGAGTATCTTGGCGCGAATTAATTACAATAATCGTTTTGATTATTAGCGCGCACGCTCGACTCTTATATTATCCAAGCTAACGCTGTAATCGCATCTTCACTCTTGGTCGATAATGAATTGATGAAAGTGAAGAATAATGACCCGTGTCGATGGAAGAACTACACGAAGTGCTTCGGTGGATTCGGAAGTTTTTAGCATGCACGATAATTATTACTGCGCGGACAACTACCTGCGAATAATGACGATCTGAACTTTTTTACGCTGTAAAAACACCAAGCTTCCGACTAGTCAATTGTATTTTCCAATGTTTTTCTGCCTATATGTCTCGTCTACATGGTAGACGTAAGCGAAAAATAAAATTCGCATAGAATTTCAACATCAGCAAAATCAATTTTTTCTTCAACGTTAGGTGGCAAAAAAACTGTCATCTTGGACGAACACTCGGGATAATTGAAAAACAAAACATTTTTCCTCACTTGCTTGATATCGTTTTGGCAACGAATTAACTTTACTCGTATTTTTCAAATTTTCTTTTACCGCCCCACCTCTTTGTATCGAGTCCCAAGGGAACAATCCTTTCGGTCGATTCTACTTCTACACTCACCTTGGGAACGATAGTGGCTCGTCCGTTGACGGAAAATGCATTCGCCGAATAGTGCATGACACTTCCGTAATCGTATCCAACTCCAAAAGCGTTCGAAGATTTCCTCGACGCTTTGTCAAAGTTGCCTTTTCGATCTGTCGGGAAATTGAGAATGAAAAATCATCCAGACGTATTATTTGCATTGACGAGAGCCTCAATAGTTAACAAAGAGAAAATACAGTCAACCGCAACGACTTTTCCATTTTCAGTGCAACGTTCACTTGGAAAAAAATTGCGGATCATTGCTGAATTTTTATTTCCATTTCGTATCCACGTCAAATCTCGGATGCAGTTTTCCAAAGGACATTGATTTCTCAGCAAGTTTGATCGAACGTGGAATTGATGGGCGCCGATGCTAACACCTTCTAGTAGCGACTGCATCCGTACTTACTCGGCATTATATTGTTCCACACTATCGAAACGTAGTCGTCTCTCTCGTATCTACTCTGCTCGTGCAGAAAGCCAATGGCGTGCATCAGCTCGTGTATCACAGTTCCTATTTTCGTAACGCATCCGGGCACTTGAAGATTCACATCTTGAACACCACCGGTACGGCCTACGCTGCTCCAACAGCCTGTGTTGCCAGCTGTTATTCTTATATAGTCGCTCTCGTCGCCGCGATAAGGTTTAAAACGGATGCAGGTGTGTTCGTGGTACTGCGCCATCGCCGCCAAAATCATTTTCTTCTGACTGGGATCTACGAATGAATTGGTCCATTTTCATATTGAAGGTACGTGGCCACTGAAAATCTTCTGGTCACGAGTAAAATCGCAATTGGATTGCGATTTACAGGAATTTCAAAAATGATCTCGGTCATTATAATTTCTCAAATTTTACTTTCAAATGTAAACTCGTGAACTTTCGCGTAACAGTTTGACATTAGGTTTTCGACGGATCTATGGAGGAAAAAATGAATACCGTAAAAAACGAATACCGTAAAAAACGAATACCGTAAAAAACGAATACCGTAAAAACGAATACCGTAAAAACGAATACCGTGAAAACGAATACCGTGAAAACGAATACCGTGAAAAAACGAATACCGTAAAAAACGAATACCGTTAAAAACGAATACTGTGAAAAAATCCAAACAAACAAACCCAAACAAATGTAAACTCGTGAACTTTCGCGTAACAAAAAGGCATTAGGTTTTCGATGGATCTACGAGAGAAAAACGAATACAGCAAAAAACGAATACCGTAATAAACGGATACCGTAAAAAAAAAACCCAGACAAACAATTCCAAACAAACCCAAACCCAAACAAATGTGAACTCATGAACATACGCATAACAGTATGGCATTAGGTTTTCGATGCATCTATGGAGGAAAAAAACGAATACCGTAAAAAAAATCCCAAACAAATGTAAACTCATGAACCTTCGCGTAACAGCATTAGGTTTTCGATAGATTTACGAGGGATAAACGAATACCGTTAAAAAAACTTACTAAAATAAGGGCTGATCATGTAAGGCACGACCCCTCCAGGCCATCTTGTACTTTCGGCCGCCAAGCCGTTACGTCCTAATCCAAGTGGAAAGAGAATATCACCTTCGGCGTATTCACCGAGTTCCTCGGGATTAACCTCGGCGCCGATGTGCCACTCGGCTACTTTTTCCCCGGTGGCATTGCTGGGAACACCGAAAATCGAATGCTGAAGATGCGAAAGATGGGGCAGTATTTCTTCCGAACTGCCCACATCGTTCTCGAATCGGACACGACGCTGCAAGAATGGCCACGCTTCTGTCATACTCGAGACGAGAAGAATGCCACAGATGAGCAAACATCGCGAAATCATTTTTGTTTTTTTTTTTACTGAAAAATAAACATCTTTACATTTGTATTTGCACATGGTTAAAGCACTCGTGACGTCTCGAAATGATTCTTCGGTATATGTTTTATTGCAACAAACATTGATGTTTGCGAAAATGCAAACCTTCCAAATTTCCGCTGGTTTCAAATGGCTAAAGTACCTGAAAAAATTCAAAGTTGAACGAAATTACGTTGACGAAAAGTTGGCCCAGCTATTTCGGTTTCGGGCTTAAAACTGATGAACTTCCGATGGAAGATTCGCGTCTTTATACACGAGTCCGAGGGGAAAAAAATCCGGCCAATTCCCCACCCCCTTTGATGTTTCCACTACCATTCTTCTCGGGCGGGTTACTCGCGTGACAATCTCGAAAAGTTGACGTACATACACGCGGAAGTATCGGGGCCGTCACTGATAACCGTGGACTTTGGGTACCGGAAGTGTAAATTTATTATATCGTCGCACAAAACGTACGAACACGGTGGGAAGAGGACCGTAACGATCACCGCTTCTTTTTTATTTTCTTCTTACTCTTTCTCCCCTTTCATATCCTCGGATATTCGCCCACCGGCGGCCGTGATCGCCCGTTCGACAAAATCCTCTCTTTTCTTCGATGCGCACGAGTCATAATAAACTGTAGAATTGACATACCGGCACTGAGCCATTTACGTCGACTCGAATGAATACGTTCACTCAATATAATCTCAATTTTGAAAAATTAATTTATCATTTTGTTCTGTGGAACAATGCAGGCATGACACCCTTGAAAATCTGGGACATTTGTTTTAATTTACTGTTCGTGGATGAGTAATGGTCTAATTAAATAATTTTAATGAAGATTTTAAAAATCTCGTAAAATGTGAAATAATGTTTATAATTTTTATAATTTTAATGATTTAATCATTTGATTTAAATAATTATATTGTTTGAATAGTTTTAATATTTAATTTTAACATTTCGATGATTTTTAATATTTTTTTTTTGAATATTTGATTTGAATAGTTTAAATATTTTGAATATTTCATTTTAATAGTTCAAATAATTTTACCAATGTTATTAATCTCGTGAGACGTCTTTCACAAGATTCAATTTATGTGAATGTACTCATTGATCACCCTTACTTTTCTTCCTGCATAATATGGAGTACTTCACACTGACATATGTAAAATGATAGTTCTAATCTTTCTCTTACACTTCTCCAGATTCCAAAATAGTATTTAGCGAAAGGCAAATATTAATATAGACATAGACTCACATAGGAAAATTTACCTACGCACTAAAATCATAGACCAAAATTGCAAGCAGAACGAGGGTCCAACCATAGCCCGAGCCAGCATGGAATTCCCCACTCGCGAGGCTTGCCGCCTAGCCTCAGGAAGAAATAAAAAACGGTGAATGACAGTTGTATGAGCAATCGTAAAACAACTTTTGCCGAACGAATCGATGCCATTGACTCGGAAGCTCATACACATGCAAATTCATCGAGAAAACAAACACATAAATATGTCTACATTGTAGCCAAAGCTGAAGTCCTTGCATGATCCCCACCGCTCCGACTCGTTATTTTTCTTACTCTCTTCTTTCTTGGATAAAAGAGTAAGGAAACAAGCCGCACTGTTCAAGGTCGCCGTCGATGGGTGGCGAGCCCCGACTGATTCATCGAAGGTTTATTGAATTTATCGATACTTCGCATTCTTAAAATAGACCTCGAGAAGACGTCGAATTTGGAAGGTGAGGGAAAGAGCCGCGAAGACGTTTACATTGTCACGTAAGCGCATTCGCCAGTAAAGTCTATATGATTGGAGATTGTAACGGGCGAATTCAAGAGCGTTCGGAATCGTAAAATTAAAGGTTATTTAATTTTTTCAATATCCGCCCAATCGTAGATTGAATTCGAGTCATCGTTAATCCTACGGAAGAACGAATGAACTATGAAAAATCTTCTGCGGTGAGAAATGATGATTTTTCAAACGGCATATCTTTGACCTTCATCAGTGACCTTAAGATCTATCTGTATTGTCTATATCTAAAGCTTCGAACAGCATGATTCGTCATCGCTCTGACATTGTCACGTGCAACGACCCTAGAGATAAAAAAAATATATGATGTGATATGAAAACTCGTGGGTAACTGTGCATTGGTGGCGTTTGCACAAGAGAGCGAGTGGAAAGGACACAGCCTTCGTGTATATTAACAGTCGGAAGGATTAAGACATAAACTGTTTAAAAAATAATAAAGAATACTATTCGATCGTTGAAAAAAAAAGTAATTAATGGATTTAATTGCCTCGTCGTATCGACGAAGGACACATTGATCGTTGTTGCTTTCGGTGAATGATATTTTATTTCTCTGCAACAATGAGGAAGGACGAGGCCTTCTTATTTCATAATCTAAATATGATCGAGGACATGAATTATTTCTCAAAATGCAGAATAAGTGACGACTTGAGAGAAATTATCAAATATTTTATTACAACTCACCGTCCATGACAGACAGACATTAAAATCGCGTAAGATTTTTTTTTCTTCGCTTATCTGAGACACCACAAACGTGACCCCCAAGTTCCGCAAAACGACACGTTTTATCAGCTACTCGAAAGTACACGAAACCTTTCACGAGATAGATAAAAAGACGCCTTCCTCCGACGAATTATTTTCGCAAACAGCCGTTTTTTATTATCGCGAGAAACCGGTCGGAAATCATTGCCCTTCGTCAGGCTACTCTAGGCTTTTTTCTAGGTATACAATTTGCATAGATACATTTTATAACTTGTTTTTAACTCAGAGGCAGTCCCGAGCCTATAAATTGCAGGAAGAGCAACCCCGGATAGCTCATTTTCGTTGTAGCGGCCACGCTGTATCTTTGGACTCTTTCTCAATTTTGAAAGCGAAATTTGGAAATATAGCTAAATGAGAGACCGCTCCGTATTGCTTGTGTTTTTTTTAATTAATTTTTCACAATTGTTTGGATGACGAAACCTTATGCTATAGCCTGCCATTTCTCTTCCCCAAGGCTCAATGCAATCAAATAAAAAGGGTTATTTTTTTTTCGAAACGATAATGAGGACCGGTTTTTTTTCAAATGAATCGTTGAGGAGGGAGATCCCTTTACACAGCTGAAAATAAGCCAATTGTCAAGTTTCTTGTGACGAAACTATTTATTCTACATCATTAAAATTTTATGTACATTACATTACATTTTGTAATGTTTCATTTTTTTAATTTTAACCCTAGAACGGTAACCTGGGGTGATAAACCACCCCAGGCAAGTTTAAATCTCGCGCCCTTTACGAATTTTTCATGTTTTGCACCTTTTTACCTAATTTTTGTACTAACTTTTCCTACTTCTAGCGGAATCGCTATAGGCCTATGTGATTCTGCATTAAAAAACGAAAAGAATGAGTCCAAGTTGAACCATTTCCGTCAAATTTTACCGGAGATATGAATTTTTCAAAATTGGGGTGGTTTATTACCCCAGGTTACCATAATAGGTCAAAAAAATAAGGTTACCATAATAGGTACAAAAAATAAGGTCACCATTCTAGAGCTAAAAATGGCGGCAGTGCGATACTTGGTTCAGAGACGGTTGCCGCCTGAGTTGTTCCACGGCGTACAATCTAGCGCCTGGTGCATTGATCCGAAACATCAGACCGAGGAAGTTTTAGATTGCTGAAACCCACACGCTCTATGTGAACCTGAAAAATCCCAAGAAGAGTAAAAATTCAAAAAACCACGTCTCTGAAAATATGTTCTATCTTTTTAATTTTTTATATGGTATTTGTTAATAGAAAAGTAGTTAAAAAAAATAATTTTCGAGAAAATGCAGGTTCACATAGACGGTAATTATCTTATCCAAAAGTTTGGAAAATTTCGAAATGATCTTATGGATAGTTCTTGAGTTATCTTGTACGAAGTTTATAAAAAAGTGATTTTCAGGGAAACGCGGTTAAAGTTTCAAGGCTCAAAAATGTTGTGACTAAGTGACCTACGGATTAATCTGCTATTTCGGGGCCATTAAGTAGTCCCTCATCTTCTCGTGGAGTTTATTCTCGGCCATAAGCTCGTATTTACGTCATAAAGGGTTCTCCCCCCTTAAGCACGTTTGCTGTCTATTATCGAAGTTCAGTGATGGATATTTTACGGTTCACAGAGTTTTCGGAACGGTGCCAAGGTTAATAGACCGCTCGATATGCTCCTGCAGGACCATCGCTTTCATCCAGGTATCATCTTGCACGCTGAGTAATGGATCGGCCTTATCCAGGTATCTCAACATCTTCGAGCATGAAGAGCATAGTGTATTCAAGTGTGTGTGTGTGTGTGTGTGTGTGTGTGTGTGTGCGCGCGTGCGCGTGTGCGTGTGCGTGTGTGCATGTGTGTGTATGCATGTGTGTATATATACACATATATACACACATGCATATGCATATATACACACATAGATGAATCTATTCTGAAGCTTTCATTTCTTTCATCGCATGTTGATTTTACCTCGGAGGGATCTTACGTTTTCAAATCCTCTGAGAATTTTTTCACCGCTTAATGATCGCGCCCCACTCAGGATCTATTTTCGTACTTTTTTCCCCCTCTTACAAGCCTCATATCGCGTATGAAAACCTCAACGTGCACATTTGAATTTGAATAGCCATCCGAGTGAAAGCCCCTTTAACAAGCAATCATTTCCGGTACCGCATATTGTAACTTCCGGTTTGGCAACAGGGTTCCTCGATGCGCTCCCACGCGATACTTTTCCACGCCATTGAAAAATGGCAAATCTAAAGCTTACGAGTATCGATTTGCTCTAACGAAGCGATTACGTTTAACCGTACACGTATATATTTTTTCCCACGTGTACGTATATTTATTTTAGCTCACGGTGTTCTATGAGAGATGCATCTTGCTCTTCCGCACGACTGCGGCCATTCAACGAACTACGTCATTGTGCGCGCCCTTGACGTCAATGGACGCGGCGGTGCTGCCACCATGCGGCCGTTTCCGCGACGAAGCGTCGTTTTTTCAAATATACCCGGTAGTCCATGGTCAGACGTTTCTGACAGCTCTCGCCGGAACGACCTCAGGCCAAAATCAATGCAAACTCGGGCATTAAAATAACAATTTTGCAATCGGTAGCAATCAGCGTAGCCGTTTTGCGTTGTTTCTCTCGGACATTTACGGTCAAGTTACCGCGCAATGGAAGCAACGATCGTAGATCTCGAGCAAAGTGTGAGTTTTCGAAGAGTTTTAGGTTAACTTGTTTGTGAAATTGCGTGTGACGCGGGGACGTTGTTTCCGTGATCGTTGAGGCGTTTTTTTTTCAAACCGATTTGATTTTGCAGGTAAAAGAAGCCGATGGAAAGTTGGGAATGATCACTTGGCGTATCGACGCGTTCGAGAAGGAGTTTCAAGATCCCGATAACGAGGCAAGCACATTTATTATTTACGAACTACTCGGAGCGATTTTTTGTTCGGTGCACTTTTCTGGTACTCGGATGAAACACTGCTTAAAAATACTTTTTTTTTTACGAATCTTAATCTCCTCGAAGAGCATTACCCGGTATGACTCAAGTCAAAGTCAATAACAGAAATTAATCATACATGCGGACTGTGATTGTTGACCTTAACAGGTTACATCTAGCTCGTGGATGACAAATTCTGTATCGTTGGAGGACAACGAAAAAGATTTTTTTTTGGCCCAAATTTCTTTTGGCGGATTTGAGCTACGAAAAACACGCAAATCTTTTGTAGGATTTTTATTCAGCGATCAAGAACAAATTAGCAAAAGTTGAGTTTGCTAATAATGAAAGTAAGAAATTGAATAGAACTTTCGTTGTGTTCCAATGATGCAAACTTCAACCCCATGCTCGAGGCTGGAAAAAAAAGGAATTTTCGTGTTTTTTTTTCTGGGAAAATGTGGGCAGGTTTCCAATTTCTTTTTCTTACATTAGAGTGTTGTTTTAAGTATCTTTTACAATTTTTTTATTGAATAATATTTATAAATGTGGTAGATACAATAGTGTGTGCAAACTGCTGTTTGAAAAACGTGCTTCACAGTGACCACTGCCGCTTGGAAACAGATATCCCAAAATAAAAAAATCAAATGCATTCAGTTTTTGCATGAAATTATCTAGTGTTTCGACGAAAGATCTAATAAAAGATTGATTTGTGAAAAAATGACAGCAGTCCAAAGTTAAAGTATCGATTTTTGGTAAACAAAAATTCTAGTTTTCTTGATTAAAAAAAACTATGCATCGAAAAAAAAATCCTTCTTTCAAGCACTGCTTTTTGATACATAAAAGAAGCTTGTAATATTTGAAGTCTATCGGTGTAGTGATTTTTGAGATAACGTGGTAACCGATTTTGAAAAAGTTGGCTTGAGAAAGATGCAGTTATAGTTCGCCGGTTCGCGGAACCTACCTATAAACGCCCATAAGTCCCTCAATTTTGAACAGATCGAGTTGAAATGTTCAGCGAATATTGAACTCCTGTATTTTGAGAATCCGTCGAAACAAAAAAATGATATTTTTTTATTTCCCTCAAAATTTCAGGCCAAATTCACAATTTGTCATTAAAACTGCACTATGTTATCTGAGGTCTGAATCGCTTTGCATTCATCAGCTAAACACTCGAGTTCTCTCAACAATAAATCTTGTTCCTCTTGGGATCAAAGAGCCCTGCTAAGTTACACTGAGCACATTACCGACACTCAAAACTGCGATTTTCGGACTTTATATTGAATTGTACCTGACGTTTACTCTTACCATGACCCGAGAGTTGTACTGCTCACGAAAACTCGGCACTCGCAATACGTTTTTGCAATCCACATTCCATCAGGACCAATCGCAACACGTACCCATTGTAACAGTAAATGTACTCAACCCTTAACAATAATTCACGAAACACGCGTATGAAACACGTCCATTAGCAGCATGCAATCTATTTTATCATTACAGGTATCGGTCCTTCGACTTCTTCGCTCTGTGACTCAGGTCAAAGAAGAATGTCAGACTCTCCATCAGGACATTCTTGAGGTACAGCAACTTCAGAAACAGCTCTCGGATTCTCTGAAGGCTCAGCTGACCCAGGTACACAGTAACTTCAACATGTTGCGAGATAGGATTCTGGGACAGAAGAAACTACCGCAGCTCAAATAAGACCCGTAGACATACATATTTATAAACGATTATCTTTTTCATTATAAATGATACTCTACTAATTTGTAGTCATCACTATGACAACGAGCTGATCCTTAATCATCACTCGCCTCAATCACATTCGATCTACAAATGCTCCAACAGAAATCGTGACTAGTGTATCGAGATTTTTCCTATTTTTTTTCGATGCCTGCAGACTGTTTCTTTTTTCAATCGTTATTCGATCGAATAGCTTCTACGCACTGACCGCAATACTTCATATTTCATGGCAACGATTAAGTGCCAATTTCATCGTGAAGAATAATTGGATTTCATTGTGAATGATAATTGAGCCTCATTTATGAATGTCGGAGTATTCTTGGTATTAAAAAGAGATTCACACTCATACCGGAAACTGGTCTACCTGGAATCGACATTATGACATTTTGGAGATAGTTTACGCGGATAATTGCCGCCAGGAGTCTCTTGAAAAATATTATCCTGCACAGCGTCGCTGCACTAAAGTTTAGTTATTTTCAATGTAGTTGTATAATAATCGTCCATTTTGAATGTTCTGCAGATCACTCTACATTGTGATAATTTTCTATGAGTCCACCCAGAAAGATTATTGACGTTCTTCGTTATTAAAATAATACTTCAGTTCCAACAGCGTTTACTGAGGAATGAATTTTGAAGAAACTCATTGTCGATCAGTCAGTCCTAAATTTCTCAAGTAGAGTGACAAATGTAAAACTCCAACCCGACCATCGACGTGAATTTATCGTAGAACAAAATTCAAATCATAATTGATCGCTTATAAAATTACAATACTCCGAGCACTTTCTATGCAAACTCATAGGCCTCAATCTTTTTCATTATTCACGATACAGTAGTGATACCCAGTGAGTGGCTTGCACGTGAAAACACTCACGGAAAAATTGCACGAAGGGTTTTTGAACACTTGAGCATTGTAACTTTACTTTGTGAGATCCTTAAGGGTGTCTGAAAAGTAGAAATTTGAGGGTTTGTCAACATCAATAATGCCGGTACATTTTATTTCATTTAATCTGATAAACGCAAGAATCTCAAACTAATATATTTTCCATAAAGAAGCTAATAATTCTCTATCATTGAAAACGAAACGAAATTTGCAATACGCGAAACGTCATCTTTAAATATTTCTCGTTAAATGTCAAATCAACGATGACGTCCGCGAAAAAAACATTTTCTCGATGCTTTTTTTCTTTACGAAGATAGAGAAAAATGTATCAGGCTTTAAGCAGCGCTTGTGGAAAAATTGGCAAATTTATCTCATCGTTTGAAAGAATTACAGTGTTCTATCCTTCGAGAGAGAAAATGCACATATTGTGCTGTTATACAAGGTAGTGGGGCCAAGCAGTATGTGCGAATGAGCTGCATTGACGAAGTGAAACCAGCAAGATTCGACGAAACGCACGTAACCGACTCATTCCTACCCTCCGCAATGGTGCATCGAAATTTCCCCATTCCTCTTCCACTCCCAAAAAATTAAGCAGTCGTTGATCCGTTCTATACTACCGCTTCTGAAAATCTAACTTTCCTAATACTCCGACGAAACGAAAGGAGATGTAAAAATGTTCCCACGCAACTCGTGATAAAGGCTATAAGTGCTGCTGTGAAAATATCGAAAGAAAATATCGCTCACGATGAAAGTTTAATGTGCGCCCCAGAAGCGACAGAATCAAAAGCTTTGTTCGGTTGAATGTTATCCAGGCTTTTAGATTTTTTGTTCACTCGTACGATCTGAGCGATAGGAACGCGAAGCGTCTGTCTATCTAGGACATCTTGATACCTTCCATTGTTCCAAACGCTTCAAGATGTCCACGTATGAAATTTACCTCGTTCTATTTAAGTCTTACCGAGAAATAATATAGGCAACTTCGAATGACGTTGGATTTTGCATCGTTGGAATGCGACGATATTTTTACCATTTCGTATTTCGTTATTTTTATCACTATCCAAAGTCATTTTTGTAAATTGAGGTCGTACATTTTTTATATCAATACGTAGAAAAGTTTCAGCGATTTTCACGGCCTAAATCGGCCAAAAAAGGTTTAAGTAATTGAAAATAATTCATTCTCGTCGCATCCCAACGATGCAAACTCCAACGTCATCAACTTCGACATAATGAATTCAGAGAAAAAACAATTAGACTGCGACTATAGCGTAACATTGATCGACTCAATATATAGACTCCCATTTGATGGGCTATGCTACCGACGATTATATAAAAACGTAAATATTCTCTGAGTAAAAAAACAAACCCAAAAAATATATATACCCAAAATTGTATTATGCAGTATACATTCGAAAAAAAATCTCGTTAGTGTAAAGGACACGTGTAAACACGTAATACCAATTAATCTCGAATGAACATCGCAGTGATGTGTACACAACAGTACACTTTTATATCGAAAAATGCAGAAATTTCGCTAGCCAACCGAGTAGTGAGAAAAAAGTGTTGATCAACGAGAGAATTTATCGGGCATTCCTTCAGTCGACAATAAAGGATGAATCTTGGAGCTAACGTGAATTTAATCTGCATTTTTTGACGATTGACCACGCCCAATTCTTGAAGCATCCTCGTTACGATCTCCTGATGTTTGTCGGATACTTTGATGATTTTATGCCAACAGCAAATTTCGATTTAACGGGGGAAAAAAGCGTGAATAGATTAAAACAAAGTCAATTTTCTGTATTAAGCTCACGATAAGTCGAAATTCGCAATGGCCCTGGGATAAATCGACACTGAATGAACAACGTGAAAACATGTTCGTCGATGAATTATTTTTATCTTATTTTTACGTTATCTCAAAGTCATATAATTCTTATATAACTTTACGTGATATATTGCACCATAATATTACGTTATGTATCATTATAATCTTGTTATTGTTCTCCGTTAAAAGGCGAACGAAATTCAGAATATTTTTCGACCAGTAAACCTTTTCAATTAAAACCAGATGCCAACGCTTAAATCATATTGACAATCGTTTTCTTAAATTACGTATTATTTTATAACTATAAGTAATCAATTAATTTGTAATAGTCACTTCCGGTACAATTCTTAATTACATATGGGTAATATTTGTCTCGGAAAAGAACGTAGTTCTTTTTCGTTTATAATTTGTTGAAAAAATTTCGTTCACTTTGTTCGTGCGGCGTAGATTTTCGTTTATTATTTGAATCACTCTTCGTACATTTCGCTGAATAATTTACCGGGCTAAAAGGACCTAGGCATATTTTTGTCAAGGGGTATTCAGATCGTTAGCGATTGAAAAAACCTAACACACCAAATTGACATTTAAGTCATGGTTTTCTTTTTATTTCAAAGGATTTCGCTTGCACCAAGTGTTCATTCAATCGTCGATTTACCTTAGGATCATGGACGCCAGAGAGTCGATCTAGTAAATTATTCGGTGTTTAAAAAAGAACCGATCTTTCGATCCGAAGAACCAAAAAACATTTCTGGGATCCCAGGCGATAAAATCATCGTGCGAATAGATTCGAAAAGACAAATGAATGTATACCCGATGTCTACTGTTGCACAATTGTTATCAAAATTCGCCCTTAACTATATACATCGTAGCGATAAAGATAGTACAATTTTCGTAGGATAGTATTAAAGAGAAAAATGGTCTGTAACACATTCTCACGTGCCAACAAAGAATACAATTACGATTTTTTTCTTCTTTTTGTTCAATTTTATTCATCTTTATACAGCAACATTTGAGACTTTGCACAAATAATAATGGATCATTTTTTGTCTCGCCCACCGTGGCTAAACGACTTTCGATCCTCGTGCATTACGCAAGCAAGTATACATTTTTAATATTGCATTTCCATTGTGCGAGGACTAATGAAACTTGACGAACATCCGAAAGTAGGAAGTCATCGTGTGATCACACAACGAGAGGGGAAAGTCGTGAGACAAAGCAGAGAGCTCGAATTTTAACGTTGCTTCGATCTCTTGTGATGTGTCACAATAAAAATAATCATTAATCAAGTTTCAAAATATTTATTCACCAAAGAGTGAAATATCCAAATCAATACGCAAAAGTCTCGATGCTGAAAGATCAACTTCATAGAGCCTTTTCCTGTCGAATTGACGAATTTCTGAAAACGCTCACCATACTCTGTGCACTCTTTCTCGCGTAAAATATTGTTTTTCTTACTTTTTATCATCGACTTTGACAACCACGATTGCTCAACTATTACAAAGATTATTCAAACTTAAAACAAAAAACCAAGTAACTTACACACTCGTAGTTTACCGAGTAACTTAACTCACTCGTGACTTACCGATAAACCGAGTGACTTACACTTACACACTCGTATTTAAAACAAATCTGTATCTTTTTAGATATTTATCGTACTATTGCGAAATAAAATGTTACCTACGTAGCAACGTGAAACAATTTATTGCTCGTGTTATTCCTTTGATCTGGCTCCAACGTCGAATTATTCATTATTGTTTTCGAAAGTTGTACTTTTTTAAAATATTTTTTCTGTAAAGGCGACTAATTTTCAATATTTTTACATTGTAATAGAGGATTACTCTGGTCAGTTATTCAATTAAACCGAGACTCTACGACTTTGACTAATAATCCCTCACTTTATCATCTGGGATCACTTTATCATCTACTTTATTATCAGTTTCTGGGAAAAACACGTCTGGCTCAAGTTATGCATCATTGTGTATTGGCGGTGAGATATGATGACTCAGTCTTTCCCACGTTGAAGATAAGTATTCACAGCCTCTCCTGTTTCGTTATACTGCGCAGAATATATTTTTTATATTATATTTTTTTATTTATTTTCAGTACAGCCTCGATGTCAAGACGAATTCATTAGCGGTGAATCAAATATTACTGAATACCGAGAGAGAGTGACGAATCAACCGATCCTCAACGACTGTCTGCTGGAAATTACGTATTGTGAGTCAATATTTAATTCGATTTATAACTCTCCAAAGCTTTCGACTCTCATGCTCTTGACTTTCGCTTCTTTTTTTTTTGAAATTGCAAACTCAGCGTAGGGGTTTGGTTGAAATTCCGAACTTTGAATGATCAGGACGCTCAAAACTCCGAAAAAAATTTACACGAAAGACCAAACTCCGAAAATCTGAACACCGTCGAAATAATTCGGCTATGGAGTTTTTAATGTTTCAAAATTTTCAACAAATCGACGAATTATTTAAATAATTTTTTTTATTGAGAAGGGATTTTACCAAAATTTTGAAAATTGTCCAGACAATGTTATACGTTCTACATCATTTACAGTCAACTGTTTAGACTTTCGCGGCATGATCTTAACGAATCTTGTAATTTCGGAACATTAAAATTAGGAATTTTAAACCGTCGGCGCATTCAAAGTTCGGAATTTCAACCCGGCCCCCATGTCAAGATCATGCCAGCGAAAGTTTACACAGTTGACTGTAAATTATGTAGACCGTATGACATTGTCTAGACAAATTTCAAAATTGGCGCAGAATCACTTCTTAATAGAAAAAAAATTCTTTAAATAATTCGTCGATGTATTGAAAATTTTGAAACTTTTGAAACTTCCATAGCCGAATTAGTTTGACGGTGTTCAGATTTTCGGAGTTTTGATCTTTCGGGGTAGGATTCTTTCGGAGTTTTGAGCGTTCTGATCATTCAAAGTTCGGAATTTCAACCAGGCCCCATCTTGAATTCCTGAATATTAAAATTCGGAATTTTAAACCGTCGGACCATTCAAAGTTCGGAATTTCAACCTGGCCCCCAGCGAAGCTATGGATTTTTCGAAATTAAAAATAAAATGTAAAATATTCCTGATGATTTTCGACTTTTCGAACACCCTTCCAAGCTTCTTCTTTTCATACTTGATAAAATGACCATACGCAACGGTAGCCATTGATAACAATAACCGAAAATAGATATAGAATTATCCAGGCGTTTCGCGATTAGAAATCTCCTATAAAATCTGTCTCAATAAGAAACAGATTGCGATTCGAGTACACAAAGCAACCCGCGACGCTGGACAATCATCGGTGCGAGCAGAGAGTTTAAGGGGTCTTCTCACTTTAGACGCTAAAAAATGGCTATTTTCATGAATTTTTTTGATACGCTTATATTATAGATATTGATATAAAAGTTGCTACACTTAATAAATACACTTTCGAAATACTTTTAAAAAAATGTTTATGAATTTATGTAACTCAAACAAACTTTAAACACGTTTTTCTCGAAACAACCTTTTTCGACGCCTTGTTGATAAAATCTTCGAAACTACTGAGCCGATTCTTATGAAATTTTAACCACATATTCTTTACAACTATAGCTATAGCGCATATCAAGGATTTTTTTAAATCTTGATATTTACTATTTTTGCCAAAAACAGTGAAAAAAACACTTTTTTTGTTTTTTTTTCGAAAAATGTCCGCCATTTTGTTATTTTTGCATATATAAAAAATCGTATGATATGCGCTATAGCCATTAACATACTGAATCTAAAACCGTTTGATTTTTTTGTTTCGGATGATCCATCTCCGAGATTTCATCAACAGCGCAGACCCACAATTTTTTTAGGACATTTTTTTAACTACCATTTTCGTCTATAAATAGTGACTTAAATAAATAATTTTTTTAAAATCCATTTTGAAAGTGTGTTTATTAAGTGTAACAACTTTTGTGTCAATATCTGTAATATAAACCTATCAAAAAAATTCATGAAGATAGCCTTTTTTAGCGTCCAAAGTGAGAAGACCCCTTAACGATATTCCGATGCACTTCGAATCTATCCGCAATATCATCAATTTCAAGCCCAATTATGCGTGACCGTCCGCCGTTCCACGGCTCATTGGTAACTAAAGGCGAGTCGAAGCGCTCCGGTCGAGGTAAGAGTCTTGGTACATCTTCAGCAAATAGAATCAAGAGTGAAAGGATGGGAAAATCGCCTCTTTTTTTCTCGATTTATTAAAACAAAAGAAGTACTGTGGCTTCTGGATAAAAGATACATGCTGCCCCGGACTTTATTCTACGCCTTTTTAAGACCTACAATTTTCCCGTACATTGTTTTATTGTAAATCTAATAGTTTTTCCAGCGTTCACCATTAAAGCGCCCGGGCGGCGATATTTTCTGCGACTATGTTGACACAATAGGCTACTAATGTGGCCAGCCAAAAAATATCTTTTTCCGATTTCTTTTGTCTACAAGATTATTATTTTGAATTTGGAAAAAAAAGTATGTTGGCATACATTGAACTTATTCGGTGTAAGTTTTTTATTTAAAAAGAATTAAAAACTAACAACGTTATATCGGGATAATAGAGCCTCAGTATACAATTTTTGGCCCAACGGCCGGAGCGATAACTTCACAATGGTTGGGCTGAAAAATAAAAATAAAAAAGTTTCATAATTTATATAAATGTAGTTCTCGTTGTAGGTAATCGTTATTTTCGAAGGAAAAAAAATCACAAAATGGCGGGTGTTGAAAAAAGTGTAATTTTGCGAAACTTTTTGTTATATTCGGCATTGAATATGCTAAATTTAAAAAAAAACGGCTACGTACAATGATAGCTGCTGCAATTACGGAAGTTTTTTCCGGAATTTTTTTAGAAGGGCATAAAACAAAGGAGACCAGTTAGGGCTCACTTGTTTTTTGAGATGTCTTTTCTGTATATTTGAAACGTATAAAAAAAATTGTCCAACATGAAACAATAAATTACTCCAGATTTATCAGCCTATTCCATGTGCGTCTTGCCACTGCAGTCCCCAATCGGCGGGAAAGATGCAGCTCGTAATTCTTCACGGAAACAAAAAACCAATGAAATTTTCAATTGGCATATATTTTTCTTCGGGGTGAATTAAGAAAAAGCTGAAAAAATCGTAAGATTATAACTTTTCTAAGGTTTGACAAAAATGTGTTTAAAAAAAATACTTTAACGTGGTATAAAAATGATTTAAAAATATTTTTTCAACAACGTTTTCAACCCTTAGTAGTCACACTTAGCTAGAATCACGTTATAGTCATACTGGGTCCATGGGACCCAGACGGTTTAAAATTGTTATAAATAATGAAATAGTGCATGGAGCGATATGAAAAAAAATAGTGAGGTATAATTTGAACCTTGTTTAATACAAGGATATTGGTTAGAAATCAAGAATTGAATTTTAAGTATGCAAAAAAATTGACAAAAAAAATCGTGAATAATGACTTTTTTTAAATAAAAATTGCTGTAACTCTTGTGATTATTGACAAAAAAAAATCGCTTTACAATCTGGAAACAATGTACGTTGAAATAGACATAGCGGTTTCTGTGGACTTTCCAAAAAGTATATTTATTTCATCCAACGCAGGTGCGATTTAGAAGGAAAGAATGAAACGCTTACCCACATCAAAAAATGTATGTTTTATTGGGAAAAAAAGTTGTACGACATCAAAATAATTTGTTTGTGTGCTGTGGACCCAGTGTGACTATTAAGGGTTAATTTACTTAGAAGAGATTTTCATACTGAAGAAAATAAAATAAAAAAATTTGGTTTGATTCAAAAGGTCGTTTAGTTTTTTTTGCCATCACGTCCGCCAATTTGGCAAAATCGTGAAAATGAAAACTGGAGAAAACGCGCTGCAAAGTTTTCGATAGGAGGAAATATCAATATAAAATATCAATCGCTTCTCTGCTTTTGGCCTTGTATCTTCGAAAATATTTACAATTTTTCTCTGTAACTTTGTAAATATATTCTTGAGTACATGTGACGAATGAATGTTTTCTTTACGTAAACCTTCCTCGAGAACACTATGTAAAGGCGAAAACCCCATGAAATTGCTGCGAGAGCAAAACGATATTTCGAATATCGTTAAATACCGTTAGATCGGTGGGAAATAAAAATGCGGGCAAAATAAATGGTGCCTAAGACCATATTTGCCGAAAGCAGACCGCGAGATGCGGGAACATGGGACTACAAAAAGTGTTTGTACGTGTACTCGAGACACAATGGTCTTCGAGCACGAGGAGGCTGATTGGACGATAGCCGATGGTGAGCCCAGAGACCGGTTATTCCGTCCAGAAATGCCGCACACATGAGTCAAGGCTATCATCGGGCTAACGCGTGTGTAGGTCTGGACGTGTCTCTGCTTTTCTGTCAGTCTCGCATAGAGTCGATACCCCGAGAATTTTGCGGTGCGAGGTTTTCGACCCTCGCCTACGCTAACGCCACCTTTTTTAGCTCCATTAACGCTCTATTCATGACCCTAAAGACGCGCGCTACTCGCTTCGTTGGCATACTACATTTAAAATTTAGATTAGGGAGGCATCGATCGATCCTCGCGGTCGCTCGCCACAAACTTCATCGCGCGCACTTCCTTCAACGGCATATTTCGTGTGTAGATTCAGTATTCAACTTACGGTGAAAAGAGTACGCAGGGTACGATTATATGGTTTTTTTTTAGTAACTTGCCATGCAAACGCTCTTCGCATTCTCGATGTAAACTATAGCTCATTGGAGGACCATGTGCCCGTGCGACATCGGCCACTATTGGAGCTTCGGTGGATGAGAATTATATATACTGCTTGGCCGACTTCGAATCCGAAATATCACACAACTATCACACATTATATGAAATATGAAAATTCTATGTCTTACCGAGCTTTTTCTTCTTAACCATGCGCGCCAAGACCTTGTCCAACATTTCCAGTGTACTTGTGCGGTTAATACGTTGTATTTTTCTATAATGGTGACATCAACTTTTCGTTATAATATGATTTTTTAATAAACGTATATTTAACACTTTTAATAAGGTTATTTCTAAAGTTTAACGATTCTGTGTGCAACATTTATTGTACACTTGCATAATACGTACATTGCACTTGGCTATTTTATAAGTTATTTCAATTTTTTTGTACAATTGATTAAGAAAAAAATACAATAAAACCATTTTTTGAATTAAAACAAATAATAATTATATTTAAGGTAAACCGGATTTTTTTGTAGAAGTTAAAACAAAGAACAATGTTTTCGAGGGGATTTTTTTATTACTCGGCGTACCTTTTAACTTTCTAAACGCTTCTAAGGCCTTATTGCCATTGGATGGATAACCATTGGACTAGACCGAAAACAAGGCTCTTTTGAGATTTTTCCTGAAAATACTAATTGAGGAACCTCAATGGGATTTGGAGAGTTCATTTTACATATCTGTAGGTACTGAAATGAATTTTTTATTTTCCAAAAAAATACAAAATGGCGCTTCAGTGGCCGGTAAAACGCCTTTTTTAGGACCCGTTGGAGACGCGCATGAGCACCTAGGACAAACAATATTTTTTTTCGTAATCCACATTAGTTTTGCTAGCGAAGTACACACGATTATTACAAAATATTGATTTCTGAAAATTTGGCACCATTGTGAAAAAGGTCGCATAAAAAAAGAACGGTACATTTTTTTCAAAGGTATATAAGCCCAAAAAGAGTCGCATATACCGCTCGACCGACTTCGAGTTCGAAACCACGCCAAATGAATATATTCAGCCACTTTTGAGAGTTCCCGGAGGATCCCTGTTTTAGAATGCGAAAGGACAGAGAAGTTTTCCGTACGGGTGCACATTGATAATATTCTCTCTTTCGGGCGGATGTCACAGTGAATATGTAGGGAGCCAAAGTTTCCATTTCAGTCTAGCGGCATACGTCGCGACAATTTATTCCGAGTTTATCGATTCCGTATGTGACATATTGTAGCGCAAGAATCCGAAAAAACCGGAAATTGAAAGCCTGCTTCATTTTCAAGTGGAATATTACCATAGTATCGGTATCATTCGACGTGGGTGGTCAGCAAGAGTATTCTACGTCGGTGCAGCCCTGCCTTTTTAACAAAGTATTTTCTCTTTTTCATTTTGACCCAAATTCCGAACAATACGTACCATTCTTAGTGATACATGGGGGGTGGGAATCGGAAATTCGAACGATCAATATTCAGAAGGACCGAAATTTCGAATTCAGCAATGACGAACGTTCCAATATAGATAGATCAATCTTATGATAGCCTGTAAAATAGTTCATCGAAATTGTGAATACAAAAATCTTGAAGTTAATTTATAGCGAAAACAAATATCAGATTTAACAAAATACTGAGAGATATAATATCGATTCGCCTGTATACACCAAACAATTCGAGGCGTCAAATCGTCGAATTGTAAATATTACGACAGTGTACAATATCGAATTCATTAAAGCGAAGGACCAAAAAGTCGATCAGTTAAAATAGCGATGGGCCAGAATGGCGAACAGTCCGGATAGCGAAAACTTGGGATCGAGCGATACTACTCGCGCTTCAGAATGAAGATGGCAGATGGCGTTAGTGGTCAGTCGGGTCAGGCAGCCATGTCATGTTCGCCATTTAGGTATTCGCCATTTTGCACCATCGATTATTTGCGTTTCTAAGATCTACACATTCGAAGTTTGTATTCTCCATATATGGCTTTTTGCTATAGATGGTATTACCAATATTAGATACTCACTTTTTTCTCTTTCTGAGATATAAATGTTGTAGATTGTGCGAATCAGTATTTGTATGACTCAAACTGCAGACTATCTGAATATATGTTCTCGAATAAATGAACTATCAAATAAATAATCCTTTGGTGTAATAGTTATTCGATTCTGTCGTCGGTCAAAGGATAACATTTCGAATAATTTAACCTTCGTTATTTTGAGAGTTCATAATTCTGTCGTTTCGAAGTCTTTGTTGTTCTATATTTGGTCATTCGACATTTGGACTCCCACCCATACATAGCCGTTCTGGGTGTTCCTACGAGAACTTCGTCGAGCTACCTCTGGAATTTCTTAGTCGAACGTAAATCTCAATTCAGAGATTAGATAACCGAATCGGACACGTCGTTATTAACTGCTATGTTGAAGGAAAAAATGTAGAGACGAATTCTGCGGTCACGCATGACGGCAACCGAATTTTCGGCAAGAGATAAAGATTCGGTCATGCGTGTTCGAGAAAATGTTTGATTCCCTCTATGTAATGGGGACATTCGGAAGACGTTTGTTCGTTCCGAGCCGAGATGACGATAAATAATGGCAAACCTCTGAACACTTTCATTACCGGAATACACGTGTTCCCTGATTAAGAGTACATTCCACTTTTGGAAGCAACATCACACGAGCTTCTATTGTTTCCCGCAAGGAAGTAAGTGTCCGAATTGTTACGAAGTGGTGTAAAGATCCGAAACTAGATACCATCCATCTACGCTTCCACAGAAGCTTATCGGGAGTATCATTAGGATTCCCAGGGAAGAGGATTTCCGTTGCGGTGATATAGAAGGTGTGGAATCGAGGCTATCGACTAACATCTTCGGGTCATTAGCATAGTTCGTTATGAATTGTAGCACAAACCACGCTATGACCGAGTTTAGGTGTTGGCTCGTGATTCAATTGTTCCTCGTTGAGTTATTCGAGACCTAGCGGGTCTTCTCGGACGTGGAAAAAGTTTCGTTCTCATGTCCACCACTCCGCCACCTGCGGCAAATAGTAACGGCCGAAGAGAATCCAGCGACGACTTCCTCCCGAGCGACCATGAGTGCTCTCGCACTTAGTGCTGTCTCTCCGCTCGGCACGAAGAGCCGAAGACGTTCGAGTTCGCTCTCGAAGCTGAAGAGCACCGAGTTCTCGGTGAACATTCAATTCGGCTCGATGGCATCGTCGTTTGCGCTTTTCCGCTGAGAGCACCAACCGGTTCGTGATCGCGCTTCGATAGTTACACACCAAAGGTGGAAAAGTCGGTAGAAACTTCGGTGGGAAGCGAATCTCCGAGGAACTTGAAAACTCCGGGTCGCGTCACTACGAGCCAGGTGATTTTTTGCCTGCTTTGATTTACGGAGCAACGAGCATGTCACTGACGAATTTCAAAGGATACCCCGCTGGTTTTCTAGACGTGCGAATACGCCCAATGGAGTTCAACATCGAACACGAGATCCGCTACATCATTACCGCGAAGAAAAAAATAAAATTCACTAAAGTTTCTAGGTGACTTTGCTAATTGCGCTGGCACATGAACGTTATGGAACATTGCCTTCCGCAAGGTACACGTTTTTTCACAAACAAACGTGCACTATATTTGGACATTTGAAAAACCATTGAAAAGGATGTAGCGGATCTTTTGGGAACTTCGAAGTGGAACTTTAATGTAGTATATCCGCGTCAGAAAATCAGATTTTTTGAAATGTTCATCGATGAATCACTGCACCGTCTGAACATAAACGGATAAACGAAAGAGGAGACCGGAAGCCAACCGTGAATTTATTCGAGGTTGGATTGAGTCACATTTCTTTTATGCGACCGCAAGGAGCGTGTCGCGGTAAAAATGGGACCACCAGCCAAAGAGAACTCAAGCTTTCATCCTTCCATACGTTTTATCACAGAGTGTGGTGAATTTTTCTCGTTTCTGCATATTTCTATCTCACTGACAAAGTACGACGCCCGTTTCCTTCTTTCTTGCCGTTACGCGAATTTTGTCTCTTCCGCTGTGTCCCTCTCGAAGCTGCATTGCAACGAAAAAATAAACTTGTAAGGCGTGTGCTTTGTGTGCAAAAGTGTCCGGAGTGTAGCGATGTGGAAAAAAAAACGAGTCGCAGACGCTCGTGAAAGGTGGCAATGCGGTGGGCTCTCGGGAGGTTGCGAACCGTGACTTTCTTACGGTTCAAGAAATCTCAATGCTTGCGAAGTGCCAGTTCGCCTCGGTCAAAGTGAGCGAAACATCATTGCCCGTACAAATTATGACCGTCTATTGTAAACGATGAAACAACTAATCAACTCGGAGGCAAAAAAACGTTTGTCACGATTGCTTGCGCGGCGTAACTTCGCATTCAAAGTTTCGAACGATTAACTAAACATTAAGTAAAACATTGAAGTTTCGGTTTAGTAGAAAAAAAACATGCAAATACTCTTGGTAGAATTTTAATTAAGGGGACGAGAAAAAAATTTGCTGAATTTCATTATTATTTTTAAAAGGAAAGATTTTTTCATCTTTTTAAGACTTAGGGTTTGTTTTGTTACTACTTTTGGCTGTTAGGATGTTTTTTTTATTAATCTTTTCAAAATGGCGGAGGTATGGTACGGTCTACATGGGTTGTGGCGAATGTCGTCGGACGGCGTGACACGCAGCGTCGGCGGGATTAATAACAACAAAAAAATAACGAAAATTTCTCTTTCATTAAGGCGTTACCCCCACTTGTAGCGCAAAAAAGGCCTTTTTCATGATTTTTTTTAAAGAAAACTACACATTTTTTTAATCGATCAATATACCATCTTAAAGAACACATCTTGAAGAACTTTTAGTAATTTTTTTATTGAAAAATGTTACATTGTTTAGTGGCAAATGGCCGTCAATGAAATAATGTTTTTATATACACGGTTTGCGGTGACCAACATTGCGGCGAAGTGGATCATCTGAAAAAAAAATGCGGATGGATTTAGTCAAATATAAGTATAAACTAGTCTTTAATCGAAGGATTTTAAAAAATATTCATTTTTTACAAAATGGCGGACAGTCAAAGTTAATGGTTCGATTTTAACGAAAAAAAAACGGCTGTTTTTTGGCTATGAAACGGCCATTTTTTTCGAAAAAAAAATCGAACGATTAAAGACTACATTTTTATGTATTAAATAAGCCTGCAAAATTTCAAGAAGATCGGTTCATTAGTGTTCGAGTAATCTTGGTCACCGACTTCAGAAATGCCAATTTGAGAAAAACGCGTTTAAAGTTTCAAGTTCAGTTTACACGACGGAAAAAATTTTTTTGTAAACTTACATAGAGTCATCTATTCCGGGCATCAAAAAAAAAACTGCACTTCAAATTGCACTTCAAAAAATGCAATAAAAAAAATCGATCTTTTCAAAATCGCAAGTGGGGGACCCCTTAACACTCATACGCAGAATATGAACAAAAAACGAGAGAAATGATGAAAATTGATGACATGGTACGCTTTGAAACAAAAAGATTGAATTTTCCGAAAAGATCGCCTAGATTTTGCAATGAAAAATTATTTTTTTCTGATTTTTTTAAGTATTCAGGATCATGTTTTAGACAATAAAGTTAGAAAGACTTATAAAAAAAAATCATCACTAACTTTCATCAGAATCGGCTGATTAAATTTTTAGCTATACGTCACGCCAGTTTTGAAAATGCAGTTTCGAAAACCACGCCATACCTCTGTCTTTTTAAAGATTAATAACAAAAAATACACCATGTAACAGCCAAAAGTGATAATAATACATATCTTAAGGCTAAGAAATGACAAAAGAATCTTTCACCATGTTTTAAAAAATAATCATGAAAATCAGCAAATTTTTTTCTCGCCTGAAGTTGTATCCCCCTTAACTACAACGCCAGGTAGCAGGTTTCGAATTTTCGATGAATTTAAACAGTTTCTTCCGATACTTTCATGGAAATGTATAGTTGCTCGATCAGCCACATACGACGCAATTTATTCGTAGGGGATACACCTCAGTAGAAATGCTTGAACATATCGATTTTTCGTTTTCGAGAAATTCTTGAGATACAACATTTCAAAAATATTCTCTAAAAATTTCAACTCGATCCGTTCAAAATTGAGGGAGTTATGAGCGTTTAAAAGTAGGTTCTGCGAACCGGCGAATTTCTAACGTTTCGGTTTCTCAGAATGACTTTTTTCAAAATCGGTGACCACGACATCCCAAAAATCACAGCACCAATCAACTTAAAATTTTACAAGCTTCTTTTACATATCAAAAAGTACTCGAACGAAGGGATTTTTTTTCTCCGATGCATAGTTCATGTTTATCAACGAAGATAGAGCGTTTCTTTCACCGAAAATCGATACTTTCACTTCAGACTGCGGCCATTTTTTCAAAAATCAATATTTTATCAAATCCTTTATCCAAGCGCCAAATAATTTCATGCAAAAACGAAATGCATTTGATTTTTTTTCGGATCATTTGGTTCCGAAATTGAGTTCAAAAATTGTGAGAGATACTTAAAACCGTACTCTTCAAGGTAGAAATAAATTAGGAACCTGCATACGTTTATCCAGAAAAAATCACGAAAATTCCACTTTTTTTACCACGAGCCCGGTGTAACCCGTTAATTTATGACTTGTTTTTCTTCGCTGAATATTATGCTGGTCATAACGGTTGTTTGTTGATTTCGTAAAGGTTATATGCACCGTAATATTGAGTTTTATGTGTCAGACGTACTCGAAAAACGAATAATTTTATTCGATTCCATGGATTCCTGCCGTCCGGTTGTTTTCAAAAGTTCTTGTGGACAAATAATACAAGTAAAAACGGCAAAGTTCCATTTCCTCTCTCTCCCTCTCTCAATTCTGTTCTTCCTCTCTCCCCTTTTCGCCGTAGGGCTCTCCTGGTTGATCCAAGCCAGTTCGGAGCCCATCGGATCGCACGAATGCGAGCAAACGCCGCTCCGTTCTAATGACCTACTCCTATACGCTTTGTCGTGTTCTTGAATCGCTCGAAGCCAGACTGCGAACGTTTCTTCGCTCAGAGAGCACAGTTTAACACGTAAGTTTCAGTCTTCGTCGGCCGGTTAAACAGTCAGCACACGCATAAAAGTGTTTCTCGGCTGCAGACCTTTCGCCGGAGTACGTATCAACCGGTTTTCACCGATCGGCGTCGGTGAAGGAATAATTGTCTTTTGCGGGTGGACACGGAACGTCTAGTCGAGGAAATAATAACGAAAAAAGCGTGAGTCCATGGCCATACGTGGGTGTCTGCATAGATCCGATAAATGATCAAAGGTGATTGCTTTTCGCATCCGTGAAGAAGCGAGAATCATGCCGGGGCTTTGTAGTAAAACGGCGGTGTTCCACTTCCTCGATTTCAATGGTGGCTGCCCGCTCGAAACCCCTCATTCGAAATGTTTTCTACACGAAGGCAATTTACGATGAAAAGCATTCAAAAATATACAAATTTGACGTTTTTAAATTCTCGTTGATCGAAGTGTCCTGGAAAAACGATCCAAATAACTTCAATGTCGTTTTCAAGTTTTTTAAAGGATATTTCCAATACATCGAGAAAAATCAAATCTTGTCGTTGGAGTCTTACATTTTGCAAGAACATCTTATCGAAACTCGTCGTAGTTTTCATTTTCCGGAAGATCTTGCTAAATTCCTAATGTCAAAAAATAGAGAGTGACAATCAAAAAGATATTTTAACAGCTAAAAAGATTCCCCATATTCAGTATATTGTGAACAAACTTTGATATACGCGACTGGGAATGCCATTTGGAGAGAAAAACAAAGACGACTTTTTGGTCAACTCCAAGCACTCGGTAGAGCATCGACCAGGTATCAGACGTTTGTGATATCCATAACGGTACGTGTATAGTGAAGGTGCCTGACCCGATTAAGCCTCGAAATTCGTGACTGGAAAATTGTAGGACCCGGCGAGTCATTAGCCCACTCGAGTACTTGCGGTTCGCTCCAATATGCCCTGTTGGAGAAAAAAAACTCAAGATCAGTTAGAACTCGATGCGACATCTAGTCGTTACTCGCGTACGAAAAAGCCTTGAGGCTCAATGCAATTTTATTAGAACGTGATTAGCATGAGTATTTAGATGTGAAGATTTTTTTTCCATTGTCCTCTGTGAGTTCGACACGGATGAGAATAGAACAATAGCGGGGTCGGTTCGTTCGATGCATCGACTATCATTGAGACGATTGTCGTTATCATGGAAATCATTGAATAATAATAGGAATGCAACGAACTGTAGGACATTGAACTCCAGGAATTAAAAACGAAGTATTAGGGAACACTTTTATTCGAGAATTAATAAGGTAAGGTTTTTCATTGTTCTTCTTGATCAACCTTGCGTCATTTCCTGTTGAAAAATCGCAACGAAAGTCGGAAGTTCCCATTCCTTAGTTCATTCCAACAGCTCTTGATGCGATGTCTTTGTTGCATTTCACACGAACATTGTTCCGTTCGTCGACTAATCAACGAAAAGCCATACCCTAACACTAATAGATAAAATAAAGGGCCCAGTGTGACGGGCCGAAAAAAAATAGTTTTTACCGATTTTTTTTTGTCTACTGGATTATTTATTTGGCACTTGGAAAAAAACGGTATGTTATTAAGCATGTATTAAACTTATTTCGTGTAAATTTTTATTTGAAAAAATAAAAAATTAACAACGTTATTGAAGCATAATAGAGCCTCGGCATAAAAAATGTGGTCCAAAGGCCAGATCGATAACTTGATAATGGTTAGTCTGAAAAATGAAAATAAAAAAGTTTTACAATCTATATGAATGTAGTTCTTGTTGTACGTAGCTGTTTTTCGAAAAAAAAAAATTCTCAAAATGGTGGATGTTTAAAAAAGTGTAATTTTGGCAAAACCTTTTCTTATATTCGGGGCCTTAAAAATAGTAAATTAAAAAAACACGACTACGTACAACGATACTTACGGGAATTACGGAAATTTCGGTTTTTTTAAATTGAAAATCGAAAAGTTCTAGAAAAGGCCAGGTCTAGAAAAACGCGATTGAAAGTTTTAGTATACGTAAATTGTTGCCTTACTTGCTTTCTTTGAATCGTCTGTCACTGGATCAATTATCAAAATTTATCTTGAAATTTTTTCCAAATATTCTTGAATATGAATACACTGAGAAAATACAAAAAAATCGAGTTTTCTGACCCGGCACAGTAGTGTCCCGTCCTAATTAACAAAAACTATACTCCTCATAAATTTCGGACACGATATACTCATGATTTCTTTTTTTTTGTACCGGCGTCTAATAGCGCTGCTTTTGAACGCTTGATCCAGACTATTATCGATGTAGAACACGAGGGTCGAGAAATTCTCACACGTTATTATGCACGCAAATTTCCTTTAAGAGTTTGCTTTCCATGGGAAAGAAAAAGTTGGGCTATAACGATAACGATTGATTGTCTACGGTGGATTGTTGCTTTCCATTGATTCCGTAGCTTTCTAATCGCCGTGACTATAAATACAACAGTCCTCGGAGGGAAGTGAACGACTATAGGTAAATCTGCTGAAAAAAAAGAGATTTTGCAGCTTACAATTCTCGCCGTTGGGACGTCCCTCAAACGTTTCGCGTTGGACTTTCACCGCCCGCGATTTTTCGCCTTTTTTTATCAACTGTCGCGGGTGCGGGTAGAAAAAACACGTGTCATTTTGACAGGTCGTGGAAAATTGAATAATCGAATAGCCACGAATCATTGAGCAGGCTCAGCGATGTTTTTTTGCTGCGGCGAGGCTGAAATAAATTGTCAGATATTCGTGAACAACGCTGAGACCAGGGTTGCGAAATTTATCATGAAAAAGTAATGTATTATTCATTACTTTTTTAACACGTAATAAAAAGATATTTCATTACGCATTACATGACATTCAGTGATGTAAAAAAAAATTCATTACTCATTACATTGGAATTTGTAATGTGAAACTTTTTTATTACAAAATGCAATGTTGGGTGTAATGACCGAAACTTTCATTACACATTATATTGTAATGGGTAATGGACATTTTTTACATTACAAAGTGTAATGTAATGTGTAATGGAAATTTCTTACATTAGAAAACTTAATGTAATGAGTAATGGCATTTTTCTACATTACAAAATATAAGGTAGTGAGCAATGGAATTTGTTCACTTTACTAATGTAATGTAAAAATCTCCATTACTCATTACAAGGTAATATGAATTATTATTCGTTTCCCATCGGGTCAGATCGACCCAGTCCAAAAACCGCTGCCCCTAATGGGAAACGAATAATAATCCTCATTACATTGTAATGAGCAATGGAGATTTTTTACATTGCATTGCATTAGTAATGTGAAAAAATTCCATTACTCATTACCTTATATTTTGTAATGTAAAATATTTCCATTACTCATTACATTGGACTGTGTAATATAAAAAAATGCCATTACCCATTACATTAGACTTTGTAATGTAATGTAATGAGGAATGGAAATTTTTTACATTACAAATTCCAATGTAATAAGTAACGCAATTTTTTTACATTACAAGATTTAATTTAATGAGTAATAAAAATGTTGTACATTACAAAATCCAATGAGTAATGGCAATTGTCTGCATTACAAAATGTGATGTAATGACTAATGAAAATTTGTTACATTACTGAACGTAATGTAATGGGTAATGACATTTTTTTTTCATTACAAAGTGTCGAGTAATTAAGTAATGAAAAGGCTAATACATTATAAAAAGTAATGCATTATTTGCAACCCTGGTTGAGACTAGTGTTCAGTATATAGAGATGGCTAAAATAACAATGATTTATTGTAGTTGCATCGGGACTGGCGAAGCAACAACAGCATGAGGTCGATGACTCTGGCCTTATTCGTGCTCGCGGGAGCATTTCTCGTGATAGAAGTAAAGTCACATGGCAGGCTCATCGAGCCACCTTCGAGAGCGTCAATGTGGAGATACGGTTTCGACACACCGCACGATTACAACGACCACGAGTGTTACTGCGGTGGTTTCAACAGACAGTGGCAAAAAAACGGCGGCAAATGTGGTATTTGCGGTGATCCTTGGGACGCGAAGAAGGTAAAGAGAAATTGGGCATGCTGCAATTCATTTCTCACCAATCGATTACATTTTTCCAAAAATAAGAAAATTCTAACAAAAATGTAAAATTTGTCTTTCAACAGCCGAGAAGCCACGAAAACGGTGGCAAATTCGGCAACAACGTTATAGTACGTAAATATCGGACCGGCTCAGTTATTCCGGTACGTGTGGAGTTGACCGCCAATCATCACGGTTACTTCGAGTTTCGTACGTGCGCGATGACCGCACGTGGAGCCGAAGTCACGGACGAGTGTCTCGACAAATATTTGCTGAAAATGGAAAATGGAACGGCGCGATATTATCCTGGACCGGGTAGTCGCGTTTTCGAGGGCTATTACAAACTACCCGACGACCTCACGTGCGCCCAGTGCGTTTTTCAGTGGCGATACATTGCCGGCAACAATTGGGGCGAGTGCGGCAACGGAACGGGTAAGAGTTTTACGAAATGAAAAACAAAATTCCGAACGGTCGAGCCTTGAAGATACGGATTTTTTTCCCATCAGGGTCAGATGTTTCCTATCAAAGTTCAACTTCGGCAATTCCGAAAATTTTGAATCGTTTTCGAGAAGAAAAAAAGTCAAGTGTTGGGAATTCAAAACAGTTTATTGTGAAAGGTCGTGAGATGCGAGTGAATTTTAAAGGCGACTCCATTTCCGATTTTTCCTAAGAAATTGTGTTCAATGTCCTTATTGTCGAAAATCGAAAATAACGCATTAAGTCGTACGGAAATTTGGAAGTTGATTTTTTATTGCCCAAGACTAATTCCGAAGAAATTGGGAGAATGAGAAAGCTTTATGTTATTCCTGGGTGATTTTATTCCGCTCACAAACATTCCCTGTGAACCAGTCGTGTTTCCAATAATGGCTGCCGCACAGAGAAAGATTTGTGGGCGATATCAAATTTAAAACTAAGCAATATGTGCTGGTGTCTAATTTTCACAATTATTTTTTTACAAAACTCTCTATGATGGTCTATTTTTTGCAAAAAGCGGCTACATACGCCGCAATTTGAGAATGAAACAGCACTTACTACATTCGCTGAAAATTCAATTTCTTTCAAAATCTGAACGCATGTCATTGCAGCTAAAATTAATACCAACTAGTTATTAATGTTAAAAAATTAACATCGACATTCCAAAATTCGATGAAGCGTTTGCGAATTTTTTTGAAAGCGACAAATTCCTCTAATTTTATTAAATATGGGCCGTACACCGATTTTTTTTTAATTCAGCGCCAAACGTCATTGTTCGTGTATAAAAATGTCCCGATAGTTCAAACTTTTAAAAGGTGAAAACAATGTTGTGATGATTTCCAGAAGTTATTTTTCCAAAGAAATTTTAACGATTACACCGATTCTCGCGAAATTAAATGAGTGGTTGAAGTGCAAATGAATTGGGCCCCGATATTTCAAAAATTGCTAAAGTTAGATAACAGTCCATTTTTAACAGTTTTTTTTTATTGATGTTTCAGGAGCACACAAAAAAAATGTGGTGCAAAAAAAAATAAAAATTGAACAGGGCCTCTAAGCATGGCCGTGCAAAAAAGGGTTCAGGCGGTTGACATAATTCCAAAGCTCCCATTCATCTGAAACAAACATAAAACTAGTTTTCTTGATTAATAAGAATGTCATTCTGGCAGGTATCAAAGAGAAAAAAAAACTTTAACGGCGACTGTCTGAAATAAGTTAACTTTTCGTCCTATTGTTTGCAGTTAACATTTTTTTAAAATAATAATCATAATCATTTCGGACTGCCCGAGGTAGGGACGATAGAGGGATATATACTGAAGGTCCATACCGAATTTGAAGTCAATCGGTTGAATAAAACTCGAGATTCTATGGCAACCAGGTTGAAAAAGTTATTTCGAGAAAAACGCGTTTAAAGTTTTGAGTACAATTTCAGACATCCGCAACAATCTAAGTGGTATAATGCCATGTTAAGGCCTTAGGCCACAGTAACAGGTATAAAATCATGTGCGAATTTAACAATTTTTTTTCGTATGAAAAAGTGATTCACTCATAAAATTAATTACACATCTATTTAGTATCAATATCAAGCTGTTAGAAAATATATATTTTTTTTTGGATGTACAAAATGGCCGACTACTAATATTTTCTTTTGTTATCTTTTTTTAGGCGCCCCGCGGCGTGACATTTAGAGAAGTACTTACGGAATTTAAAAAATATTGTTTTATTCAAAAGTTGTAGGTATTTTAACTTAAGAAATGAATTTTCAGTGAAAAATTTCGTTGTAACTGCTCATAAAATGAAAAGTTTTCGATTAATCAGAAATTCCGTACGTACTTCTCTGCGAAATGCAATAAGAAACATAACTTTCAAATTTGAAGTAAATCGAGTGAAAATTGTTGAAGTTATTTGTCACGCCAATTGGAAAAAGCTGTTTCGAGTAGTCGGCCATTTTGTACATCGAAAAAAAATATATATTTTCTAACAGCTTGATATTCATACTAAATAGATGTGTGATTAATTTTACGAGTTAATCACTTTTTCATACGAAACAAATGGTTAAATTCGTACATGATTTTATACCGGTTACTGTGGCCTAAGGCTTTAATACTTACGTTATATTAATTGGCCATTTCAGCCTCGTAAAGTGTGCCTTCCTCCACTTCGAAATGATGATTTTCTGAAGCTCGTTCTTCCCTGAACGTCGAACCTATTCTGGTCTCGTTCCAAATCGCTATAATCACGTAAATGTTGAGATTTTCGAAATTTCCTTTTGAGGGCCTATACTTTAAGAAAATGCCAAAAATATCGATTTTTTTTTCAAATTTGTAGCAAAAAATAGTAATCGTCTGTACCAAAATTGCACTCAGCTCGGCCATAAATATTGCATTAATAATCGCGTAACGTTTCGATTGGAAAGTCGCGCTGCTCTCGTCTTACGTGGATTTACACACCGGAAGTTACTCAATCGAGCGAGCGATAATCATAATTCTCGTGCGACACGATATCGCCACGCGCAATCATTGCGGCGAATCCCCGCTGAGCTTCTTCGCCACGGGATTATTATTCGTTGACGCGAGACCTGTCTTTTTTTTTTTCAGGTGCAGTCGGTTGCGGTCCTCAGGAGGAGTTTCGCGGATGCGCCGACATAACGATCGGCGACAACGTGCCTCCATTGCCACCGAGGCGGATGCCAAAGCCGGGTGTCAAGATGTCGACGGAGAGTCCCAGCCACACCACCGAGTCCTCCTACGTGCCTCGGACCTCCCGTACTTATTGGCTGTACAGTTTCATCATCGCTGGCACTTGCCTTCTCGTGGTTGTCGCGGCTATGGCTCTCATTTACGCCTACTATTATCACGCGAAACGTGCCAAAAAGTGGCTGAAATCGCGAAGACTGCTAACCTCGGAGAGTCCACCAGTCGCACCACCGAGGCACAAGAGGCACTCGATGACCAACGTTCAACTGCAAATATGAGACGCGATTGAAACGATAAATCAATTGATTCTATCCTACCGCCGGAATATTAGTATAAACGTGAGAGAGTTTCACGAACAAACTCCCTGACTGAATTAACGAATTTTAATCGCGCGAATACTGTGTTATGTTTTTTTTACTTTTCGTCAAGTGCACCAGAGATTGCAAACGTACCTCACTATCATGCTGTGTATATATATTACAATTATCTATCGTTTTTTTAAATATACGTCTTCATTTCGCATGTCCACTCCTCCCTCGCGTAAAGAAACAATGTCGGATGAAAATGAATGAATAATTCATTCCGTTACCTCGATATGCGATGAGCTATTTTTTTTTCAAAAGCATATCTCCGAAGTCTTGATTTTCAAGTGGCTATTTTATAACGTTTCCGGGTACAACTGGATCAGCGCTTGCTCGCAGTCGTTTTTACATTACGCGGAATCATCAACAAGAGAGTTTTCGGGCCGAATGCACTTTTGGTCACGCTCGAACCTTCCGAGGATTTGACTTGCGGCACTTCGTCGCTGGCACTTGTTGACTTATCGCGACTTATCGTGACGCTTATTATCGTGTCCTGAATGCTCATGCGATTGGTCGCGATCTTCCTTCAACGATCCGTCAAATAATTTAGTAGTTATAAGCATATGAATTTAACATGGTCGCTTAGGTGAAAACAGCTTCTGCAGACGTCAATGGTTGTAAAACCAATGGAACTGAATCGCCGTTAATTTGGACAATTTTATATAAAAAATTAGGAACAAACGATTCATTATGCTAAATTTTTAATAAATCGACTGAGTAATTGTCGGGAAATTAATGAAAGTAATGAGGAGTTTCGCCTTTTTATGAATTGCGCTGTAAAGACGTGGCAACGTTGTAGAGCGGTATGATGATTATTCTGTCGGTATAGTAGAAACGCTTTGCTATACCGTGGTGTAAATCCATGCTGATGGCCGGTTTCGTCACCTCTGGATAAAGTTATCCCCAAAATATCCTATACCTTTGTCTATTTGGCGGATAACTTTATCCGTAAGTTATCCGTGGTCGACGAAACCAGGCACAAGTTCAATGCATAGTTTTATTCTGTAGTTTCCCTTATTATTATTAATAAATAAGATTGCTAATTGATTCACGTCATCAATGGTTTTTTTTTGGAGAAAATCATATATAGTAAAACTTTATTCCATTCAATTTTTAAAAACATAATTAGGATAAAACTTTAGATTTACTCACTTGTCCTCACGAAGCAGCGTCAACGCGGAGAGCACGACGCATGCGCAAATAGGTCGAGCAGTGCTACCAGCGATGGAAAAAAAATTTGGACTGCTGCGTTGTCACGTTTAGCAGTCAATTTACACAATAGTTAAAGATTTAATTTAACGATGAATTAATCGCAATATATATTGAGTTTTTGGGTAATTATTGATAATAATAAGATGATCTGAACGTATCACATTTAAACATTGAGACGGACTGTTGAAACGGATGTACACTGACTGCCAAAACCTTAGTCAAGCACATGCCAATGTCATCGCATTTGACTACAATTATTATTAACAGTGGAAAATTAACATTTGTTGATAGTAGTAGTGTTAATTTATTATTGAATTAGCTATTTGTATGGTTAAGTATCTACGACATGATCTAGACTTGTAAATTCACGGTTCGCCCGTTTTGGACAAACTTTTTGCCCGGCGGTCCATTCAGTAACACCTTAAGACTGTTGTAGATACAAGGGAGGCTTGATTAGCGAAGCGCGGGCAGGGAGTGATAGGGAAGGGTAATACGTAATAACCCGTAAAGGTAATGGTATTGAAGACTATCGTTGGAATTCAACGAAGGTATTATTTTTTTTTCGTATTGCCCAATTTTTTTCGGACACATTCAGGCTACAAATATCACTGTAATATTTTTGGAGATCCCGATTAGGGATTCATAATCCAAAAGTCCGTAAGAGGAGTTTAAACAGGGATAAAAATGGAGAAATGAAAAAATGAAAACGGATTTTCGTTGCATCCCAACGATGCACACTTCAACACTGTCAAGAGTATATGTTGGAACTGAGGAAATAATTTGTTTAAAAAAAACTCACATATATATATTTAAAGAAATATATTTTAGAAACTCGAGATTAAATAAACAAAACACGGTGCTACTTATCTAGGACAAAAACTCTCAGATAAAATTTTCCAAAAAGACAAATACTGCAAGATTTAAAGAGAATTTCGAGAGAGGGTAATGGTATTGAAGTTTGCATCATTGGAATGTAACGAAATTATTGTTTTTTTTTTACATCGCCCAATTTTCTTGGGTACATTCAGACTACAAATATCATTGAAATATTTTTGGAGATCCTTAAAAGGGATTCAGAATCTAAAACTGCGAAAGAGGAGTTTAGATAGTAATTAAAAAATGAAGACGGACTATTTATCTAAGACAAAAATACTCAGATAACATTTTTCAAAAATACGATATTTTTTTCTTTCAATAAGATAATTAGATGGTGAGAAAAAGGAAAAAAGAGCTCAAAATTGTGCCACCATAGTGTGCATGTGCTTGAGAACGAAGACTAAGAACGTTTGATAGGAATTCTAGTCTGATATTTGAATTTTTTGTGCCAAAATAATTTTCCATCACGAAATTATTGTAAAATTTTCGAACTCGATCGTCGACGTTTATTATCGATCATTGCATGACAATTTCCCGGAGAACAAATTATCCCAATTCTCGGGCATAAGTGTAAAAGGGACGAAAAAAATTATAAAATAATTCGTATATATGTCTATTTTCGAAGTAACGAAATTCCGATTTTGTTCTAGAGAGTATGTGAATAGTTTTTTTTTACACGTATAAATTAATCTAGAATCGAACGCGAAAAATTCTTCCTTACGACGTTGCCTTACGCAGTGGGCCTTTTGCTTTGTGGGTGAAAAATGGTCGCACGAACCCTTGTCTCGTCATCGAAATCTTTTGTGGTCCTGGAACACCGCATGAGAGAAGCAAAAATGCGCAAAACGATGAAAGATACGAAAAGACTAATGCATTTTGCTCTTAGTTCATTAGTTAGACGCGGGTGAGTTCTTAATGCGCGTTCTTCGGGTCAGGGGTGAAGAGGAGCATTAGGTACGTTTGTTACCTGGCTCCGCCCGCTCCCCGAACGCTCTCCACGCGATTGCCGAAGAACCCTAGGCCCGTTTAGGGGTGGTGCGGATTTTTTTTCCTATTTCAGAACTTGGACACACCCCCCTCTCTTTCTCTTTCTCTCCCCACGGACGATCGACGATATAAAAGCAGAGGAAATACCAATACGACTTGTCAGCGCGAAATTTCTCATCTTCCAGGACAACCGAAAAAAGTTTTCCCTGTGTTGGACAAAAAAAACGTCATTCGTTGCACAGCGTTAACTGGGTGAGGACGATCTGGTGATGTGCTGAGCTGAGGCGAGAACTGAGGATTGCGATAGATCGGGCTACATTGGGAAAACAGGACGGTAAGAAAAAATTCCAGGCAACGGGGCGTTGTGCATATTGTAAAAAAATAGATCCAACAGGATTTTTATGAACCTTATGGCCCGATTATTTTATAATAATGGGGCCAAAAAAATTAAGTACGCGTTTAGGTTTTGTAAAATGTGACGACTCGAAAATTGGGGTTATTTAAAAAAAAAAATCATTTTGAAGGAACAAGTAAGATGACCGAAAAATCGTTTGGAGATTTACTTGTATGTACATTAACAAAGTTGTTTATCCAATTTGATAAAAAAAAATAATAATTAAAGAAGTTATAAACGATTCGATAAAGGACATTTGAATGCCATGTACTTGATTTTGGCCACCCGGTTGATCTGAACCATAATAACGTGTTTTTTTTCAAGATAGATAATATTGGCTAAGACTTGACAGAGCTTTGTTTCGTTAAAGTGTTTCAATCATCAACAAAAAAATATTTCTTTTTTTCGATTTTTCGAGGAAAAATTACTTCATTATTGTTAATACACTGCTATTACACTGAATAAGTGTACCAAATTACAAGTGAATCCATTCATAAGATGTTGAGAAATCGTGTACACCGCTTAAGGGGCTAAAGGTCCGAAAAATAGGGCCAAATTTCGATTTTTTCTCCTGGGAAACGCTTAGTGAAAAAGAAACGCATTTTTTTAACACAAAAGTACATATATCGGGAACCTTTAAAAAATCACAAAAAATACAGAAAAAAATTAAAACATTGCCGCCGACAGAAGACGAAAATTTTTTTGCGACGTTTGGCAGTGGATACTCTCCACCTTGAACGGTCCATCCGAAATCTACAAAAACCAAACGGGTTATTCAAGTTAACAATAAATGAGAGTCGTCGACGATCGTCGATTCTTTTGATTATTTTTTTTTTAACAACGTGTCGACGAATTGAAACTCGAGCATACAAAATATATTTACAAAGTCGTCATTTTAATGTAACTATTAAAAAATGAAGATCGATTAAAAGAAAGTGGGATCGTCGACGACCTTTAATGTTTCTTATTGTATCTCCTGTAAATTTGGAACCAATCCATCGAATGGTTCTCGAGGTATCACGTCCGCCGATTTTGAAAACAGTGTTTCGAGAAAAACGCGTTTAAAGTTTGAAGTATGGTGCTGCTAGCACTCACGCGACCGACTGTTAGAAACTGTAGCTCATTCAATTTTAGGGATATTTCAATAAAATTTTCAGTGAATATTGCTAAAACGTGATACTATCGAATAAAACTATTTTTGTAAAATGCAATTTTTACCCACCTAGGTAGATGTAGCCCGTTGAAGTTTCACTATAGCAGTTCTATCGTTGTAATTATAAGTTCACCTTCAATCTGCGATTCCTGCACCATATATGTTGGACATTTTCACAGTAGCCTAGCCCCTTAATAGGAGCCACCTCTGGCCAGATGTAGCTCAGAAAACTCGAGACGGTACGTTAAGGCCTTAGGCCACAACAATTTTTATTTGTAGGAAAAAGTGATTCACTCACAAAATTAATTACACATCTATTTAGTATGAATATCAAGCTGTTAGAAAAAAATATATATTTTTTTTTCGATGTACAAAATGGCCGACTACTAATATTTTCTTTTGTTATCTTTTTTTAGGCGCTCCGCGGCGTGACATTTAGCATCCACAATTTTTTACCTAGAACAAAAAACCAAAAATTCTCGTCAATCTACATTAGAATACCTAGAGAAGTACGTACGAAATTTAAAAAATATTGATTTATTCAAAAGTTGTAGGTATTTGAACTTAAGAAATGAATTTTCAGTGAAAAATTTCGTTATAACTGCTCATGAAATGAAAATTTTTCGATTAATCAGAAATTCCGTACGTACTTCTCTGCGAAATGCAATTAAGAACATAAGTTTTAAATTTGAAGTAAATCGAGTGAAAATTGTTGAACTTATTTGTCACGCCAATTGGAAAAAAGCTGTTTCGAGAAGTTTCGAGTAGTAGGCCATTTTGTACATCGAAAAAAAAAATATATTTTCTAACAGCTTGAAATTCATACTAAATAGATGTGTAATTAATTTTATGAATGAATCACTTGTTCATGCGAAGAAAAATTGTAAAATTCACACATGATTTTATACCCGTTACTGTGGCCTAAGGCCTTAAGGCAAAAAAGAAAATATTGTATCCATAGGGTGGCGAGAATTGAACGAAAATCGGTATAATAGTTCCACTGCGAATTGAATTGAAGTTCCAATAGTTTTTTGGAATTGAACAAACCCAAACAATCCGTTGCGAAGTAACGATATTAAATTTCTTCTGTAATTTTTTTTTACAGAACTATCCACTGCAAACTCTACGAAGATGTATCGTGGCCTGCTGATGATGACGCTGGTCAGGGCGATACTCGGAGCCGCAGTGGCACCGAAGCAGGAATTTTCGACTGAGAGAGTTCGTCAGCTGGAGCTGGTCGACACGCCGCCGGGTGCCGAAAACAGCCTGGCAATGTACACGGCCCCAAGCCACTCGGCACTTCCGGCACACTTTTATCCCAAGTATGCGGACCACTGGGAAAAGCACGCTCCGCAATCGGGCTACGATAAATTTTTGATACCGGTACCGCCACCGAGATTCAACTGGGGTTCGAACATTTTTACGGCTCTCGCGCCGCTTTCCAGCTACGCTATCTCGTACGGTACACGTCTCGGTGTGTACATCTGGAACGAGTTTGTTCTTCCACTGATCGGTAGTGTTCTGACCACTTTCGTCTGCGCCTTTACACCCTTCTGTACCATCCTTTTTCCCGGCCTTCGCATCAACAAAAATCAGGTAAGGACAAATACTTTTTTATTGTGTTTAACGCGCTCCTCTAGTTTCTCGGCTGTTTTTTTTACGGCTTTTTCAATAATTTTTTACGGGCAAAGCATCGAAATAATCAATCTCATTGTTTTTGCATAATCTTTATTAACATTTAAATAAGCTTTACAAATTTTTTGAAGTGAAAATATATAATAGAATAACAGTTATAGTGGCCGACAGGAAGACATCAAGTAAAAGAGGTGCTTGACGGTGACCAAGATTGCGGCTGTTCTGCTTATCTGAAATAAAAAAACCAAACGGCATTTTAATCTTCATATTTAAGACTAGCGATTGAACTGGAGTGAATTCTAAATTACAAAAGTTGACTTTTTTATACACTTTTGAAAATTACATTCTATTTTTTACTCATTTTTTCTTAAGTTTTTCGCTCGTACAAAAAAAAACTACCGAAGCAATCATGATAATCCTAGTTCAATCGCTGGCTTATAACATATTAAAGATGCTGTATAAATTTGAACAAGGTCGGTGCAGTAGTTTCTGAAATATCGTGGTCACCGTTTCGAAAAATGGTGTTTCGAGAAAAACGCGTTTGAAAGTATACCTGCTCCGTTCCAGGGCCGTAACTTGTGAACCACTTCGAATATCGAAAAATCCTTTGGCACACATTTTCTACACATGTGTAGATGTGATTTATGAAAAAAAAATCGATTTTTTCGACCCGAGAAACTAGAGGACCGCCTTAATCTAATAATATTAATTTATGCATTTAATTTAATTTAATAATATTAATTTATGCATTTAATTTAATTTAATAACATTAATTAATACTTTGAATTTAATAATATTAATTTATACATTTAATTTAATAATATTAAGTTGAAAAAACTTTCTTTTTATTGTCAATTTTCTTTGCAAAACGAAATTTCGAGTATATCGCTGGTATTTCTATCGGATTGCGATAAAAATATTACGTGAAAACTTGTGACGTCAAGACGTAGCAATGATCCTTGGACATTATTCTAAGGATATACTGAATTTTGATAGCACAAAATTGTAGAAATAATTAATCAAGACTTTAAGAAATATTCGACAAATGCTTTTTTATTATGTTTATTTCATTTAATAATATCAATTTACACATTTAATTCAATGAAATAGTATTATCTTATACATTTTATGTTTTTAAATAATATTCATTTGAAAAAACTTTTTTAATCATCAATTTTCTTGGCAAAATGAAACTTCGAGTATATCGCTAGAACTTCGCAAATGTTACCGCTTTTCGTGGACCATTATTCTTTGGCGCGTGGCTTCTCGTTTTATTTTACTTTTCCGTTTCATGCTCGGTTAATTTATTTTACCTAGAATGAATTACTCGTGTCGACGTTTTTTTTTTCGTTGATCAGAAAAAATAGATATTTTTTTCGCGCCTAATATTGACGTCGCATACGCGTTGTTCCTACAGGTCAGAGAGCAAGTTTCGGAATTGCCACTAACCTACATGACACCGGAGAGCATGGTGAACGCCGCGACGCTCTTCGTGAAGAAAGCTATCGAAAAGTACGCGGATCTTGAGCGTCAGCAACAGGAGGAAGAGGAGCAGCGGAAGGCGAATAATAAGAACGAGAAGAACGATAAGAAGCGACGAAGACGTTGATCGAAGCTTCCCTTCATGAGCTTCACGGATAGTCGTATCGACTCACCATACGCCATACGTTCATTCGTTATTTCATTATTTATTTCAAAACGAATCTGCAATATTCAATTGCGAATATTCATGGATTCTTCATTTTTCGTAGTTATTCAAAAATTACCATTTTATTCGTGCGTCACTTTGATTATTCTTTTGAATACGAAAAGATTGATATTTACTATTGAAAAAAAAAAAACAAATTTCACAAGGCGCCCGTTGATTTTATTATCCGCGATGTGCATTGCGCACGTGACTAAAAAATTCCAGATATTCCTTTTTGGCTTTATTGTGACGTCGATTGATTGATAGCTTGTACGAAAGATAATAATGTATATGGATAAACGTTTCTAAAAATTATATTGATCTACGTGCTTATAGATACAATTGTATACCTTTTACGTATACGTAATAATAATACAAACCGTTGAAGAAAATTCTACTGGAACACTGATCAGTTGATCATTTATTGAAAAGTTAGCTTTACAAGAGCGCAATAAAAAAAATTAAATCGATGCCGAACATTTTTCTCTTTCGTCAAATAATCATAATTATGCGAAATTTGGCGATAAATCAATTTTATCATACGGCAATAATCGGGGCGATTGCGGAAACGGAACAGGTAAGACTTTTACGAAATGAAAAACAAAATTCAGAATGGTCGAGCGTTGAAAATACGGATTTTTTTAACAATGGAAAATTAACAATGTTGTCGGTCTCTGGTTTGAAAAAAAAGGTTTGAGGCGGTTGATATGATTCCAAAGCTCCCATTCATCTGAAAAAGGGATACAACCAATTTTCTCGATCAATAAAAATGTCACGATGGTAAGTACCAAAGAGCAAAGAAAAAAATGTTTAGTAGCGACCGTGAAAAAAAGGTTAATTTTTCGCTCTATCGTCTGGTATTCGATTTTTTTTTAAATAGTTATAATAATTTCGCACTGCCCGAGGTAGGGACGATATAGGGATATATATATATATATATATATATATATATATATATATATATATATATATATATATATATATATATATATATCCTGAAGGTCCATACCAAATTTGAAGTCAATCAGTTGAGTAGAACTCGAGATTTTATGTCTACCAGGTTGAAAAAGTAGTTTCGAGAAAAGCGCGTTTGAAGTTTTTATGGCATGTTATACTTACGTTATATTAAGGCGTTACCCCCACTTGTAGCGCAAAAAAGGCCTTTTTCATGAATTTTTTTAAAGAAAACTACAAAACTTTTTTAATCGGTCAATATACCATCTTGAAGAACTTTCAGTAATTTTTTATTGAAAAATATTACATTGTTTAGTGGCAAATGGCCGTCAATGAAATAATGTTTTTATATACACGGTTTGCGGTGACCAACATTGCGGCGAAGTGGATCATCTGAAAAAAAAAAATGCGGATGGATTTAGTCAAATATAAGTATAAACTAGTCTTTAATCGAAGGATTTTAAAAAATATTCATTTTTCACAAAATGGCGGACAGTCAAAGTAAATGGTTCGATTTTAACGAAAAAAAACGGCCGTTTTTTGGCTATAAAACGGCCATTTTTTTTTTCGAAAAAAAGATCGAACGATTAAAGACTACATTTTTATGTTTTAAATAAGCCTGCAAAATTTCAAGAAGATCGGTTCATTAGTGTTCGAGTAATCTTGGTCACCGACTTCAGAAATGCCATTTTGAGAAAAACGCGTTTAAAGTTTCAATTTCAGTTTACAGGAAGAAAATATTTTTTTTTTTTGTAAACTTACATAGGGTCATCTATTCCGGGCCCATACAGAAGTATGGGCCCGGATACTTATACTTCAAAAAAATGCAATAAAAAAATCGATTTTTTCAAAATCGCAAATGGGGGTAACCCCTCAATGGGCCATTTCTGTCGCATAAAGTGTGCCTTTCGTGACTTCGAAATGATGATTTTCTGTAGCTCGTTCTTTCCGGAACGTCGAACCTATTCTGGTCTCGTTTCAAATCGCTATAACCACCTACGTATAGGGAATTCTAAGATCGCCTTCTGACGACATATTCTAAAGAATCTATACTTCAAGAAAATGCCAGAAAATCGATTTTTTCGAATTTCTAGCTCAGAGGCCTACTGCCTTAATCGTGTGCACCAAAATAGCGCCCAGCTGGGCCATAAACATTGCATTAATGATCGCGTAACGTCTCGATTGGAAAGTTGCGCTGCTCTCGTCTTACGTGGATTTACACACCGGAAGTTACTCAATCGAGCGATACCGATAATCATAATTATCGCGCGACAAGATTTCGCCACGAGCAATCACTGCGGCGAATCCCCGCTGGGTTTCTTCGCCACAGGATTGTTATTCGTTGACGCGAGACCTGCCTTTTTTCAGGTGCAGTCGGTTGCGGTCCTCAGGAGGAGTTTCGCGGATGCGCCGACATAACGATCGGCGACAACGTGCCTCCATTGCCACCGAGGCGGATGCCAAAGCCGGGTGTCAAGATGTCGACGGAGAGTCCCAGCCACACCACCGAGTCCTCCTACGTGCCTCGGACCTCCCGTACTTATTGGCTGTACAGTTTCATCATCGCTGGCACTTGCCTTCTCGTGGTTGTCGCGGCTATGGCTCTCATTTACGCCTACTATTATCACGCGAAACGTGCCAAAAAGTGGCTGAAATCGCGAAGACTGCTAACCTCGGAGAGTCCACCAGTCGCACCACCGAGGCACAAGAGGCACTCGATGACCAACGTTCAACTGCAAATATGAGACGCGATTGAAACGATAAATCAATTGATACTATTCTACCGCCGGAATATTAGTATAAACGCGAGAGAGTTTCACGAACAAATTCCCTGACTGAATTAACGAATTTTCATCGCGCGAATACTGTGTTATGTTTTTTTTTTAATTTTCGTCAAATGCACCAGAGATTGAAAACGTACCTCGCTATCATGCTGTATATATATATTACAAATATCTATCGTTTAAAAAAATATACGTCTTCATTTGTGGTGTCTCCTCCTCCATCGCGTAAAAAAACAACATCGGACCAAAATGAATGAATAATTCGTTTCGTTGCTTCGATATGCGCTGAACTATTTTTTATTCAAAAGCATATCTCTGAAGTCTTGATTTTTAAGTGGCTGTTTCACACCGTTCCCGGGTACAACCGGATCAGCGTTGCTCACAGCCATCTTTACATTACGCGGGATCATCGACAAGAGAGTTTTCGGGGCGAATGCAGTTCTGCTCGCGCTCGAACCTCCCAGAGATTTGACTTGCGGCACTTCGTCGCTGGCTCCTCTCTTGCGCTCCGGTGGTTGACTTATCGCGACGCTCATTATCTTGTCCTGAATGGTCATGCCATCGGTCGCGATCAGAGCTTTCCCGGCGTCTGCTGCGTCCTCGTACTCCACGTACGCCAAGCCCTTGGAATGTCCGTTTCGATAAGTCACCAGGCGAACTTCCTTCAACGATCCGTAAGGCTCGAACAACTTCTCCAGGTCGTCTTTCGTCGTTGAAACCGGAAGGCCTGCAAGGGCAGAGAATGTTGATAAGTTTGAAGGGAGCATGTCAGCAAGGTTGTCAATTGATGACGTTTTCTCCGAAAATATTACCTTTGACGAAAAGCTTGTTTTTCTCGAGTGTGCAACGGTACTTGAATCCGGGACCTCGAGTAGTTTTATCGGGATCGCAGCGCGAAACGAACATCGGCCGTCCTTTGATCGGTGTTCTGTCCAATTGCAATGCTCGCTCCACCGCAGTCTACGGGGGAAAAAGTGGACGCATATATCAGACCGAATTCTAGACTCTGTTGGAATTCTGAAATTCGTCGAGTACTAACGGTTTTCTCAAATTGAACGTAGCCGAATCCTTTGCTGCGCCCTTTGTAATCCTGCACCAATTTAACGTGAGCAATCGGGCCGGCGGGATCGAGAGCTTCTCGGACTTCCTCGTCGGTCGCCGTGTAATCCAAATTACTCACGAAGACCGTAACTTTGTCATCGACCTCGTTAGTACTTCCGGTGTCCATCTTTTCTCCTTCGGCGGGTACGAAACCGGGTGGTGGTGGGATTTTTGGCTTTGTCGCAGTGGATTTACTCGTCGATACCTCCTCCGGCAAGGACGCGGCCATTTGTTTGTCGAAATTCAAAAGACTCTCTCGTAATTTTGGCTTTTCCATTCTCGATTGCTTGTGCGGCGAGACGCCGAGATTCCTCCATCTGCCCTCTTCCGGTTTGCGTTTGTTTGACTTTTTCGCCGGACCAGCAGTCTCCGTGGCATTGCGAGAGGTGTGTTGATGCGTCTTTTGTCTCTCGTCCGTTATCTTTTCCATTTTCTCGCTGACCTTGCGCTCGCAATGTTCCAGCTGCTCGAGAGTTCCCTCGTCGCGCTCGAAATCGATCCAAGAATTGGCGATGCTCTCGGGCCAATCTTTCACCGCCGACAACGCTTTCTGATACAACTTTCGGAGATGCTTCGTATCCCCGTAGCATCTCTCGAGGGAAATGTATTCGAGCCAACTGGAGGCATTCGTCGAATGACCCTGGGACAGTATGTCCGACCAGAGAGAGCGCGCTTTTTCCATGTGGTTCGCGTGAATGGCTTCGGTTCGCGCCCAGTACTGGAGCATCACGCAATTCGGATCGCCCTGAAGGCCAAAAAGTTTGGCGAGGTGTTCGCAAGCTCGTTCGAAGGTGTTGCGAATAACTTCGATCTGTTTCTCCTCGTCGGCCGCGCTCTTTTCGTGATCGATTCTTCGTCGCAGATACTCAACGTACGTGATCCATACGTTTCTGTATTCCTCGGCCGTCGGGAAACCCGCGACGAGAGCGTTCTCGAGCAGCGCTTGTACGTCGAGCAACGGCTTGCCCCATTTTTCCATCGACCTCATCCACTTTTGCCATATCTTGGCGCACCAGGGTATGTTTCTACAGGCCCTCGCGTAAACCTGCTCGAGTATCGATTCGATCTTCAAATTGTTCTCGAGATAGGACAGATAATCGAGCCAGAGACGCGATTCGAGGCTGAGATCCGCAACGGCGCGCTCGTACAACAAGTTCACCCGTCCCGGGTCACCGTTCTCTCTCTCGTACAGCAAATACACGTGATAAACGTCCCAAAGCTCGCTGTCACCGTTAGCGGAGATGAGCTTCTCCTCGTACGGCAATCTGTCGCTGAGCTTTCCGAAAGCTCGCTTGTAGCCATCCGTGACTATAGCTTCGTCGAGTGTCGCGCCAGCACCCTCGCTCTCACGCCACAGCTTGTACTCCTCCAAGGTTTTTTCCATGTCCAGCAGGGGACAAGCTAGTTGCCGACGGAATAAACTGCCAACGTGATCCAGCTGCTCCTTTTTACCTTGTTCGTTACTAGGATCGATCTGACGACACATGGATTGACAGAAAAACGGAACATTGTAGAATTATACAGCAAAACCGACTAACCGAGGTCGGGTCATCCGTGGAGCGGATTAATTGAAGCGCCTCGCACACGCGACCAGGCACGGTCAAGCGCGAAACCAAAAACAAACGAAATCAGCTAGCTTTTTTGAGAAACAAGTGTAAAATATGACCCAATATAGATGCGATGTTAGTTGTTTATGGAACATTTTAATACATTATGCTGTGATATTAGTTATTTATAGCAAATTTTAACACATTATTCTGTGATATTAGTTATTTATAGGAAATTTCAACACATTATTCTGTGATACTAGTTGTTTATGGATAATGGTGATATATTGTGCTGTGATAATAGTTGTTTACGAAATATTTTAATACATTGTGTTGTGATATTAGTGTTTATAGAAAATTTTAATATATTGCGCTGTGATAATAGTTGTTTACGGACTATTTTAATACATTGTGCTGTGATATTAGTTATTTATAGGAAATGTTAACACATTATTCTGTGATACTAGTTGTTTATGGATAATTGTGATACATTGCGTTGTGATATGAGTGTTTATAGAAAATTTTAATATATTGTGCTGTGATAATAGTTGTTTACGGAATATTTTAATACATTGTGTTGTGATAATAGTTGTTTACGGACAATTTTAATACATTGTGCTGTGATATTAGTTATTTATAGGAAATGTTAACACATTATTGTGATATTAGTTATTCATAGGAAATTTCAACACATTATTCTGTGATACTAGTTGTTTATGGATAATTGTGATACATTGTGTTGTGATATTAGTGTTTATAGAAAATTTTAATATATTGTGTTGTCATATTAGTTGTTTATGGAACATTTTACTGCATTATGCTGTGATATTAAGTACTCATGAGAAATTTCAATATATTCTATTGATACATATTCAATAATATGTACGATTGTCAGAAGAATATATATGATTATCATTTAATATAAGAAGTGATGTGTCACTACGATAAAATTGAGAGTCGATTAATAATTATAAAAAAGCTGTATGAAGTTTACTTTGTATTAAACGTGGGTTCAGTTATCCGTAGGTCGTTCAGTCCCGAGCTTCCCGGTTAATGGCGTCTTACTGTATTAGTTTTTTCATCGCCACTCTTCGTCTACTCGAAGGAAAAGTCAATTTCTCGGTAGGCGGAATAGAAGTTGTCTGAATTTTCTTTTCTCGTACAGATCAGGACTCACCATTGAGACCAGAACCGACTCAAATTCTCTGTACGCCTCCCAGATTATAGCTCCCTTAGTAACGTGCAGTCCAGCTGCGGTCAGGGCTCTCTCGAACAGCTCTCTTATATTCTTTGGACCCTGCGGGTCTGTGCCCATCGAACCGATACTGAACTGCAAGTATTCCAGCCATACCTCCACGGCTGAAAAAATGTTTCCGCATATGAAAAAAGCATAGCGTTTTTATTATCTTACGTCGATAGCAGCTTTTGCTTTCTTACATAGATAATCCTTGACAGCCCTCTCGCAAAGCTCCGCAACAGCAGTCCGCTCTTCGATTGTCGTAGCCAATTTGATCTCGTCGCGAAGCCAGGAGAGCCAAATATCCGGACTCAGTGGATACTTGGCGCTCATGTTCTCCCTGGCTGCTCGTAGGCGTTCCAATTCTCCCATCTTTTGTAGCTTGACGATGAGGGCCAGATGAGTGGAGTAGTCGTAAGGATTTTGAGCTAAGGAGCTTTGGAGAACTTTGACCTCGGCTTCGTCCGCATCCTCGTCGTCCTCGTCGTCCTCGTCGTTCTCATCGTTATCTTCTTCGTTATCTGGAATTTCCAATTCCTCGACTTCGTCGCTGGCCAACTTGTCCTCGGACTCGCTCTCGATCATTTCATTGCCGTTTTCCGGCATGCTCGTAGAGTCGATGGAATTTTTATTCGTAACGTCGCACTCTTCTCCTGCGGTTGCTCCCACGTCCATGTCCTCCATTTTTGAGGAAAATTTTCGCTGGCACGTTACAAGTATTTACATGGAAAGATATCGTAGAGCGTAAAGACCCCGCGTCAATGTCGAAGAGGTTATGGCTGAGTGTTTGTGTGTGTTAATGTGTTTTCGTTTAGTTCGAAACGTAGCGCATGAACCGTTTGCATCGACGTACAGGTACGAAGCATTGACTAGGCAGCCCTGTACGTTTTTGTACGTTGAGCTTTTCGAAAAGTGGTCGCGGAATGAGGTGGAACAAAGTAGCAGAACATTACTGTCCGTTTCTACTTTCCAGTGATCTTATTGGCTCGCTTGGGTTACCGCTCGAGGGATGTCAGGAACGCATCAACGGGCGGTGGACCCCTCGACGGCAATAATCCATCGGCGATTCGATGAAGAAGAGAAACCAGGGGACATGATCGTTTAAAAAAAATAATGGTTCATGGATGTCTGCATAGATGAATGCTTTTCGTTCCTATTCTATTTTCATTCGAACCTATTTGCTTTTAATTATTTCTACTTCCGAGTGACAAACCGGATATGAAAAGTGTTAACTACGTTACGTTGTTTTTGAAAATATTCTCGGATTTTTTCTCTAGTAGTGAACATTTGAAGTATAATTGGTGGCGATATAAAGTAATCGATGTATGAAGTGTTCTAATCGTTGAGGGTTGCGTGAGCGTTTCAAAGACTGATACGATTTATTACTGTCCTTACAAATGACAAGCGCGTCGCTTTCTATTTGTATACATTTTTTTTCGTCTCGATTCAAGGAAACCTCAAAGCAAACTCTTCTACCGTGAAGATTTACCATGCGGGAGAATTGTCTTTTTTTAAACTAACGAATCGACATCGTATGAGACCGGTTCGAGAAAAATATGCAGTCAAATATATATGTATATATTTATACAATATTTATACAATATATATATATATATATACAAATAGAAACATTTCAATGGCATTACTTCGAAAACTGCTCGACTTATCATGAATATGCCAAATAAGTGTCTCCATTAAAATTTCGTCGTATCATTTTAAACAAACTGGTTACACCTAGTTCGTGGCCGGAAAAAGAGGAATTTTCGTGAACTTTTTCTGGGAAAACTTGTGCAGGATTGCAATTTTTTTGCTTCACATTAAACAATATGGTTTCAAGTATCTTTTACAATTTTTGAATTGAAAAATGTCGATAAATATGGTAATAAAATATGTAATATGTTATAAGGTAATACGGTATAAAATATTGATTTTTGAAAAAATGGTCGCAGTCCAAATTGACTGCATCGATTTTCTGTCAAAAAAACGTTTTATTTTCGTTGAGAAAAAAAATATGCATCGAAAAAAAATCCTCCGTTCAAGCACTGCTTATTGATATGTAAAAGAAGTTTGTAAATTTGAAGTTGATCGGCGTAGTGATTTTTGAGATATCGAGTTCAGCGATTTTGAAAAAATCATTTTAAGAAAAACGTGTTCCAAGTTTGCCGATCGCGAAATTCGAAATTTCGAAAAATTTCAAGTCGAAGGGATCGACATTCAATTTTCAAGGAATGTTTTTGAAAAGTTATATGTTGAGAATATGCCAAAAACCAAAGATCGATATTTTCAAAAATTTCAACTAAGTGTTTCAAAATTTTAAGTGTATAAAATTTCACAATTTCCCTTATTAAGTTCCTTTATCGAGCTCCCACCTTCCTGCTTCCAGGTTTAAAGTCGAATCTTCATTCCTCGTAGTACTGTGACACTCATAGACACATTCCTCCTCTCTTCCGGGACTTGTACTATTTTTCTTCGTACACCAAATGCCACACGTGATGAATTAAGGCCTTAGGCCGCAGTAACGGATATAAAAACATGTGCGAATTTAACAATTTTTTTCGTATGAAAAAGTGGTTCACTCATAAAATTAATTACACATCTATTTAGTATGAATATCAAGCTGCTAGAAAAAAAAATATATATTTTTTGATGTACAAAATGGCCGACTACTAATATTTTCTTTTGTTGTCTTTTTTTAGGCGCTCCGCGACGTGACATTTAGCATCCACAATTTTTTACCTAGAAAAAAAAAACAAAAATTCTCGTCAATCTATATTAGAATACTTAGAGTAGTACGTACGGAATTTAAAAAATATTGTTTTATTCAAAAGTTATAAGAAAAATTTCGTTATAACTGCTCATCAGATGAAAAGTTTTCGATTAATCAGAAATTTCGTACGTACTTCTCTGCGAAATGCAATCAGGAACATAACTTTGAAATTTGAAGAAAATCGAGTGAACATTGTCGAAGTTATTTGTCACGCCAATTGCAAAAAAGCTGTTTCGAGAAGTTTCGAGTAGTCGGCCATTTCTTAGATCGAAAAAAAATCTAACAGCTTAATATTCATACTAAATAGATGTCTAATTATTTTATGAGTGAATCACTTTTTCATACGAACCAAAATTGTTAAATTTGCACATGATTTTATACTCGTTACTGTGGCCTAAGGCCCTAAATATTCGCGCATTGTCTCTACTGTGTTCGAGTGAGTAACGTATTTTCATTTCTATCCGGTGCGCTCATATGACTGTACTGGGGGAAAAACAAAGATCCTGCAACCAGTATCGGCATTACGCTCGTGGAATACCCCATACACTCATTCACTTCTGTTTGAGGGAATTAAATGATGCCACAGGCGACGTTACTATTTGCATGAGTTACCGGGATACGGTCTAATTAACGTAATCAATCAATCGACTCATTGACGCAGTCTCAATAAATTTTCGTCAAAGCTGTATCTACATTTGCATTGTAACATCGATCAAACAAATTACGTAATTTCCCAACCTCAGGGAAAAACTTTGAAAATATATTTTACAAAAATTGAAAAAAAATCTTAACAAATTATCAGGGAAGAATTATTGAAAGATCCGGTCAATGCAGATCCAGCAGAATGATTTTTGTTTCTCGTTCTCTTTTTTTCACAATGTGGAAGATGCAAATGCAATAGGACGAGGAATGAAGAAAAAATGACTGTTTTTATCCCCACTATGAACAGTTTGGTTTGTTCATTATTTCTCTGTTTTTCTTGTTAATTTCCCCTCCACGCTTCCTTGTCTTCCTTTGCATGGCTCGCCCCTCCTCGTTCTCGTATCCGGACAACATCGAATAAAATTTCCCTCGCAATATCGCCTCGACAAGTGTCCGTCGCAGTGTTGGTCCCCGAGATATCCACGATCGGTGGTAGCAGAAAGCTGTTTTGTATAAAAATGAAATCCTGCGATTCGTGCGACGAGGAGAACTGTATTAATATTGTGAAAGATCGGAAAATTTTACGTCGTACATAGTTCGACAAATACACAATAATAGTGCGATAATATATTGTGATTTTAATCCATTTTAGTGTACACTGTGGTGCACAGAAATTCATGAAAACTCATCAAGAATTTCGATTGTTAATCAAAGCTCTTTTGTGTAAGTAAAAATATATGACGCTTTTGATACGACAAAGGTTCGTCATGAATAGTGTATCAGTATGATCTTTAGTATAAGTAATTTCCACTGAATGGACGCTTGATATAAGTGGACAAAAAGTCTGCCCATTTCCCACTCTTCAAATATTTTCTTGTATGACAATGATTTGTTCTTCAAATTTTTTGCGTTTGTAATTTATTCTATTTTTGAATGGTGCACAACTATCTCTGCTTAAGAGGGTACACCGAAAAGATCGCGAACATTGAATTTTTTGGAAAATAAATAACTATTGCACCAAGTTTTTGCCACGTAAAGCCTTATTTACCTAAGGTGTTAGGCTACTGTGACGACCCGAAAATCAGGGTTATAAAAAAAATGACTTCAAAGGACTAGATAAGATAATTGAAAAATCGTTTGGACATTTATTTGTCTGTACATTAACAAGGTTGTGTACTATATTTCATAAAAAATATGAATTATTAAAGAAGTTATAAACAATCTCGTGGAGGACCTTTGAACGCGACAGGCTCAACGGTGTACTTGATTTTGGCCACCCGGTTGATCTGAAACAAAAAAAAATAGTTTTTTTTCCCTAAAATAAATGATATTGGCTACGACTTGACCGAGATTTTTTTGTTATCGTGTTTCAATCATCAAAAAAAATGTTTGAGTTTTTTTCGATTTTTTTAAAGAAAAATAACATCATGATTGTTAATAAGTAATGAAAAAAATGTTAAAAAGAAGAACGTCGGTCAAGACTAAACTACTATTACACTGAATAAGTGTGCCAACTTTCAAGTCAATCCGTTCATTAGATGTCGAGAAATCGTGTACACCGTTTTGAAAAACATAATTTCGAGAAAAATACGTTTGAAATTTTGCTAGCCGTTCTATCGTTGTAATCATAAGTTTACCTTAAATCTGCGATTTTTGCGCCATATGTTGGACGTTCCTTTTCAATTTAAGTTGCCTCAAGCAAATGTTGATTTCATTAAATCTTCACAGCAGCTGTACCCCTTAAAGAAGCATTATTTCTGCTCTCAATGCAAAAAACGTAAGATGCTTTTTGAACTCAAAATAAATCATGGAAAAAGCCCATCGTAATTCGAAATTAAAGAATAATGAAACAATGGCTTTGAGTAATAATTTACCATGTCTGCTCATGATTTCTGACAATTGTACTGCCGGACTTGCTGGATTAGAAAAATCACAGTTATAAGTCTCTTATCAGCCATAATTAGAAAAGACAATCTGAGACCTTTTAGTGCTCAGCCATTAATTTTTTTTTATAAAAAGACACAATTACAATTGCAACGATGAATAAAATTATAAATCCGAGATTCTGCCGAACAGACCCATAAACCGGGACTATTCTGCATCGCTACAAGGAAAAACGTTTACTCAGTTTTCCGCAGAAGGCCTGCATCGCTTATTGATGAGGGAGTTGACGACTTTTCGAGGAGAAAAAATAGCTAAAGTCTGTGATCATCGGGTATGCTGATTCCCCGCGGTGCTTCCAATTAACCATTTCGATGATACATTAACGTTGCTATTACAAAATACGCACGACTAAATATATCCTTGCACTTCAATTATGACGTATCCGTTAAAAGAACGTCTACCCATATGCAAAGGCAGCATTGAAAAAATTGCTCGATCATTCCCGGGTTTAATGCGACAAATATTGTCGAGGAAAGATTCGTCACAGCATGCGGGGAAGAACAAGACAACGATAGATCGAAGCGAGAGTTGACGAGCGCACATTTTGTCATGACGTGGAATAATGACGAAAGAAAGACTTCCCGTGCGACCAAGCATCACGGATGCTTTTGACATTAGTGTTGCATTGGCTTTTGCACAGGGCAGGAATTTGGGTCTTGATTTTTTCCGTTTTTCAGATGACATGGCTAAAATGCACGGAGGTGTCTGTAGGATCGTCATTATTTTGTCGATTTTATCGAACTCGATAAAGTTGGGATCATCGCATTCACCGTGTCCCCAATACTTTCGTTATATGAAGGATGAGGTGGTTGGCGAAATCTACGGAAGAATTGAGATTCCGAGAGCACCGAAAAATATCGCTCTACATCTGCGTGTTAGCCTGAGTGTTGCTACGGCTTTACCAACGGTGAGGACTCTTTTTCAATCCTCGGAGATGGAAGAAGGCTTCCACCTTTAATGAGAAATTTATATGTAATTTTTTTTTACAAGCTTTTATTTAATGTACTAAAAAGTAGAAAATAATGTTTTTCACCAAGTCACCTATATGTGACTATAAATGAAAGCTTGGTGGGCTCAACTTTTTAAATATTCAATAAATTCGGTCAATTCAGTTTAATTAATCGCATTGAATTTGGCACAATAGTAATTAGAGAAGTTATTATCAAAGGTTTATACTTAGTTTCAGGATTTTTATTTAAGAAATCTAAGGTTGTTTTACAGTAAATTAAATACAGTTGATATATTAACGGATTTATGTAAATTAAAGATTGTGTCTAAATTTTGAGCGCTCCAAGTTTTTATTTATAGTCGCATATAAGTGACTTGGTAAAAAAACAAATATTTTCTACTTTTTAGTACGTTGAATAAAGGCTTGTTTAAAAAAATTTACATACGAGTTATTTTGCTACTTTTTAGTCTTTAATTAATTTTATTAGAGCTCTGAAATTTTTGCAAATGGAGAATATTTTTGTTATTTTTCTTCATTTTTTTTTAGTAATTATATTATTTAAAGGCAAGAAATTATTTATATTGTGAAGTTAGTGTTATTAAAGGTGTTAATAACATCATTATATAGGTCCATTGGAGATATTTTATTATGAATATATTTTTTTTCAAGTTAAATCATGCATTGTTACCTCTTAGATCCATTTTTGCAAAATTTCAGATCTCCAAGTATTTGCGAAGTGGGTGAAATATCGATTTTCCGTTTTGCATTTCACAGAAAGTCGAGTTATTTTATTGTTTTAATAAAATAACTTCAATAAAATAACTAATTAATAATTTAATTTTTTTTTCAACTTGAATCATGCATTATCACCTTTTAAATGCATGTTTGCAAAGTTTTAGAGCTCTCACTAGTCGGGAAGTGGGTGAAATATCGATTTTCCGTTTTGCCTCTCACAGAAAGTAAAGTTATTTTTTTGTATTAATTTTTTTTTTAAGTTGGATCATGCATTGTCACCTTTTAAATGCATATTTTAAAAATGTTAGAGTTTTAAGTATTTGGAATGTGTGTGAAATATTGATTTTCTGTTTTCCATTTCACAGAAAGTCAAGATATTTTATTAAAATTTTTATTTACTTTATTTTTTCGAGTTGAATCATGTATTGTCGACTTTCAAGGCATGTTTGCAAAATTTTAGAGCTTTAAGTAGTCGGGAAGTGGGTGAATCGATTTTCCGTTTTGCATCTCACACCAAGTCAAGTCAAAAAGCTTGTAAAATTGGCAGCATTCCTCAACAGCAAGTAAACGCAGCTTTTCGCACTTGCGCTGAGTAAAAAATAATTCGAATGGGTTTTTTTAGAAATACGTGGGGCGATTGGAACTTGCGACGTCGAAGAGAGATGCCGTTAAAGCAGTATACCAAGGCAGACCTTTGGTTTATCATCTGCATTTTCCACTTCGCAATCCAATCCCCATTCTCACCGAGATTATGTTCAACGGACAGCGTTACTGCACCGGAAGTCGAGGTGAAAATTACGATAACGGGAATTTAAGAGCTTTCATTGATGGCGTTAAAACTCAGAAAAGGTTCGCAGTTTGCGTACGGGGGTCGATCGATCGTGGCAACGGAGAATTCACTATGGAGAACTATAACTTTTTTTTAGGCTTAAAAAATGTTCATTTTTAATAAAGAAATTTCGAATAAAAGTTGATAGACATAACTTTCACTTTTATAGTATAACTTTCTTTCCAAATTCATAAAAATAATTATGTCAATAAATAAATTTCAATTCAATGTAGATGGATAGATAGTAGAGTAGATCGATCGACGCAACAGAGTATTGACTGTGGAGAACTATATCTTTCCGGAATATCCGTATAAATCTAAAATTTCGGAAAGTTGTAGTTTTGATATAATTTTTTTTTCGAGGCTTAAAAAAATATCAATTTTGATAAATAAATTTCAAATAAAAGTAGATAGACATAACTTTTACTTTTTTTAGTATAAATTTATTTCCAAATAAAAAATTGTAATTAATAAATTTCAAATCAAAGGAAAGCTAAAAAGTAGATGTATAGATGGTAGATTATATCGATCGTATCAACAGAGAGTTGACTATGGAGCACTATACATTTTTGGAATTTTCGGAAAGTTATAGTTCTCCGATACCTTTTTTACGGATCTGAAAAAAAATTTAATAAATAAATTTCAAATGAAAGTAGATAGATAGTGAGTAGTTCGATCACAGCAATAGAGAATTGACTGTGAAGAACCATAACCTTTATTGCAGATATGAAAACAATAATTGTAATTAATAAATTTCCTGAGTTATAGTTCTCCGCTAATTTTTGCCAGATCTGAAAATAAATGTATATCTAAATTTCAAATAAAAGAAGATAGCTATAAGTTTTACTTTTTTTACTGTATTTTTTTCCGGATTAAAAACAATTATTTCAGTAAATAAATTTCAAATAACAGTAGATAGATATAAGTTTTACTTTTCTTACTACAATGTTTATCCTTATTAAAAATTAACAATTTTAATAAATACATTTCTAACAAAATAAGCTTTTTACGTCACGTTTTAAAAGATATTTACGTAAATAAATTGCAGCTACTGGTCCGATAGTGACGACGATATATCTTGAGCACACACTCTTCCCACCCGGAGTGATAACTCTCTCGGACGACCGACCATCCCCCAATAATGGAGATTTTTCGAATATTCCTCAAAATAAACCGGGAATGAATGTCTCTCCGGACCTCGCGGGTGACTCGGCCCGTCCAGTTTGGCCGGACGACGAGACAGACTACGCGGTCACAAACGCAGACAAACCGACGTCCAAACCCGAAGGGAATTCGCGTCCCTCTGGATTTCGGCCTGACAAACCTATTTCCCCACCGGATTCATTGGGCCACGTTGAAAACGGCTGTGGCCGTGCCAATACCGCGGGTGTGAATTATCTCATAGCGAACGGCGATCGAACTTCTCCGGGACAGTGGCCCTGGCTAGCAGCGATTTTTGTCGCCAAGAGAGAATTCGAGTTCCAGTGCGTTGGAAGTCTCGTCACTAATAAACATATTATTACAGGTACGCTCAATGAGAACGCTTTCGTTTCGGGAAAAAAATAGCTTCGCACAAATTTATTCATTAAATTTTAAATTGAAAAAAAAATTAAATTCATGTATTTTTCATTAAACAAATGCTATTGAATTACATGAATTAAATTTATCTGCATTTAATGTGGGTATAAGCATTTTCTATTTCCACTGTCCGTTTGTATGCTCTTCCAGATCTAAATTAATAAATGAATAATTAATCAATTAAAGCACCAATTCTTTCATGAATACATTAAAGAAATAATTAACACATTAATTAATACGTTAATGGATTAATTATTTAATAAATTCATGGACTGGATAACAATTAATTAATTGATCTGATATTAATAAACTTATATGAACTTATATTAATAAAACTTACAAACAAAAGATTAATAATCTATTGCTTATTAATATTTTATTAATTTATTGTAATATGACTTTTTTTATCAATCGGACTTTTATCGATTTGGACTTCTGAATTATATTAATTTAATTTATCAGTATTTAATGTGGGTATTGGCATTTTCTATTTTCAATGTCCGCCTGTATGTACTTCCAGGTCGTAATTAATGAAATTAATAATTCATCAATTAATACATTAATTAATTCACTAATGAATACGTTCATGAATTAATTATTTAATAAATTCATGAACTAATTACCATTCAATTAATTAATCGTTTATTAATCTTTGTATTGTGATATGACGTTTTTTTAATCGATCAGCTGCTCATTGCAAGTTCCACAAGGGTATTGATGTACCAGCCAGTGCATTCATCGTTTCATTGGGACGTTATCACTTGCACGAATGGCGGGAGAAAGGTTCCCAGTCCCTCGAGGTACTGAATTTTCGTGCGCATCCGGAATACGGAAATCCGTTTAGCGCTAATGCCGATATCGCTATAATTTCACTGCGAAAGAAAGTCGAATTCACACCGAAAATCCAACCGATCTGTCTTTGGTCCGGACCGATTGCTCTTGAGAGAATAGTTGGGCGCAGCGGTTACGTCGTTGGTTGGGGTAAAGATGAAAATGGTAATCAACATTTGAACGAACCACGAATGGCTGTAGCACCGATAGTCTCACAGGTATGATTATTCGTGTGTTCCTATCAAGCTTGGAACGATTTTTCTTTTGAAGCTTGGGCACCGAAATGTTTATAAAGTGAAAAGCCAAATGATAAAATGTGTATGAAGCAAAAATTTGTGAAAATCAGAATATTTTCGTAATTCGCAAACATTTTGGATCAAGCCCTGAAAAGGGATTGTTCGCTTCATTTTATAAACACAATAATTCATAAAAATTATGATCATTCTTGGTATGAAAAATAATCGTTTATTATAGAAAAAAAAACGAATTTCTTCAAAATAAGAAAACTTGCAATACAAAGCATACAAAATGTGGTCGAAGCAAACACTTGTAAAATTAGAATATTTACGTAATACGCAGACAAAATTTTGGTACAAAACCCTAAAGAGCGATTGTTTGATTAATTTTGTAAAAAGAATGATTAATAAAAATGATTATGATTCGTCGTACAAAAAATAATCGTTCATTGAAATTAAAAAAAAATGAATTTCTTTAAAGAGAACTTGCGATATAAAGTACACAAAGTGGGTACGAAGCAAAAATTTCGAAACATCAGAATATTTTCGTAATACGCAAACAAAATTTTGTAACAGAGGCCCGAAGGGAGATAGTTTGCTTCATTTTCTAAAATGAATAAATCATAAAATTTATTTTTTCGACGAAAAATTTTTATCGTATAAAACTTCGTATATACGAAGAAAATTATTTTTCGTATAAGAAAAATCGTTTATTACGAAAAAATGTGTTGCTTCAGAATATTTTAATTTTGAAGAAATACATTTTTTCAATAATAAACACGTGTTCCAATATTAATATTTGAAACTTACTTATAAACGAATATGTAATAACTTACGAATCACTGTATTTTTAAAAGTAATCTTCGCACCCTACTGTACCTTTGGCAGATTCTATCAAACAATTGGCAGTAACGAACGACTGCTAAACGATTAAACCCCAATCACTGAGGCACCAAAACAGAATGATTCCCATCAAATTTCGTACGATTTTTTCTATACATTGACTTTGACTTTTTTTTAATTATAAGGAGGATTGTCTCCGGAGTAATCCGGCTTTCGTACTTTCAACGTCAAATCGTACGTTCTGCGCTGGCCGCAGGGACGGCAGCGGGCCCTGTAACGGCGACAGTGGCAGTGGCTTCGTTATTCTTGACTCGAGTACCGGGCGTTATCATCTCCGTGGTATAGTCTCGCTCTCGCTTTTGGACAAGGAAAGAAAGTCCTGCGATCTCTCCCAATATATCGTCTACGTCGATGCAGCGAAATTTTTGGACTGGATAAAGATGCAGACAGCTGACTGACTGTCCAACAACGTACGAGGCTTACGCGGATAACTGCATTATTTAAAAAAAAACAATGCGAATGAACTCGAAGTTTTAATTGTGCGTCAATTAAGGCTGGAAGAATTGCCAATAGCTTTCCCACTAAGGGCCAATGTCATCGTGAAATGTCATTATTTATTTTTCTTACCCCGTCTAATCGGGAAGGGCTTCTATTGACTATGAGTCTGACTCGCGCTAAAATTTACGCGCCAGTTCGATTTATCCGTACCATGCATAAGTACAAACGATTGTGTAATAAATAATTACAAAATGGAAATTGATGTTCGCATATTGCGCCTGTTCACCCTCTATGAACTTCGACGTTGGTTGATAAACGATAATTAAGAATTAGCGGATATAAATAACTCTGGATCAATGTCATTCTCAATAGCGCGAGTTTACAATTATCCGCAATCGAGGTGCAAATATCTTTGCTTCTTACGGAATATAATTCTAAAACAAACCGGCTTTGCCAATTCTTCGCCCACGGTCGCACATTCCGGATGGTAAGGATGGTAAAAGTATTCACGGATGGTGGATCCGGATTTACATGAAAATAACGAGACCAGATGCAATGTCCCTTAAGGGGAGAGATCATTTTATAAGTTTGAAAAATGTCATGGCCGAAAATAAACTCCACGAGGAAACTGAGGGACTTTTTTATGGCCTCGGATTCGCAGACTAATCGGTAGGCCATTTAGTTGCAATATTTTTGAGTCTTGAAACTTTAAACGCGTTTTCTTGAAAACCACTTGTTTGTGAATCTCGTACAAGATAACTTTGTTACTATTCGATCGATCATTTTGAAACTGCACATTTTTCGATAAAATAACTACCGGCCATGTGAACCTGAAGTTTCTTGGAAATTATTCTCAAAAACAACCTTTTTTTACATATACTATAATCAAAATTCCACGGACCATAGATCATTTTTTAAACACTACTATTTTTTTTAATTTTGTGGCTCTATTGTTTCAGATCAATGGACCAGACGCTGGGTTGTACGCCGTGAAACAGATCGGGCGGCAACCGTCTCTGAAGCGAGTGTACAGTTGGCATTTTTAAATATTGAAAAGAAATATATTTAGAAAATTAAAAGATGTAATAATATGTACATAAAATTTTAATTATGTAGAATAAATAGTTGGGACACAAAAAAATCTTGCAAATTCGCTTATTTTTGGCTGCCTAAAAGGATCTCCGCTTTTAAATCACGAAGGAGGGATATAAAAATACCCAAAAATACATTACTCGAGTAACAGAGAACCGCAAAAATATTTTTAAGTGAGCTTAAAAATATTTATTCAGCGTTTTATCCATATTCATGAGCCTATCCAGCGGAGAATTTCCCACTACATTGCAGCGCACGTCACATTGTCAAACTTTTTATTCCGCGATCATCCGCGGTGTGATCGTCTTATCGTCACGTCGTTCTCCCAATAAAAGTCCACCGGCAATGTTGCTTGACGAACGTTTAATTAAAACTTTCTCTCGAATCTAAATAGAATTATGATTGTGTGAACCATAAATGTTGATAAACTTCGTCAACCTCCTTCCCCGACTCCAATTCTGATTAATTGTTCCCAAGCTTGTTCGTATTCTCGTCACCACCTCCGCCTCCAACGAGTCAACGAGTACTGGCTCCACATTCTCGTTGGCTTCTTAGGATCATTACGTTCTAAAATCATCTCTAAAATCTCTTTTTTTGTTAATTATTAATTCGTTCCCGAGCTGGGACATTTTTCCGTCGATTGTTTGTCGAATGTGAGCAATAAGGATACGCCATCGGAGGATAGAATTCCAATCCGCACCCATGTATCGCAACGGCAAGCTGTTTCGTGGGACCAGGGCGTTGTTTGTTTTATTTTCCATTTTTTATGTGACGACAACTTTATTATCGGTCGTCGAGGGAGGATTACCATCCACGAGGTAATCAACTTGGCGTTTTACACGCATCGAATCGTCTACATCTGCATGGACAGTGACACGTTTTCCACCTTGCGCACTCTCCCTAGATCCATTCGGGACTCATGCCCCTTCAGACTCGTTACAGTTGTACCAAATACTCAAAGTCATAGATGTCTCGAAAGACACGAACACAAACGTGTTCATCGTGTTTGCAAATAGTCGAAAAAGTGCCGCGCCAGCATTTACAGACCCGATTGATTCTTCCAGGGAGATCACGGAAGCCCGAAAAACCGTAGGGCACTTTTTGGGAACCGAGGTAGGTGAGAAGTGGCTCGCGGCGCTAGCCAAGAGCAATTCAGCTCCCTTGACAACAGCCGATCTCATGAAGGCGATACTCGGGGCTACGAAAAAAGGCGATCGCGTGTGGCAAGCGGCTGCGATATTGATCGAAACATTGAAATCGCAAACTCTCGTTGGAACAAGACTGAATTCCACAACGGATCAAAATGACAATTGGAAAGACTTGATAGCTGACATAGAGATGGAGGATGACATAATATGCCTGTATCGAAAGAGTGCCAATGAAACATCAAAGAGAGCAGACGATTGGAAGCAGTTCATGAGGACGGTCTCACCCGGTTACCTGGTCCATCTGGCGATAGATACCGGCCGAAAGTACGTCATATGTCTGAAGAAGATTGAAGTACCGGAAACAACAGTTCAGCAAAGTGTAGCGGCGACCGAAAAATCATCTTCAACCATCGCTACAACGAAAGACTCGCGAAAGATGTTACGTTCGAATGCAACGGCCCCATCGTCAACGGTGACGGAAACAACATCGACGAGTTCCACGACAATCGCGAAGACACTAAAAGACGCAACGTTTTCGGAGCAGCGCAATAGTGAGGATCGGTGCAAAGACCACAGTGGCAGTGTTAAAAATCGTCCACACACCAAAGACCATGGTGAAGATGTGACTTTGGACGATACAGACTCGCTACCGAACACGACTGAACAGAAAACAAGAAGGGGAGAGATGGACGACTTCAGTGCGGACACGGAAGAAGCTGCTGATAATGAAAAAGAAGTCGGCGAAGAATATGTTTCTTCGAGGAGGAGTGATCGTTCGAGATCATATGCTCCGGAAAGGATACCTACAAATCTTGATCCTAGAGCTGTACGAGATAACGATTGCAAAAGACCGATAATATTTGTCGTGCCGCATCGTAACGATCTCAGAACCCATCAGCTTGAGTCACCATTAGGATTGCCAATTTATGGAAACGCAGGCTCAAATATGCGGTGGACAACACAAAATGCCCGTTTTCCTCTAAGAGCCATTGGATCTCCTCAAAATTCCGTTTCTACGAAGTCAGATCCATCCAATGCGATGAAGCCTTCGGATTTACGTTTGCCCACCTTCGGCTACAATGATGTTTACCGATCAGTCGGTGGTTATCAACCGCCCATTTCGAAAAACATACATTTTCGGCCAAAAATATCGCGATGGGAATTAGAACCTTTTTCGAGACGTACCACGCGCCTAATTGAACCTCGTAAGCCCGTTTCGGTACCGACTCACAGTCTACGATCTACCGACAGGAATAACGCTCAAAGACGATTCGGAAGTTATTTGGCAAATCCTAGTTACAGCAGTACGAATCCTTTTTGGCCTCGGGTCAAGGAATTTCCGACAGGAAGAATGAAAACGCCAACGGCATCGAGCACTGGAATAGATTCGTCATTTTCAATTCGACGACCATCTGCGTTTGATCAACGGACGACACAGCGAGAAAATGTTGTGAATATGAGGCCTGGAAATCTGGATCCTCTTAAGAAAATGATTTACGATCGTTTGCAACGATTCAGTCAACCAAGAATTGGATACGGAGATCGATACGTTCGTGATCCTGCAAGTTATAAAGAGCTGGTTATTAGATCATACATGACGGAACCACCGCCATTACTTGTCAAACGTCTTCAACCTGACATCTCCTATAAGCCGCGTCCTGAGAGCTATCCTATCCTTAATTGGAAACCTCCATCCCCGAAGCACAGTTTCGTTGGCGTCGATCCCAGAATGGTCAAGCCCGCGAGGCCGAGACAAACGATTCCATGCAACTGTCTCAATCATATGACGAACTATCAAATGGTAGATCGGATCGATAGGCCTTACCACGTAGACAGGACGCCCCCCTACCAAATGCACTTCGGCTTTTCTCATCACTCACCGAGCAATCAATATCAATACCCATGTTCGAATAATATACTGGATAGAGTAAACTGTCTGAAATGTTTGGACAAGCCGATAAAATTGGAAATATTTATTCATGGCAAGACGCAAGAACCCTTTGACGTTGGTGTGCAAACGGAGGCTGGACGGAAATTGGAAGTTATTGGCTTCACCGAGCCCGCGATGACTTATGAACCGACAGCATTGATGGGGCCGTCAGGAGGGAGTTACGAATTGCACGGCAGCGTCAAAGATGCAATGGACGTTGATTCGAGGGACCTAGCAGATGGACAAGACGATAAAACATCGTCGCTCGAAAGTGAACCGCTCGAAAGAAATTCTTTTGAGATTGACAAAAATGATGCGACGCAAAACAAAACGGAGATTACAACTGTTGCCTCAAGCAGCTTGAGTAACGAAAGTGGCATCGAGAAAAGATTTTTCCATAAAACAACGAAACCATCGAAATCCAGTGCGGCGAAAAACGCAACGGTGCCTACAACTTCTACGACTGTGTAATCAATCAATAAATAGCACACCAACACCAGTGCAGAATTTTTTCCGAGTCATATATGCAACCAAAATTCGACGGATTGACCTACACCCCTCGAGCCCAATTCCACATTTTTTGCTCGATCTTCCAGACATCGTGCGCATTGTTGATGACGTCCGTGTTTCCGTCGTGGAAAAGCAACGAAAATTCATTCATTCGAATCATTGACTTATCATCCAAATTTTTGTTGACACTTTGAGGCTACGAGAATAACTGCACGTTTTCTGGGGTTTTAATTTCTTCGAAGTTCTACAACTTAACTTTGCAAAAAACAATGTTTTGGGCTATAAGAAAAATACAAAGAAAAACGACGTCTCGCTGTGTTTCAATGATGCAAACGTCAAGAGTGTTGATGCTGTAATGAAACCTTCAACGAAATTAGGTTTTCTTGACACCATTCTTATTGTGTCTTATCCGTTTTTACTCGGCTTAGGAGCGTCACTGACATTGACAGGTGTACAATGGTAATCACATTACATTGGTAAAATGTCATTAGATTTTCGATTCGTCGACGCGTTCTCGCTTGACGTCGATTCAAAGTCCAAAACGATCAGTCACAGGCCTTCTCAGTGTGTAAAGAGTACGCGGCGTGTTAGGCAGTGTTTCTGACAAACGTCGAAAGATTCTTTTTCATTACTCGGCGTCGAGATACTGCAGCGTCTCTTCATATCACCAACATGTCGAACATTATTTTGCAATTGAGTAAGGAGCATAAAACGATGTACTCGTACAATACGACAATAGTAAGTTTAGTTATTGTATCACTGACGGACGGTGAAATAAAAAAAATGCTACTTTCAAAATAACTTACCGGTATTTCTTCGTTTTTTTTTTCATTATTTTTCACTATTTGCATACACGGCACAGCACTTTACGCACAAATGTTACAATCTTCTTTTTTCGCTACTGTGCATGGCGAAGTATCGCCGTTGGCGTAAACGGGCGAAGAAATTCTGTAAGTCGTTTCCTAATTAATTTTTGGATCCCATAGCGATGTGCCCCAACTTCTGCAATAATATATATATATGCAAGCAGTGATACAAATAACGCAAAATGGATTTCTTTTACACGAGGCGAAAAGTGTTACTTTTGTAAATACAAAGTTCATGCATAAAAGTTTTGCGTGATGAAAGCCACGGCGGATGATTGAGGTCAGCTAAGAAGATTCTCCGTATCGTCGATTGTGAATACTAAAAAAAATCCGAGAACTGGATTATATGATTTTTTTACATATTTTTTTCAAATATAATTTTATAAAAATAAATGATTTTGTTTTCATATCTGCTACTGGGATCTACGTCACGTCAATTGAAAAAATATAAAAAAAAAGAAATATTGTCTCAAAGGTAGTCATTTTTTACTTCGAACTGTTTGCGAGATTGTCCACACAAACGTTACGTTAATTTTATTATTTCCCGCTCCGTCCAACCAGAATGATCAAAAATTGATTGAAATAATAATTGCCAAGTTTATTACAATGGCTTGGGAGAATTGATTTATAAACGTTCACCAAGCAGACAGCACCCTAAAGTTTGTCTAAAATGCACAAAATAAAAATTTAATTTTTCCGCCCCACAAGTAGTGTATGAAAAGAATTTATTCATAAGTACATACTGTAAAATACTTGAACAATGTTTGTACCAATTTTCATTGAAAATATTGAAATACGTTGTAACTGTAGATTCACTTCTCGAAACTATACTCTTCCGTTTTATTCCGATCAGCTTGAAAATTTATACGTATTCTTCATAAAATTATCTAAAATTTAGCGTAGATTTTTCACGATTCATTCATTTATTTTATACGTTGATAACAAATTGTTTCACTTCCATTTTGTTACGTTAATATGGCCCTTTGCACCCAGCTATTTCTTTTGTTTGCTACGTGAAATTTGCGAACGCAGTGAAATCGACCAGCAAAGCTTTATTGCTCGGTTCGATTGTTTGAGAAGATCTTTTCACAGGTAGAGACAGCACTTGTTCTCGAATACATCGATTTATTGCCACACAACGATCGGTAAAAAAAAATGATAATTCAATGTTGTTCTTAGATTGCCACAAAGTAATTTTGTGATTTCTTTTGGAATTTTATTCATCCTACTTTTACCATAAATCTAAGATATTGTATATCTTGTTCTGTTTTTTTTTCTTCAAAAATTGAAATGTTACCTTATTCTGAATTTTTCGCGTACCTCTAGAAACATGGTAGGCGAAATGGGAAGCAGGGTCAGAGTAGCGATGTTCAAATCAATAAGCGATTGACTTGGAAAATAGTCAAACGGAAATTAGTGTCCGTGGGGGAGTTTGAGGCTGCTGCTTGTAAAAATAATGGTATCGAAATTAAAAAAAAAAGAACATGTACACCCTTTAGACCGAAGAAGGAACAGACATAGTAATCCGTTGAAGAAGAAGCTGTGAGAAACAGTTTTTCACGCCTATTTTGTTTTTTTTTTCAACACGACTGTACCGTGAGCCGGCATATTGTTAATTCGTTCTTTCAAATAGAGCTGCGAATACGCTCGAAGAAAATGGAGGTTTGCATTCTTTTTCATCCGAAAAAAACATGAGTGAAAAAAGGATTGTTCTTGTTGAAAAAAAGTCGAGCGATCATGAGAGAGAATGGAAAGTGTATAGCGGTGTCGAGTATTCGGGACACTCAAAGAATACTTTCCCAACCATTCAGCATAAGCCAAATTTTCATTTTTTAAGAAGGACGTTCGAATTAAATTCCAAAATGATTCGCCACTAGCGAAATCCGGATTTTTACACGAAGTTAATAATTACACACAGACTTCTAACGAATATCCGATAGTTCATGATTGATTCGCGTCTATTTGGAAGTTTTGCCGAGAGATAGCTCCAAGTACGATCTCGGCATTGAACACACCTGCAAACGAGGAAAACGTTACGTTAGAAAACGGCGAAAGGTATATAATTTACTACGATTCGAGCATTTCCGGTAGAAATAAAAACTCACTGATTTCAGCACGCAAAACATCGGCCAGCAAGTGAAGATCGCTGTCATGAGTAACAATGATGTAGTTTGTCTTCGTCAAATTCATTTCCTGTATCTGAGCGACCGATCTCCGTGTTTTTTCCAAAGTCCCACCGGCGCTCTCGACTATCTCCGCAAACGCTGACGGCGACGGTACGACGCTTGGCGTCACGTAGAATGTTTTGCCCTGACATTGCGGTCGAAAATAAGAAACGATTCGTTTTTACATCAAGCTAATGCTTTTTTTTCATACCTTAAGTACGGATCCTTTGTTCGGGCTGGTCAGAGCTTTCTCAATATTGCAGTTGAAGCTCTTTTCGAACTCCGAATCGCCGAGAGTGTAAGAAGCTTCATCGACAAAAGTATTTTTCGCTGAACAGTCCAACAACCATTGAATGTTCACGATATATTTGCATCTCGATAGGCAACACAAGAGCTTGACCGTTCGAAGTGGTGCAGCCATTACAAGGTGCGTAGCATCCCGCCAACTTGAGGCCAAAGCCCCACCGAGCTCGCGAATTCTCTGCAAAAAGTTTCATTCGTTTTAATATTTTTGCAACAGGCTTCTCATAAGTTTTCACATCCCTGTTGCTCGTCACCCACACTGTCCATCTTAAACTAATCAACGCCAGTAGAATATAGAATAAAATTACTTTGAATTATTCAATAATCGAGTAAATGAATAATGTGAGCTCGACTAGGGTGGCAAGGGAATAAGTTTACTCTTTGTTGAAATGTCGAGAGAGGAAAAACCTTTAGGCGAGGACAGAAATTTGCTGATTTTCATTATTTTTTTTTAAAGGAATGATTTCTTCACCATTTTTGAAACTTAGGGTATGTTTTATTACTACTCTCAGCTGTTACGTGGTATTTTTTAAATTTATTAATCTTCAAAAATGGTAAAGGTATGGCACGGACTTTTGAACTGCATTTTCAAAACTGGCGTGACATATAGCTAAAGAACTAATCGACCGATTCTGGTGAAATTTGGTATAAATCTCCCTAACCTTATTGTCTAAAACATCACCGTGAATGTTTTTGAAAATAAAAAAGTATCTTTTTCTCCCAAAACGTAGTCATTTTTTTCGGATAATTAATTTTTTTTTGTTTCAAAGCGTACCATTTTATCTGTATAAAATGTCTCACTTTTCTTGGTTCATATTAGGCGTATGAGTGATAATAAAAGAAAGATCTTCGTTAGTTCTTTGAGATTAATTCCCATTTGGAAGACTGTGCCATATCCGCAGTTTTTAAAAATTAATAGAAATAAAATACGATGCAACAGTCAAAAGTAATAAAAAAACAAATCGGCCCTTGGAAAAAAGATCATGATAATCAGGAATTTTTTCCTCGCCTAAAGGTATCTCCGCCCTTAATTCTACCTTCGCGTGTTTCTTCGGATTAATGCCGGAAAACAATATTTTAGGCTGCGTCTCCGGCGGTGGAGGATCCGGATTGCTTATGACGATTGGTTCGTCAAGCCCGAGTAAATGGGGCTCTTTGTTCGTCAGCGGTTCCTCCAGACGTGGTTTTTTATACTTTCTCATCGCGTTTGGTCCTTGACCGACTTGCTTGACCTTGTCGTAAGACTCCTGCGTTATATTGATCGGCATCTTCCAGGCAGCTATGCGAAATGTATAAAAGATAAACAATTAAAAGACATTTAAAATTACGAAACTATTTTTGCAACAGCCATTTCGAGTACTTTTTTCTAGACTAGGGTATGTTGGGATTGGGCTTACCCATGAGATGAGGCACGAGTGAGTAATCGAGTCTGAATGGATTTGCAAGGCTGAAATGTTGATATTTCGGTGCGTCGGTTTGATGCAGGACGCCTCTTTGGCCGCACATCAAATCCGTAAGCCATTGGGCGTTCACCACTGGCGTTTGCCATTCTCTCGCTTTTTTATACTTTGGTCCATCGGGTCTACGAAAAAAAAATCATCACGATTAGTTGACAAAAAAGGCACAAGTTCAAAAAATCGCATGAAAAATGAAGGATCGGAACGAACTTTCTGCAAATTAACAGAGTATTGTGCCTCGAGAAATACTTTGTACACTTGGCTCCCAAAAGTTCAAGCATCGAAGTCACTTTTGCCTTCTCTTCGTCCTCGAAACCGGACGACGATATGATTTGTTTGGTGCACGGCAATTCATTGAGGCTGAACGGAATTGGGAGATGGAGCGCGTGCCACGGTGGCAAAACTTGTTGCTTCGTTACGACGTCGGATAGCCAATCGGCGCTGACGCAACGTTTCCCTTCTCGCAAGGCTTGCACGACGATTGGATGTTTTTGGGTTATAGCGAGTACGTGAGTCGCGCGAGGGCAATATTGCGGTTCGACCTCACCCCCGTGGCGCTCGATTATTTGTTTCCATCGGGTCACGTCGTTCTCCAAATTCAACTCGTACTCGACAATCACGAATATACAACCGAGCAGAAAAAGATCGGGTGGTACTGCAAATGATAATGACGAATGAGAATCCTAACTCTATTTCGAACGGACGATGTTGATAATTCAAAAGTATCACGGACTCGTATAAAATCATGTGCGAATTTAACAATTTTTTTCGTATGAAAAAGTGATTCACTCATAAAATTAATTACACATCTATTTAGTATGAATATCAAGCTGTTAGAAAAAAATATATATTTTTTTTCGATGTACAAAATGGCCGACTACTCGAAACTTCTCGAAACAGCTTTTTTCCAATTAGCGTGACAAATAACTTCAACAATTTTCACCCGATTTACTTCAAATTTAAAAGATATGTTCCTAATTGCATTTCGCAGAGAAGTACATACGGAATTTCTCATTAATCGAAAACTTTTTATTTTATGAGCAGTTTGTGAGCGAAATTTATGCGCAGTTTATGAGCAGTTTGTGAGCGAAATAACGAAATTTTTCACTGAAAATTCATTTCTTAAGTTCAAATACCTACAACTTCTGAATAAAACAATATTTTTTACATTCCGTACGTACTTCTCTAGGTATTCTAATGTAGATTGACGAGAATTTTTGTTTTTTGTTCTAGGTAAAAAATTGTGGATGCTAAATGTCACGCCGCGGAGTGCCTAAAAAAAGATAACAAAAGAAAATATTAGTAATCGGCCATCTTGTACATCGAAAAAAATTCTAACAGACTGATATTCATACTAAATAGATGTGTAATTAATTTTATGAGTGAATCACTTTTTCATACGAAAAAAAATTGTTAAATCCGCACATGATTTTGTACCTGTTACTGTGGCCTAACGCCTTAAATAGACTCTGTACCGTGCGGCATTTTTCTCATTGACACTTTTCGTTCTCCAGTGACTCTGAATTCTTATGGAGGGATTTTACGCGAGGAAAAAATATGTTGATTTACATGATTTTTTTAAAGGCAAGATTTCTTCACTATTTTTGAGACTTAGGGTCGTTTTGTTACTACTTTTGGCTGTTACATGGCATTTTTTCCTTCTTATTCTTTAAAAATGGCAGATGTATGGCACGGCCTTCTAAACTGCATTTTCAAAACTGGCGTGACGTGTAGCGAAAAAACTAATCGTCAGATTCTGATGAAATTTGGTTTAAATCTTTTTACCCTTATTGTCTAAAACTTGATGTATATGGTAATATGATATATATTGCCTGTATTTGAAAATAAAAATAGAAAAGTATTTTTTTTTACTCATAAAATGCAGCCATTTTTTTCGGAAATTTCAATCTTTTTGTTTCAAAGCGTACTATTTCATCAATTTTCGAGTAGAAGAAAAATCTTCGTTGGCTTTTTTTGAAGATTAATAAAAGAAAAAAATATCATGTAACAACCAAAGGTAGTAATAAAACATACCCTAAGTTTAAAAAGTGTTGAAGAAATCTTTCCTTTTAAAAAGAGATACAGAATGTTCCCTCGCCTATAGGTCTCTCCCCCCTTAAAGTTGGATACATACATTTGAGGTTTGGATTGTGACCGTAGAATTGAGCCTTAGGCTGGGGCATGGAGGGTGCATATTGCATCTTAATCGGTGCAGCAGGCGGTGCCCCGTTGGTAATATTTCCAAGAGTTCGTCGCGAATAAGCGGCCAAGAGTTGTGGGTCCTGAGAGGGAGGGGGTGGTGGTCTGTGCTGTGCTGTCATCAAGCGCAGTTGTCCAGCTGCGCTGCCCTCGGCGGTACCCCCTTGCAGTCGATTCGTAAGCATATTCGCCAGAGCCGTTTTCGTTTTCGCGTTCACGACCAATTGTTGGTCGGGTGGCATTTGTGAATTCGCCGGCAGCGGGGTCAGCGGAGGTTCTTGCTGAGTCACACTCTGCTGCTGTTGTTGCTGTTGAGCCTGTTGTTGCTGGGCCTGCTGTGCCTGCTGTTGTTGCAAATGTTGCAACTGCAAACGCGCCATTTGCTGCTGTTTCTGCAGGTGTAATTGGGCCATGTGTTGAGGCGTGAGAGGCTGCACCTGCTGAAACGCTTGTCCAGACGCGGGAGCCTGTGGTCCCTGGACCGCTTGGCCCGATTGTACGATAACTTGATTCGGCGAGTTGATGGATGTGAGAGCCGTTGATTGAACACCCGGATGCATGGGTTTTTGTCCCTGTACGGTAGCGACTTGAGGTCCCATGATCGGAGCCCGCGGCTGTTGTACCCACTGCAATCCCGGCTGTCCGGGTTTGCCGGGACTCCTGATTACCGCTATGTGAGGACCACCCTGCTGGGCCTGACGATTTTGCAGCTGCCGTTGGATTATTAGGTTTCTTTGCTTCTGAATCTTCTGGATGAACTGGGCTCGCTGCTGCGGGTCCATCTGTTGCAGCTGTTGATGAGTCTGAGCGTCCAGCTGTATCAATTGACGTGGCGGCTGCGGTGGTTGCTGAGCCCACTGGCCGACGGGTCTCTGCTGGCCGAGTTGTTGCTGAGCCTGTTGCTGCTGCTGATGCTGCTGACGTAGCTGCAAGTGATACTGTTGTTGTTGCCACTGTGGATCGCGTTGAACGAGAAAGCTTTGCTGGTTCGCGCTTATCAACTGTTGATTGGTGGATTGTTGCTGCAGCTGGCCGTCACGGATGACAAACTGTTGGGAACTTTGTGGCGCGGATTGTTGCAATTGCTGGGAAATTTGTTGAATCTTCTGTTGCTGCTGTTGCTGCTGCAAGAGATGAAGCTGTTGACGCTGCTCGGGTGTCAATGGCTGCTGTTGTTGCTGTTGTTGTTGGGGAACTTGCTGCGGCGGCGGCAATTGATGCTGTTGGACAATTTGTTGCTGCTGCGGTTGTATCTGTTGCTGCTGTTGCATAGCCATTTGTTGTTGCTGCACGAGCAATTGAGGCTGTTGAACGAGCTGTTGCTGTTGTTGAGGGACGAGCTGTTGCTGCTGTGGATTCAATTGTTGTTGCTGCTGCGACAAGAGCTGATGTTGGCCGATGTGCTGTTGTTTTTGCGGCGACAGTAATTGCTGTTGAGCGGCTAACTGGTGCTGAGGAATTTGCATGTTCAATTGCTGCTGCGGCTGTTGGGTCATCAGGCTCTGCTGATTCAACGATTGTTGCTGCGAGGTCACCGTCTGAGGCTGAGACGTCAACTGCGGCGATACCTGAGGATTCAACAATTGTTGCGGTTGCTGCTGTGGCTGGGTAAAGCTTTGCTGCTGCAATTGTTGCTGATGCTGTTGGCTCAGTTGTTGCTGCTGGGGTAACTGTTGTTGAGGCAATTGTTGCTGCTGATGGTGAAGCATTTGTGGTTGCTGCTGGGACAATTCAGTTTGTTGTACCTGAGGCTTCATCTGGGTGACCGTCGTGACTCCAGACGTGTTTTGAGAGTGCCAGTTGTTTTGGCTCTGCAAGTTTGCGCTCGACGGCGCCGGGGATGCGGGAGGTGCGTAGGCGGGTAAACTATTCGGTGGCGCTGGCCGGGAATAATGTTGCTGCTGCTGCTGCTGCTGCTGTTGTTGTTGTTGTTGTTGCTGGGACTGTTGCGATTGTTGCTGTTGTTGAACATTAGCGCTCGAAGTCATCGCGGCTTGAACGGCCATCGTTGCATTCGCGATCACACTCTGCGGGGGCACGGCGCTCGAGGATGCCGATGTATTTGGTTGATTCCAGGGCATGCGTTGCTTCAATTGTTCCAGCATAGCCTTCGTTCTATCCTGTTCCTCTTGGCTGGGATTGTTCTCACCGTCCTCGTCCATGAAACCCGTTATCAAGGCAGTTGAACTATTGGGCGACGGGTATATCAGAAGACGCGGATGATACTCCACCTCACCTACGAGTGTACCCTTTTTACAACTTTCGGTCACCCAGTCGGGCGTTACGATTTGCACGTGATGAGTGTCGAATCTCATAGAAGTGTCGTATTTGACGCCGCTCGCTTTGCCCGTTATCAGATGAGTGCAGTAACGGTCCAGGCGTATTTGGCACTTGCCACCTTGGAAAGTTATCATCGCCCAGAGAGCTTTGCTGTCGGCTCTGCTTACTTGGGATATGCACGCTCTCACGTTGGAAAACAATTGTTCTCCCTCCGGCGAAAAATATTTTGGCCTGACGATTCGCGTTAAGGAATTTTAAGAAGAAAAAACTACTTTTACACGTATTCGTAAGGACTGGAATGAAGTTCACCAGCGTTTTATAGCCTCATGGATGTTTAAGACTCATTCTAGGTAATGTTGTTCATTTTCTACTGCAAAGTCTGGAATTGTCGTTCATAGATGCTGCTGAAAATCTATCCTTATAAACGGTAATTACAGTATGCCGTGTCTATATGACAAATAAGTATCGAGCACGCTGAAGGAACGCTAGAAAAACTGTAATGAAGGATACGGAAGCAGTTTCTTGCACCTGACGGAGTACAAGATCCAGTCTTGGGTGACAGCCGGTATTTCGTACAGATCTTTCGCGACCGATATGTCATTTTCCAGTGCTTCGTATCCGGCGATGAGATGAGTCACGAGGTCACTGAAATAGTTGGATCTTGAAGCGCCGCCCTTTTGCAACAAGCCCAGGATCTGGAACGTTGATCAATTTAGTACTTTTCCAATCAATGGTGGATCCCTCGAATACAGAACTGATTTTGTATCCTCTTAATAATGTTTTTACTCCAATCGGTGGAACTCTACGACTTTACGAGGATAACTTTACAAGCATACGTTGAAGTTTGCACCATTGAGATGCAGAGATTTCTTTTTTCCATTTCCCTATTCTTTTCTTTTACACGTTGTCAAAGGGCTTTTTATTACAAATTAGGGTTGTAGATCTCAAATATGAATCCATAAAAAACGTTGAAGTGATTTTCGTAGTCCATCGAGCAAGAAAACGTTTGAGCAACGGAAAATAATTGATTTTGGTTGCATTCCAACTATGCAAACTTCGTGTACACTCCTTATCGCTTACATCGCTCGACGCTGCAACTGTAACTAATCAGCGAACACAGCGTGACGATGATTCAGGTAATGCATGGTTCAGGGAACGTGGAACACGTCTGGGAGGTAAAGGAATAACTCGATAGGTGTAGTTTGTCTTTCAGTGCGACTTTTACCCCTAAATACCAGTTGTCTCAGCGAATAATTAGCGACTAATTTTCAACTATCCTTCTCGCATTCTTATGTCACACGCAACTTTCACACTGCGTGTGGCTACGCTTCTTACCAAGTGGCATGTATACATGGACTTAAAGTTTCCATAGGTGGAATGCAACGGAAATTGTTTTTTATATTTTCATTTGCACTTCTCTATTTTTTCTAGAATTTTATTTGATCAAATTCATTACTCTAGAACTGAAATGTGAAAAAAATAGAATAATAGAAATAGGGAAACAAAAATATTTAAAAAAATTGTGCTTCAACGATTGCAATTGCATTCCAACAATGTAAACTTCGAGAATATATACCTATGGTCTCGAAGTTTGCATGACTGGAGTACAGCGAGAATTCTTTTTTATATTTTTCTTTCTTCATTTTTATTAATTTACGAAATATTTTTTTTATGTATACATACCTCGAAGCAAATTTTTTCAACGTATTTTTATGAGGCACACATACCTCTAAACGAATTGGGATAAGAATAGCAAGAACTCTAAGCATCCGAGTACTCACTTCACTGCATAGAATAAAGTATACCCACGAAACACCAAAGTTCCGTATAAAATTGATTCCAAGACTGTTCCCGGAATCAACCTCCGGGCTAGTGGGCTTCCAATATGAATGTCGTCGTATTATACATGGCGTGAACACTCTCTCAAGGCTCGTTCCGATCGAGAATATGACGATTCCTTTATCGCAAAAATACCAAAATACGGACAGAGACATATTGCATTTTACGACCCGGATAACAAATGGGCATTTCATTGTCAATAAAATTCATAGATGCTCTTCAACCCGTCGATATTGAAATCATCCGCACGATCCGTATATCTCAACATGTGAAGCGTCAGTGAAATAATTGAAATTGCGCTCGGATGAAAATAATAAGTGTACTTTGTAACGTTCATATTTGATGCAGTAACGAAGAAAAACGCGAAACTTGATCTATTTTCCATTATGGAATAATATTCCTTCGTATTCGCGTGTTCGATTAATGGTTTTGGATTTTTTCTCGGAGAGAACAATGAGTGAAGCTTCAACGAATTTGTCGATTGATTGATGCGAGCGCTATAATTATTGGCGGAAGGCCGCGAGTGACAAGGAAATACTTACCTTGGGATCGCCTTCGCCACTGACGTAGTATTTCACGTCGGCAAACAATGCAACGTCGAGCTTGAGCTCGTCAAGCCCTGCCCTTATGTCGCCCATTCTTCTGTTCTCTCGCTCCTCAAAATAGACTCCCCGAGCGTGCTATCGATGCACGGAACATTGCGAGTTACCGCGAATATCGGTAATATCGTCAATTACGTTGTGTTTGATAACAAAAATCTGCCGCGTCGCTTTGTTATTATTATGATTGTGAAGTTTTTGGGGTTATGTTGTTTTGTACATCCGCGACGACGCGGCGCGCGCGTCACGAACCAACACGACGATAACGACGGAAGATGTGATACGTTAAATGAGCTATCGAAACGCCGCGATCGATATATCGATGGTTCAATTGCCGATTGGCGCGAAGTTTCATCCAACCCGAGACTTCCGGATTTATATGTTTTCTACAGCATTATGCGTGTTAAGGAGGTTGGAGCGTCCGGTCGAGTCAAATGATGGTTTATGCATTTTTCTTTTCAATGGACCTCAAAAACATGCATACAAGGTATAGATTTATTCTGCAGGTGCTAATTTTTCATAAAATATCTAATTAAAGGTAAACTTATGCATTTTTATAATTTTATTACGAGAATAAGAAAAACTTTTGTGCCACTACCAACTTGAAAAAGTATAACATTATCGATGCGATTGTAATTTAAAAAACTGCATCAGCGAAGGTTTTATACAACTCAGAATGAAAATTTGAGTTATTTATAAGTATGCATATTTATATTTATGTCACGGGATTATTCATTATTACCCACTTTGAATCTCCTTCGGCACTGCAGCATGACGCAGATGCTGGGAGTATCTCCGTATGTATAGAAAAACTCGCAAAAATCAGCGGTCCAGTTTTGAAATTCTGCTAAAAATCGAAAAATTGTCGGAACTCTGTGAATCAAACGGCATTTTAAAACGAAAATGATTACGAAGATTATGCACACAACGCGGAGTTCCAAATCGACTATTTAGTAAGGCCACTTATTTTTAGTCGAGATCGGAAAAAATGCATTATTAATATTTTGTTATAAGTTCATATCGATGTATTTTCACCGCCCCAATACGATTTCACCATTCGTTCCCCTCGAGACCCTTAATTTTAATTGAAAACCGTCGCAAACGTATGAAATGTAATTTACCCCCTTAAGCTTGTTATCCAGCAGAAATGCAAAAATACGTGAATTTGAATTTTATTCTCCCTTCAAAGTGTTTGCCGTTTCATTCAAATTAATACACCCTTTTTGCGGGAGAAGCAGAAAAATCAGCCCTCGACATGCTCCACTTTAAGGGATGATTCAACCCCGTAGGAACGTTTTTGCGCCGAAAAAAAAATACGTATCCAATAGTTTGTAATGCTCTACCCTATACATGAGTTTCAATAAAATACGTACACGGAACATGACGAATAAAGAAGACGTGACTGAAAACAGTGTGTTCGTTTTATTGTATATATTCTTCTCGCTCTTATAATAGATACATTATTTTCATTCTTACATAACCCGCATTTTTAACCAAAGTGCTCGCTACCTCTCTCTCTTTCTCTCGATCTCTCTCTCTCCCTCCCTCTCTCTGTCTCTGTCTCCCTCTTTCTTCTTGCATCATTACATTTTTGTCATTATATGTATATATATATTTTTTTCAAATTTAATCTCTTTTACCCCATCCTATCATACTTTCTCACGTTCATAAATAAATAAGTTGTAGGCTAATATGTACAAGTTTTCTTGGTAGATTTAATTCTTTTTTACTTACTGCAATAGTCATTCATGCGCTTAACAGGTGTATTTTTATTTTGTAAAGACTCTAGAAATATTGAGCTTGGTCTGGTCAGTATACATTATATATATATATATATATATATATATATATATATATATATATATATATATATATATATATATATATATATATATATATATATATATATATAATGTACATATACATATGTAGAATTAAATTAAATTATTTCTGCTCGTTACAAATGACTTTAGTATTTTTCAAATATATTCCAAAATTCTTCTTTTCTCCTTCTCTCGCCCTCTTTACATGTGATGTAGCTTTTCGATTAACCCAGACAAAAAAAAACAAGATTATGAATCCAATGGTATTGTCATTTTATCTTTTGATAAAAATTATCTTTACCATAATAATACTATCTTCATGAGATTTTGGTCACACGATGATAAATTTGGCATCAATATTTAGTTTTTCCGTTTTATCAGGGTTACTCGTGACCACCCAGTTTTTGATATTAATTCGTAATTGTCCCGTTGGATAAGATTTATATATATATATACATATATATATATATATATATATATATATATATATATATATATATATATATATATATTCGATACATCATTAAAACTAAGAGAAATATAGGTAATCGCGTGAGAGTTATATAAACTTTAAACTTGAGCGGCCGAAAACTATTACAGTTCTATAATACAATTTTTGTCATACAGAGTGGCCGAAAGGAATGTATGGGTACCGATAGCTTATTCGGAGCCTAAATTTTGTTACGTACATTTTTATTCGAACAGAATTGTCGAATTGTTACACAGAAATAAATAACAACCGATGATTAGTGATGATTATTTGTCGATCAAAATGTCCCGAAATGTGTTTTTCTTCATCTCAATAAGTTTCGCTAGACGCTTATCTTGTTTCAATTCTGAATATCTCAAGTATTGTATTCTCTCAGGCACCTGTGAATATTTACAGATTTAAAAAAACGAGTGCTCCAACTTTACTCAATTTCTTTTTTACTTTTTTTTTTTAAATTATTTTTGATGCCTCTAGCGAATTTTGAGTGAAGACGAAAAAAAAAATATTTGTATGGTATATTTTACGTAACTGTAGGCGAAAAATTATTTCGGGTGGCCACGTTAAATTTTTTTATATTGTTTTTCGAAATGAAATGATCGAATAATCCCCAGTGCTCGTTAGATTTTACTTTTACAAGATTCGATCCAATTTTTATTCGTTTGCAAAATTAAAAGAAACAAAAATGGTTTTCGTTTTACAATATTCTCGCGTAAAAAAACATTTTTTCATTAATAAAACATTAGATTATTTTCAATGGACAGAAGTCAACAAGTGGAGGACAAAAAGTGGTGAGTTCCCTTTCGAGAATTTTTTTTTTTAATATCGCACAACTAATATAAACTTTTCCTGATCGAGCTTGAAAAAACAACAATTAATATTTTGTATACCACTGTCAAACATAAGGCGACTAAGTTACCGTGGAATGTTCCATATATGATTAAATGACAAACGAATCATTCAAAAGTTGACAACGCCTGATCAAGCGCCTAACGTTACAGAAATACTTTTGCACTTAGAAAAAAACAATTCATCCCAGTTGCTTCGATAGAAAAAAAATCATTTGCACGAACTACATACAGTTCGCCTCGATTGATACAGAATGTTCGATTTTTTTTTTCGAAGCGTTTACACGCTGCTCCGGACCATATTATGTTTGCGCTTAACCGACTATACCATTGGCTCCCAATAATGGTCAGTGAATACGATTTTGTTATTTTTTAATTACGTTCCCATAGTATACGTGTTCGTGAGAAATTGCGTGTATCATACCAAAGACATAGTACACAATGAAGACAGAGAGAGGGAAAGAGAGAGAGAGAGAGAGTGAGCTGGAGAAAGAGAGAGAGGCAGACAGAGAAAGATATATAACGATTAATTCCCTATTAGTTAACTTTTGCAATAAACATAAACAAGATACTATAAACTGACAATTGTGCACAAATATTCGGCTTTCAAGTTTCATTCTCATACATTCGCGAGACATGAAAATGAAAATGTTGAATTCATGACGTTTATCGCAGATAATATACCTAATAATCGACGAAATTTCGTTTTATCGAGGAGAAATCACTAGTCACTAGAGAAATCACACTTGTAAATCACTAGTCACGTAACCCATTGATAATTTTGGTGGTGTGACTTGATTAGGGAGTGAATCAACGTTTTCTTCGAAACAAGTCATTATAGATACATATATTTACAGAAAATGATAAAAGTTCATAGAAAAGACTATATGAAAGTTTACAACGTTGTTTCAATGAAATCGTGGCTTGAAATCATTGACGACAGGAGGTTATCGTTATATTCTTCTTTTTCTTTCTTACTGTACATTTCGAAACCACGCGCAGATTCAATTCGCGAAAATCTTTCGACGACTCGATAGGAAATGAAAACGTTTTGGCCCAAAAGTCTAGGAAGAAACTTGGCAAAGCAATGGGAACTTTGGTTTTCTCTTATTCAGGAAGTCAATTTCAGTGATCCAACTTTGTCAACTTCCATACTTTATAAAAAATCGGAGCGTAGGACGAGGAATCCGGGGTTATTCCGAAAATGGCAAACGAGGATGCTGATGATGACGGTCGATCGTCGAGATCACATCATAGTCTCGTTGCAACTATTGAAACGTGAAAAACCCAAGTACGGACAATCATCATCGGGAAAAGCTTCACTGCTACCTATCTCAAGTGGATCTCCCCAATTTCTCGATTTTATTGTTGCCTCGTAGTAACACAGTATCTCTAGGATCTCATTAATGCGCTAGGAACCTGGACTAGAACCTTCGTTACTTCTTCTCCTCGCCTCTAATTCTTGCGCTAACATTTCGACCTCCCAATTGTTGGGTCTGGTGTCGTTATCTTCGTCGTCGTCGTCGTCGTCGTCGTCGTCGTCCTCGTCATCGTCGAATTCAACGTCGTCTTCGTCGTCGTCTTCGTCGTTGTCGTCGCTCTCTTCACCTGCAGCCCGTTCTCTTCTCTTTCTTCTGCGCACGGGCCTACTCGTGTCCTCCTCGGATTTGCTCTCGTCGCTGTTCGACTCGAGACATATGGCGACGTCTTCCTTCCAGAGGCTCTGCGGTGATATCGATCGCGGCAAATCCTGAAGCTCCAGGGTCTCCTCCTCCGAGTGTTCCTCCCAGGATCTACGATTTCGCGAGGATTCGTGACACATGGGAGATGCCCGTCTGTTACGTGGGCCAGCTGTGAGCACGGTGTCGACCGAACTTTCTCGCATGAACGGATGATCCTCGCGGCCCTCGAAACCGTCCGATTCCATCGACACGTCCGGCTCGCTACTGTCCTCGGGTGAAACCTCACCACCGGGCGGCACTTCGCGATGCTCCAGCTCTTGTATTCTAGCTTGGAGCTGCGATATTATTTCGTCTCGTTTTCGTATCTCCGATTCCAACGACGTGAACTGACGATCGAATTTACTCTGTATGTCCTCCTGGAAAAACAAAGGGTACGGTGGCTTGAATTTGGGAATGGAAGGGCTCTAGAGTTAGCCTGCAATGCAAATTGCATTTTATTGTGGACTTCCCTATTTTGTACTGTTGAGCGAGTGTGGGATGGGCATTAGGGTGGCACATATTTGACCTCTATTTTTTTCTTTTTTCCTTCAAATTTTCATTAAAAAATCGATTTTTTTCCTTTCACTTCTCATTCATGAATTTTACGCTTTATAATTTTTAAATAAGCTCGCAAAAGCTCTAGCCGGCGAATGAATATTTAGTGGTCGTTAATTTCTTTTCTCTTCTCACTCATTAATTTAACACTTTGTAAAATGTTCAAAACAATTAACCCTTTTTTTTCTTTAGAAACGGATTTTTTAAGTTTACCTCACACTTCTAACCCGATAAAACGGGGAACCTATAATTTTGTTTACGGACAAGGGCTTTGTAAAATTATTCTATGAGAACGATAATTATAATTCTTGGGTTAGTAGTGTGAGGTAAATTTAAAAAATCTGTTTCTAAAGGAAAACAATCAATTGTTTTGAAAATTTGACAAAGCGTTATATTTATGAGTGAGAAGGGTAAAAAAATTGGAAATTTCGAAGCTCTTGAACGACCACTGAATATTCATTGGGCGGCTAGAGCTTTCACGAGTTTAATTTAAAAATTATAAAGCGTAAAACTCATGGATGAATAGTGAACGAAAAATAAATCGATGTTTTAATGACAATTCGAATATTTGGGAAGCTTAAGCGAGCTCTAAATATTTTTTGTTATCTTTAAAGTAGATAATTGGATGCTGAGCAAAAGGAAAAAAAATAAAGCTCAAATTTGTGCCATCCTAATGAGCATATTTGCGTGAATTTCTGTATTTGTGTGTGTGTGCATTTTTAAATTGAAAACGAGCCTGAGGATTTTGAGGCAGAGATGATCTAGTATGAATTAATTTCTACAAAATGAAAATCTACCACCTATTGTATATGAGCATCGCGCGGTCTTTTGGGTATTTATTATTAAGGCACGATACTACTTGGACGTGTTAAAAAAAGTCGATATTTTCACGTTTTCTCAAAGTATACATATTCAAGAATACGAGAAAGAAAAATCAAGTTACAATATTGAAAATTGATCAAGTTACAGACAATTTAGTGAGAGCAGGTACCAGGTAGCCTTTTTCTCGAAACGACTTTTCTCGACCTTGTCGGAGTCATAACTTTAGCTATAATTTTCCGATTTTCAATTGAAAGAAAACCCAACTTTCTGTAATTTTTGTAGCTTATTTTTGTAGCAAAATTTCTGAAAGGTATCGCAGGTCGTAAAACGGCTGGGGTTGATTCAACCCCCGATTACTGTTAAGGGTTAACTTCCATTTTCGTCTATAAACAGTGACTTAAATAAATATATTTTTTTAAATGTATTTCGAAAGTGTATTCATTAAGCGTAACAACTTTTATATCAATATCTATAATATAAACGTATTTAAAAATGCATGAAAATGGCCTTTTTAGCCTCTAAAGTGAGAAGACCTATCGAAAGAATGTATTACAAAGCGAAAGCTCCGGTACTTTTGATTGCTGCTCAATATAATTTTCTATCTGTGCTGGTATGTGTATTTGCATGAAATTCGAGACGCTCTCGATGATAAAATAATGCAGACCAGTCGATTTTGAATGACATCACGTATTCCCGTGACGAGTTCCCCGAGGTACTCATCGTCCCTCGGCCGTGCTATCATCTGCAGTATACCTCCACTGCCCAACGGACGGAAGCTAAGTTTATTGGGCGGTTGCAGCGGGGCCTGCTCTTGGCCGACGGATATTTTTTTACGATCGTCCAACGTAGTATTGCTCAATGTTTGCTCGGTCGGTGGACTCCGCAGGGTGTACTTATTGAACGTAACACTCTTCGAGAATTGCGAGTGTCTCGCTGCGTAACCTTCGATCGTCGGTGCTCGCATCAATTTTCTCAATTCCTTGGTTACTTTCTCCTTGTCCGGTGTACTCGTCGTCGAGGTCTCCGAATTGTCCGTCCTACTTCCGGCCGACAGTTTCTTCAATATACTCTTGAGATTTCGCCTCTCGAGGGTCTCGTTCTCCGGCGAAAGAGGATCGGACTGAGAGGTCGACGACCGCCGAGCCTGTCAGAAAACGAGATTTTTTTTAACACCTGGAATTTTTTGTTAACAAAATTTTTGTTTTTCTAATTGGATTTTTAACATTGGAATAAATGATGTTTAATTTTTTATTATTTGATTAATAAGGCTTCAGACAACACGTGATGAGGTTATTTTTGCACTTCTCTTACGGAGTTTCCATGATAATTTGGAATGAGGTATATTGAAATTTGGAAAAGAATGAAAAATTTGATACGGATAAAAATAAAGATGACTTGGTGATGGCTTGGTTATCTTTATCTTCTGAAATTGTTTATGTAACTCAACCGCAATGATTTTAATCGAAAGTTCTAATCGAATGCTAATGCCTAGAATTTCTTTAACTTTTTTAAATCAATAGCGAAAAAAACTGGAGGCAGGTTTTGCGCGGGCTTGAGGCGAGGCATCGCTGTGATGGGTCGAAAGAATCTATTTTTTGCATTTTTTGCAAGTATACATATTCGAGAATATGTGCAAAAATGTTCAAGTTAAAATATGGAAAATTGACCAACTTACAGACGATTTAGAGGGAGCAGGTAGCGCAACGATTTACGCATACTGAAACTTTCAATCGGGTTTTTTTTTCGAAACGAGTTTTCTCGATCTGGCCGGAATCGTAACTCTATAATTGTCTATTTTTTTTTACTCAGTATTTTCTAAGCCCCCGAATATAAGTAAAAATTTCGCAAAAATCAACCTTTTTTAACACCCGCCATTTTGTGATTCTTTTTAGAAAATCTGCTACGTACAACGAGAACCACATTTACATAGATTATAAAAGTTTTTTATTTTTATTCTTTAGGCCGGCTATAGATCCGGGCGTCGGATCCCGTTTTTTATACAAAGGCTTTATTGTACCTTAGTACATTGTTCATTTTTATTTTTATCGCAATGAAAATTTACACGAAATAAGTTCAATGTATGCTTAATAACATACCTTTTTGCTAAATTCCAAATACATAATCTAGTAGACAAAAAAAGTAGGCAAAACGACCTTTTTGCGACCCGTCACAGTGGTGTCCTTCCTCAAAAATGAAAAGTGTTAAATGGGAGGTCAATTTCACTCTGAAACACTTATCGATTACCGGCCTGCTAGATAAAGTGTGCAAAAAATCGTCCCCTTTACGTATTCGTAAAAACACCCTTAAAAATGTTTTTTTTCAAAAAGATTTTGCTATCGCCGACACTGTCACAGACGGTCATGTCGAATTTACAAGGGTTCCTTTTTGATCGCGGAACTCAAAAAATGGACTTCTATTGGACCTGTTGACATAGATGCTGTTTTTTCGAAACAATCCTCAATTGCTTGGGAAAGTTGATCAGAAGAAAATCACAAGCTTGCAAGACATTTTTTTCTTATGCTTTCGCGAAAAAGTATATAACGTATAGAATAAATTAAGTCCAGAAGACCAGATTTTATCCTTCTATCCGACGAATACTAATTCGTTTGGAGTCGGAGGCGAAATCAGAAGAAAAAAAAATCGCTCCGACTGACTGGGCAATACGTTACAAAGAACAATTCTATCCAATTTATATTAAAGTATTCGAACGTCTTCAAGGATGTTCGTCACTTATAAGGGTCCTGAAAGGAAGACAACCTTCACCTTATTGAATTTGGCGAGTTTTCTCGTGTACTCAATGGCGCACGCTTCCGAGTGGCTTCTCGTGAGATTCCCGTCGAATTCAGCTTCGGCAATTTCGCCGCAATCGAGGCTGGAGCTTCGAACGGCTCTCTCGAGCTCAGCGAGTTTCTGTCTCTCGTTGAGAATTTTCAGTTTCTTTACGAAGGGCAAACCGCAATATTCCGGCGACAGATCATCGACGGATGCGTACATCTTCGTCTGTTGGCGAATATGAAAGAGGCTCTGTTTGAGCTGTGTTTTACAGGGTGGCGTTGGACTTCTGTGGGGCGATGCGAATTCTCTGGCGGTGAGTGAGGCGTCCTTAAGCATCGCCCAGGGTTTTTTCGCTATGGCGGAATTGCCATTTCCGGTTGCCAAAAGAGACGTTGACTCTGGCACAGTCTCGTCGATCAGTATCGGCAGACTCGTCTGATGGACACTCGTCGACTCTTTGGTCTCCAATTTTTTCGGCAGCAAGGGCTCTTTGGCCGGTGCCTCTTTGTCGATAATGGCTTCGGCATCGTTTTTCGCCTTAAGGAGGAGTATCCTCTGCAAGAGCGGCAGATTTTGGTTCGTAGGATTGAGGGGCTCGACACTGGGCTGCGGAGATTCGGTAGCCTGACAACCCGGCACCTCCACAAGCTTCTTCTTTTCCTCGCGGTCTTGCTTCTCCTTGAGTAATCTCAATCTCGAGAGGAGAGGAAGTCCAGCGCCGAGCGGTGACATCGGCGCTTGGGTGGCCGATGCTGATGGCTCCGGATGGGACTCGTCGACTTTGGTCTGTCTCTTAAGTGGTGGGCCTTTTGGCGTCAAAGGCTGCAGCTCCATAGTCTCCTCTGGTCTTGTGTTCCTTCGACTTTTTCGCCATACGTTTTTCAAGCCCTTCACGTCGCTCTTCAGCTTGTCGACGATTCTCTTGCCCGTACTGTTGTCGGAATCGTGGCCCGGCGAGGTCGGCATCCTGTAAGCTCGAGCTACCCTCTGCGCCTCCATCAAACGTTTTCTACCCAGGTTTTGCAGTATCTCCTGGGCCTCCGGATAATCCTTCATTGCTGCTAGTACATCCTCTCTAGAGAGACTAAAGAGCTCCGAGTAGCCGACCGAACGAACGTCCGCTGTTCGTCTGCGAAGTAAATCGACAAATGTTGTAACGTAACGCAACCAAAAGTGATCAGTCGCCTGCCACGGTGAGCAGGATGCGGATCCTAAGAACTCTCAGCCGAAAACACCAAATCGGAGTTTTTTCAGAATTAAAAAAAAAAAGAATATTTGAAATAGACTATTTTTCTGAAAATAGACCATTTTTCTGAAAATAGACTATTTTTCTGAAAATAGACTATTTTTCTGAAAGTAGACTATTTTTCTGAAAATAGACTATTTTTCTGAAAATGGACCATTTTCAGAAAATAGACCATTTTTGGAAAATAGACTATTTTTCGGAAAATAGATTATTTTTCTGAAAACAGACTATTTTTCTGAAAATATACTATTTTTCTGAAAATATACTGTTTTGCTGAAAATATACTATTTTTCTGAAAATTTACCGGTTTTCTGAAAATATACTATTTTTCTGAAAATTTACTGGTTTTCTGAAAATAGACTTTTTCTAAAAATAGAATATTTCTTTAAATACTTCTCTTAAAATAGATATTTTTTTTTCAACGTATTTTTCTAAAAATACAATTTTTAGTGACGGGTTATAAAATGTTCCCGTTAGGACTCTCTCGAGCAAATGTGAATTTATTTTGGTGCTTTCATCCCTCAAGGGGTGGTCTCGAAAGAACTTACTTGTTCAAACCGTCGAGATTGAGAATTCCAATTTCGCCAAAAAAATCGCCAGCTTTCATCGTCGTAAGGACTCTGCCAGTCTCGCTGATCACTTCCAAAATTCCGTCGGCTATTATAAACATTTCTCGGGCGACTTCGCCCTTACGGCATATCGAATCACCGGGTGTGAATATGTAAGCCTTCATTTTCAAAACCAGATCGTGAAGGAACTCCGGTTGGCATTCCTGGAACATTTCACGAGCGTTTGAATTAATACACCATCAACGGTGCCGTGATATGCGAAATTTAAGGGGGGATTCTTTTATGAGGTAGAGACGAGCTTATGGCCGGAAATGAACTCCACGAGGAAGCTGAGAGACTACTTTATGGCCCCCGAATCGCAGATTCATCGGTAGGTCCCTTAGTCACAACACTTTCGAGTGTTGAAACTTTAAACGCATTTTCCTGAAAACCACTTTTTTGTGAACCTCGTACAAGATAACTAAAAAATTATCTGATCGATCATTTCGAAATTTTGCACAATTTTAGATAACATAATTACCGGCCATGTGAACCTAAAGTTTTTTGGAAATTAATTAAAATCGACTTTTTCATTGACAAATACTATAGTAAAAAATTCATGAAGAATAGAACATTTTTTCAAACACGTACTATTTTTCGCAATTGCATTTTTATTTGGATTTTCTAGGTTCACATAGAGCGTATGGTTCTTAGAAGTCTAACATTTCTTGGCTCCGATGTTTCAGATCAATGTTCCAGACGCTAGTTTGTACGCCGTGGATCAACTCTGGTGGCAACTGTTTCTGAAGCGAGTGGTGCCATTTTTAAGAATTAAAAAAAATATACAAAATTTTAATTATGAGAATAAATTTAGCATAATAGTTTCGACACAAAAAAATTTCATACGTTCGCTCATTGTCAGCTGCCTAGAGATCTCCCCCCTTAATTTTGATGGTATTCGTTGATCTACGAGATTCGCAATTTTATTTATGCAACTACCCATCCACCAACTTTTCAGAAATTCACTGTCATAAATGCACCGAGCAATAACAAACAAGTAATGAATTATTCCTAAGAGTTTCTTAATTATAAGTCTGTAATACTTTGAGCATTCATATAATTTTCCAATAATAGGATGCGCCGATAAAACTATTTTCTTTTTTCTTAGAGCTCCGCTTTCGGTGATTAATGAGCAGTCTCCGAGTTCCGAGTATCGTCGTAGCTGTCTCGTTAAAACGGCTGTGAAATATAATGTCTTTTGGGACGAAAAATAAAATAAAAAAGGAGATGAGACAAATCTTCTGTATATTAACACAATATAATATCTCACTGTCTATCTCCGGCTCTTTCTCCCTGAGTTTTGCTCCGGATGGCAGTCTAGACATAATAAAGAGTGAAGGCAGTTCTTATCATTTACACTTCAAATAAAACTAGGCACCGACTTTTTATTAATAAACTCTTGTCTCAATCGAAACGGATGAATGTTCGGTGAGAAGCTTCGGCACCGGTGCTGTTATTTTTCAAATAGCCATAATTATTATTATCGGACAAGATTGAGGAGGTTGGAGCGTTAGCCACAATCAAAGATTAAATTAAATACACTGCTGGCCAAAAGTTTCATCTCCCCCCGTGATAAAAAAAAACGAGCAATAATTTTTGTGTGAAATTTCCTATATTTACCGTATACAAATAATAAGGGGGGAGGGGTAACTTTTGGCCAGCAGTGTATGTTATTGTCTGGACTATACTGAGACTTAACAAATTTTTTGAAATTTTTTCACCACCGAACACCGGTGATAAATTAATGAAATTGAATTGAAAAAAATGTTAAACCACGTTTTTAAAACGGACTAAAAAGTATAAAATAATTTCTCCTAGCCCTATACAGATTTATAACCCAATAGAGATTCCTAACCCCATCCAGATTGTCCTGAAACTTTGTGATTGTCAATTTTTAATAGATATGAAAACACTTGTAAGATTTAAAACGAAACCGGGGGGCGCATGTTATTTACGTAATGAAAATATAAAAATACATAATTTGCCCTTTAATTATATATTTTATGGAAACTCAGCATATACAGAATAAATCTATACCTCGTATTCATTTTTCTGAGGGTCATTGAAAAAAAAATCGTAAGCCGTCATTTGACTCAACTGGACCGCTCCAACCGCCTTAAGGGGTAGGGCTACAGTAGAATTTTCAAGAAATCGATTTTTTTCTCGCTAAAACGATGCTTTATCATCATAAGAATAAGTTACTATTCGATTTATAGCAAGAACATTTTTTTTTCACCGACTTTCAGCGTATAACCTAAGCCTACTGCTGGCACGGCCATAGAGTACCTAAAACTTTAAACGCGTTTTTCTCGAAACAGCTTTTTTCCAATTGGTGTGACAAATAACTTCAACAATTTTCACTCTGTTTACTTCAAATTTAAAAGTTATGTTCCTAATTGCATTTCGCAGAGAAGTATGTACGGAATTTCTGATTAATCGAAAACTTTTCATTTTGTGAGCATTTTCATACGAAATTTTTCACTGAAAATTCATTCAAATACCTACAACTTTTGAATAAAACAATATTTTTTAAATTCCGTACGTACTTCTCTAGGTATTCTAATGTAGATTGACGAGAATTTTTGTTTTTTGTTCTAGGCAAAAAATTGTGGATGCTAAATGTCACGCCGCGGAGCGCCTAAAAAAAGATAAAAGAAAGTATTAGTAGTCGGCCATTTTGTACATCGAAAAAAAATATATATATATTTTCTAACAGCTTGATATTCATACTAAATGGATGTGTAATTAATTTTATGAGTGAATTACTTTTTCATACGAAAAAAATTGCTAAATTCGCACATGATTTTATACCCGTTACTGTGGCCCAACCCCTTAATTGAGATTTTGTTTATATTGATTCTCGGCTTGATTCTTGACTCACGAGTGAATAAGGTGGTCGGTACGTCGGGAATTCCATTGAAAGGAATTTCCGTTGCAAATTTTGCACAATTAAGGGTGCTGTATGGGTGCATTAAGGGTGCAGGTGTGCCAATTAACGGGCGCGGTTACGTAATGTGCGAGGTCGAGTGTAGCGACCCTCGACTATTTCTCTGTTCTCTCTTCTTTTTTTTTCACAGTTCTTTTTTATCCTCATCATTCCCTCTCTGGCGCTTGCGGCTGAGGTCTCCTTTTTTTCCATTTTTGCACGCATTATACTTCATTGAACGATAATTCTGCTGAAGCTTTTGTTCCGAATTTTGCGCCGGTTGGAAAATTCGTTCCAAGGACGGGGCGATACGGTGGGAGAAAGAGAGACGTTCAAACGCAATTGCGAGCTGCATTCCCCAAATTTGAATGAATGTTCATAATTTGCACAGTTGAAGAAACGGCGCATTTGATAATGGAAATAAAATTTTTATACAATATGACTTGGGGATAATTTTTGGCACAGACGATAAGTTGAGATGAGTTATGAATGAATTTGATCATGATCTTTTCTCTTGTATCTTTAAGGGGTTACCCCCACGTGCGATTTTGAAAAAATCGATTTTTTTTATTGCATTTTTTTGAATTGCAATTTGAAGTGCAGTTTTTTATGCCCGGAATAGATGACTCTATGTAAGTTTACAAAAAAAAATATTTTCTTTGTGTAAACTGAAATTGGAACTTTAAACGCGTTTTTCTCAAAATGGCATTTCTGAAGTCGGTGACCAAGATTACTCGAACACTAATGAACCGATCTTCTTGAAATTTTCCAGGCTTATTTAATACATAAAAATGTAGTCTTTAATCGTTCGATTTTTTTTTGAAAAAAAAAAAAAATGGCCGGTTTATAGCAAAAAACGGCCGTTTTTTTCGTTAAAATCGAACCATTAACTTTGGCTGTCCGCAATTTTGTGAAAAATGAATTTTTTTTAAAATCCTTCGATTAAAGACTAGTTTATACTTATATTTGACTAAATCCATCCGCATTTTTTTTCAGATGATCCACTTCGCCGCAATGTTGGTCACCGCAAACCGTGTATATAAAAACTTTATTTCATTGACGGCCATTTGCCACTACACAATGTAATATTTTTCAATAAAAAATTACTGAAAGTTCTTCAAGATGTGTTCTTTAAGATGGTATATTGATCGATTAAAAAAGTTTTGTAGTTTTCTTTAAAAAAATTCATGAAAAAGGCCTTTTTTGCGCTACAAGTGGGGGTAGCGCCTTAAGTGCCAAGCTTTCATGGGCTAAAAATATAGGTCATGAGTGCGGAAATTAGCGGTTGAGCAGGAACTGAAAAAAACGTTTTTACCGGACGAAAGATCCATGGGCACTGCAAAAATGATTTTTCTTAAGGGGTTATGTGAGTTTGAAAATTTCCAAAAATCCATTCTTTTTGAATTTTATTATCTAATAGTACAATATGTCTAGAATATTCTCCCAAAGTTTTAAGTCAATCGGAGTAAAAGTCTAAGAGACAGAGAGCCTTTGGGAATTCCCCCCGTTGGGAAAGACCGGCTGGGAGCGACGTAGGTATATCGCATTTTTTTCAAAACCCTATTTTTGAGGCCGGTGGACACGATTTCTCAAAAACTCATGGACCGATCTTATTGAAATTTTGCACGCTTCTTCAAAATAGCATTGACTAGTGATTGAACGAAGGTTTTTTTTCGATTACAACTAATTTTACAAGACAACGTAGTGTAAATTGTACCAAAAATTGAACTATTTTACACACGACAATGCCAAAAATTGAAATTGAAATTTTTTAATAATTCTTCGTTCAATCACGAGCTATACTTATCTACTAACAGAGAAAAATTTGGTTTTTTAATTTCAGATAAAGCTATCATGAGTTATCCTGACCAGCACTAGGACACTTTTTTTAAGGGTCTCCGAAAAGCAGGTCACGCCAGCTGAAGTCCCCAAATTTTTGGATGAAATTTTTTTTAAATGTTAAAATGTTGCTCTTTTATGTGCTTAACATTTTAAATAAAACAATTTATATATTATACTTTCTTTAAATACAGAAAGTATCGTTTTTTTGTTTCAAAACCCACGTAACCCCTTAACGGGTTATGCCTAGTTGTAACAGTCGAAAACAGCTCACTTTTGGGATTTTGTCTTTAAAAAATATCGATGATACATGTCTACAAAAATTAGGTATTTGAAAAAGTATCATCTGGAAACCCTCTGCAATGTTGTTGTGTAAACATATCTAACCAAAATCGATTTACGGGAAGCACCTCTCAAAAACGTCTTTTGCCGCGGGGATTGCCCCTCTGAACCAGGTTATCTAATATCAAAAAATTATGAAGATTTCGTTAGTATATTAGTTTATCCTATGATTAAAGGAAGGAATTTTCGAAAAAGCAAATTAAAAAAAACGGCATGGGTTCAAAGTGAGTCTTGATTTTTGCGAAAAATGGGCATTTTTCGTTCATCAAATCAAAAGTATACAACGGAAAAAAAAATCCTTCAATCAAATACTAAATCTTGATATATTAAAAAAACCCTAAAAAATCGAGAAATTTCTATGCAGTCGTTTTTTTGAGATATTTTGCTCACCGACGTTGAAAACGTACTTTCGAGAAAAAAAGCTCTTAAACAGCCTATAAATGTGTCAATTTTGATCCGATCATCTTGAAATTTTCTGGGAACATTTATAAGATGATATACTGTCAAAATATATTGGTTTTGAAAAAACTGATTATTCGAGTTTGTATCTTCTTTATATAAAAATAACCAAGTGGTCAGAATAATTTTCTGTCTCGAAATGTTCCGGTTGGAAGAATTCCGAATTTTTTGCGTAGTTCGATGAATGCTGGAAATCAATTTGATTTCATAGTCTCAACAGTTTCATAATCTGGACAATGATTTGTATTTATTCGCCTAGTAATTGGGCGGAGATAAAACCGCATCTCGAGAACCGACACGATCGGGAATGTATCAATCTCGTTAATTACATTGCGCAACCACATCCATCATCCCCAAGAGCAAAAAGGTTCGCTCTCGACCCTGTTATCGTCACGATAAAAAAGAAAAAGACACGAAGACGGGAGTACGTAAGAGGGTGGAGAAAAAGTTGAGGATAGAAAAAGAAAAGAGAATAAACCAAAAACTCTTGAAGTAGTCTTCTTGCTTTCGAGGATCTTGCCCGTAGTCCTTTCCACGACCCGTATATCAAATACTCGGGGAGAAAAAAAAGTAAATGGAGAGAGATGGACAGAGCCAGTATCTACATTACGTATCAGGAGAAGAAGAAAGATAGAGGCGAACAGTGGATGGACAGACGAACAGGGAACCGAGTGACAGAGAGCTCTACAAATGCATGAGACATTCCAGTCTGAATTGACAGTTCCACGATCCTCATCGTCTGGAACTTGACTCACAAATTTTTACATATTTATCATCACCCCTGCCTAGTGATATCATTTTTATCTCTTCATTTTTTACAACCGCGGTGTACTGACGACGAGAAAATAAAATTAAAAAATACAGAACACCCGAAAGTCATTGATTGTATTGATGAAACTTTTGTTTTCAATTTTGAAATGAGAATTCAATTTTTCCATACCACGGATCGACATTCTGTTTGAAAACATCGAAAAAATGGTAGAAAATGCATCGAATTTTTTATTTTTAAACATTTTCCGAAATGAAAAATTGGTGCGGTACTTTATGTACTCAAAATATAATACATGCTTCGACGGAACAAAAAAATGGTTGCGCGTTCGTAATTACATACATTCGGATGAATTCGACGAAGCGTTTTTTTTTCGTGACGAAAATATTGAACATATAGCAGATTCTGTTTTGAAACACCGAGAAAAATGTAAAGAATTGACTGAATTGACAGTTCCACGATCCTCATCGTCTGGAACTTGACTCACAAATATTTGCATATTTATCATCACCCCAGCCTAGTGATATCATTTTTATCTCTTGATTTTTACAACCACGGTGTACTGACGACGAGAAAATAAAATAACAAATTACAGAACACCCTAAAGTCATTGATTGTATCGACAAAACTTTTGTTTTCAATTTTCAAATGAGAATTCAATTTTTCCAGACCACGGATCGACATTCTGTTTGAAAACATCGAAAAAATGGTAGAAAATCCATCGATTTTTTCATTTTCAAGCATTCTCCGAAATGAAAAGTTGGCGCAGTACTTTATGTACTCAAAATATGATACATGCTTCAGGGGAACAAAAAATGGTTGCTCGTTCGTAATTACAAGTTGGTTGAATTCGTATGAATTCGACGAAGCTCTTTTCGTGACGAAAATTTTAAACATATAGGACCAAATCTCGAAGAGTGCGGAACATGACACCGATGATGTAATCTGGAATGCCCCATGCATATTATAATAGGATGACTGCGAACTTCTCGAGAGGTCTGCGTATCGATCCTGCACTTCCGGTCGATCGACCTTGTTTGGACTCGAGAGATAGATGGACAGATAGAGAGAGAGAGAGAGAGAGAGAGAGAGAGAGAGAGAGAGAGAGATGAGAGCGAGGTTGAAAAAAAGAAAGAGGGAAAGGAGTGATGTGCAGCTGCAGCATCCCTTCGTGTGCACAATCGTCTCTCGATATTCTTTCCCCACATTTTATCTCTTTCCATGTCCAACTATCCATTCGACTTTCTCCTTTTTTTATCTTTCACTCGCCTACTTCGCCAACCTGCACGCTAATTAAAAACACGGAGGGAGGTAGGGGGGGGGGTAGAAAAAAGTAACGATCGACCGCCGCATCATTCGATTCTACGAATTCCGCGGAATAAATTATCACAACGGGGACAATGGTAAAAAAGATTTCCCGTTATGTGAATTCCGGACGTTTCAATTAAGCCCCTTTTAACGAGTAATCTCCTATTCCCTGAGCTTTACTGTAAAATCTTTTCGATTATCATCATTTCTTCGTCTCTTCTCTCGCACATTTTATCGGATCGTCATCAGTGTTTATTTTTTATTTTATTTCTTGAAAATTCTTTTTCAATTACTTGGAACGAATCGCAGGACGATCGACGGAATGACAATGGACCGAAGAACGGCAACCAGAATCGGAAGCAATAGAAAATTCTTGGGATATTATTTCCCACATTGATTGGAGTTCCCGACCCCTTCGGGAACCTGCACCTCTCTGTATACCCTCTTCTATATCTCACTCTTCATCGTGACCATTCTTCACAAGATTTTCCCGCAATGCGTTCGCCTCGATGATCTTTTTATTTTTATTTTATTTCATTTTTTTTTCGTTTTTTTTGTTTCTTTAGAAATTCGCTTGTCCCAGCGGAAAAGAAAAGACGTCGAAGAGGTCGGATCTCACTTCTTTTCTGTCTCACGGTATATGGGTTTAACGGTCGGTGGCAATTTTCTTCGGGCAGACCGATGGAAGGGTAGGACTTGTAGGAGGAGAAGAAATAGATATCGAGTTTACGAAGCTTTTTTCCGAATTGAATTCTCTTCGAATGCAAAAGAGTTAAAAATAATCGTCAATCGAAACGTATGTGATCAAATAGCCGGTAAACAAAATTGTAACGTTCGTTCCATAGATTTGAGACTCCAATCAACTTAAAGGTAACGCGGTTCCACTTTTCGGCACTTGGATAAATTTGCATTAAATAACTGGAATTCAAGTGAATTCAGAACGAAATGTTAAATTTAATTGAATAAAACTTACTTTTTTTCAATTCCAACGTATCGCTATGAAATCTTTTTCATCAAAATATTTCATAAATATAAAATCCTCAATGTGCTTTAAAATTCGAAAAAACTACCCTTCTGGCTTTTATATCTTAAAAATATCTCTGGCCGAGTTTTTTTCAGTCAGTTCCGACCAAGCTTTATGTTTGGTACGAAAGAAAACATTTTGCTGCAATGCCGCCCTCCGCCCTGCCTTTGCCATCAATCGCGTCCAGCTTTTGTTCACAATTTTTTTTCATCCGCCCGTTGGACTCTCTTTTCTGTTCGTTATTTTTTCGTGCTCCTATTCTCCAAAGCTGATTTCAATTGGACATATACGGGAGGCAGTCCCCAACTGGGTTTATGTTATAAAACAAACTGCATTTTGCGTCACTATAAAAGTTTGTGCAACGTGGATCGGAAACTTCGAGGCTATTTGTAAATATAACTGTGATATAACAATGCAGAACAGATTTATCGCTGTCTCGAAGATTTATTAGAAAAATGATGCTCCAATGCGTATACCATTTGCATCGTTTTCTGCACGGTTGCTTGAATAAAGATTGACCTCGATTTTATTTATCAAGCAATATGGGTACGTCCATTCTTGTTACATGTACGGGAAACGCATTCAACTGCATCGAGTAATCTTACGAGCTTGGATCTCTCGCTATGAATTCTCCGACTGACTGGGAACACCACTTAAGGGGTCTTCTCAGTTTAGACGCTAATAAGGCTATTTTCATGAATTTTTTTTATAGATTTATATTATAGATATTGATATAAAAGTTGTTACCCCCATGGAAATTTATGTATGTAAAATGTATGCAGAAAATATATGCTACATATATATATATATATATATATATATATATATATCGGTCGCATATATAGTGACGAAAAATAGAATGATACGTATATATTCAGTATATATGCACCAAATATATGACGCATATATGACCCATATATTTTCGATATATTTTTCTGACCAAAACATATATGCTACGTATAAACACTATATATGATGCATATATGAGGCATATACGACGCATATATTTTCGATATATTTTCAATCTATTTTTTTGTCAGAAAAATATATCAAAAATGCATGCGTCGTATATGACTCATATATGTGTCATTTATGCGTCACATATGACGCATACATTTTTGATACATATTCCTGACAAAAAATATATACTGTGTATAAACACTATTACAGTTAAACTTAATAAAACTAAAAACTTAAACTTAAAAAAACTTAACTTACAGTTAAAGTACGCTATTACATATAAACACATATACAGATATGCTACGCATATCTGTATGTATGTGGCATATATGTACCATTTATGCAGTACATATGTGGTATGTACGCAGTGTGTATGCAACATATATGCTAAATATATGTGGTATATATGCAGGGTAAATGCTACATATATCATTGATATATGATACATTGATATACAGTAATACCACGCATATACATCTCATATATAAAAACGTTACGAAAATTAGAATTTGGCACATATATGCAATATATATTTTCTATATATGGCATACATTTCACATATATTACAATTATTAATAAAATAAATTTGCAGTATATTTTTGCGTATATACATTTCCATGGGGGTACACTTAATAAATACACTTTCGAAATACGTTCAACATTTTATTTGTTTATTTAAGTCACTATAGACGAAAATAGTAGTTTAAAAAATGTCCTAAAAAATTGGTAGGCCTGCGCCGTTGATGAAATCTCGGAGATGCATCATCCGAAACAAAAAAATCAAACGGTTTTAAATTCAGTATGTTAATGGCTATAGCGCATATCATACGATTTTTGATATATGCAAAAATAACAAAATGGCGGACATTTTCGAAAAAAACGTGTTTTTTTTCACCGTTTGTGGCAAAAAATAGTAAATATCAAAATTGAAAAAAGTTCTTAATGTGCGCTATAGCTATAGTTGTAAAGAATATGTGGTTAAAATTTAATAAGGATCGGTTCAGTAATTTCGAAAATTTTATCAACAAGCTGTCGAAAAACGGTGTTTGGAGCAAAACGCGTTTAAAGTTTGTTCGCGTTACATAAATAGATGAAATTTAAAAAAAATGTATTTCGAAAGTGTTTTCATTAAGTGTAACAACTTTTATATCAATATCTATAATATAAACCTATCAAAAAATTCATGGAAATCCGCCTTCGATTTTGTTGAAACTTATGTATGTGACAAAGCATTGTAAACTATCAGGCTCGTATTTTTTTTATCGGGGGAAAACGATTTTAGGAGGGGGAACCACCCCTCAAAGAAAGGCGTGCCACCCCTTAATATTTTTTTCTTAATACTCCTATAGTGCATTTTTTGTATTGCAGAATTTTGGTTTTTGTTTTGTTCGGATCGGTGGACTGCTTTTGGGTGAAAGTGCAAAATCACCCCTTGACACGCTTTTCTTTGAGGGGTGGACTCCTCCCTTAAAACCGTTTTTTCGCCGATGAAAAGAAATACGTGTCTAATGGTTTTCAAAGCTTTATCACGTATACGAGTTTCGACAAAATCAAAGGCGGACACCTAAGTGATGTTCCTTGTCAGTGGAATTCGTTCGTTTTTTTATTTTATTTCATTGAATTGGTTCATTGATTTTTTTTTCATTACTTTATTTGACTAGAAGATGATTGCACAAAAATTCGACACGATTTTAAAATGCATAAATGCAAATATATTGTCAATTGGTACCTTTGGGTCTTTTGAAATTTTGGAGCACCATAAATTTGACACTATAACCGGTCGATATATCCGTGCATACATAAAATGAATATTACTCGCGGAGGGTTTCCATCGAATTGTGACTTCGTCCCTTCTGGCAAAATTCTGCAGTCGCAAGATACGTTTCTCGTTTATTTTGGTGGCGGGCTGAGGGATGAGAAAAACATCCTGCTCTACAATTGCGGCAACCACCCAGTGTTCACGATAATAATTCACAAAAGTTACATATTCATACGCTCCCATTCAATGAATATTCAATATTCACACCTCGAGAGAGTGCAACATCTGTGAGCGTATTTTTTGTAGAACGTAATCCATTTCAATGCGATTTAGCTGTATAGGCTCCACGGTGTTTTAAACGCGTATTGGAATCGATGTGAAGTTCAACCACGATCAATTGTTATCGCACAGTCTTGTGCATTTTTTTGTCAATGTCTTTTTTTTACGATGATTAGTTTAGTAGCAGAATTTTTCAGAAATATCTCTGAACTGAACAAAATATCTCTCAAATGTGCGCTTTTTATTCCGGCAAATGGGAACTTTTTTTTTTGAGGACACGTGACGATCTTTCTTACTGTTCCACCTTCGTGGGAACCTAAGATAATATCCAGGAGTTCAATATATGATTAGGTGGCAAAATTCATCCATGATTTAAATTCCGAGGAAATTGCCTCTGGTCTTATGGGCTTATAAAGGAATTGCGAACTATTTCGATGAAAATCTGGCTCTCACTCTTACGACCGTGATGTCCCTTGAAATCATTTTTCCATTTAGATAATGTTTTAATATATATTTTTTTTATATCCCTTTCAGTTCTGTTTACAGTTAATAGTTTTTAACAATATAAGGACGTCGAGTTGGTAAAAAATTATGAACATGTAGATGTGTGACAACTGCGCTCAATAAATTAATAATCCAACTGCACCCAAATGATGGAACGTCTTTGCGAACAAATTATTTTTTTTACAACTCCCTTTTATCGATCTAAATTTAATAACATTTTACACTTTTCGTACCACTTATTGTTACTTTCGAGCAATGAACCAAATTTTTTGAACTCTTTTCTATCTGCATATAGAGTTTGCCATTGCGTTTTTGCATCAGAGAGACTTTTGTAGTAATTTACCATTGCTCAGTGACATTTCACAGCCGTTTGCCCTCAACTGCCATTCTTATCGAAAGCTATTATTTGTCAAAAGAATAAACAATCACTATAAAAAATAGTCCAACATTATCTCTGAGGCCAATTCCCCACATTTTTTCTATCTCTTATGAGGAGGTTCTAGACAAAATGTCAAACGTTCACAAAAGAGCCTGAAAATAGACTTCTGCTTCAGGGGGTTGATCTCCTGATTAACAAAATGATAATAATTGAAATGATGATAATGTTCCATTCTTCTGCCATTTTGTTGCATAAATTTCAAAATTCTCCGTCATACAACCAACTTGACAGCCAGCAAGTCTGTGGATGTATTCACTCACCTGGAAGATCGTGACTTTCTTGAGTACCGAAAGATTAACATGAAGCGCTAGCTCGGTCTTGAGCTTGTCCGGCAAAAGTCCGAGGGCCGTATTGATATCACCGCCACCCTGAATTCTCCCTCTCGACCAACTATAGTCGTACCATCTCAAAACTCGTCTCTTCATACCACCCGACACTTTGTGGTGTCTCATATAAGTTTTTGCGCCGTCGAGCAATCTCTCGAATTCCAAACGATTGGCATTTCTGTTGGTGATTACGTTGCCAACCTGCCCGACTATCGTAGCAAATATGAAGACCCCGATGAGATAGCTCACTATCGTGAACACGTATCTGCGAAATGACGATGGAAAAAAAGACAGAGAGGATCAGTCGTGATGGTTTCGTTGGCCGAGTATGGACGAGCGGCCCCCGCCGGAGCCTTCCTCCTCTCATTAATGTCATGTTTTTTTTTCTCAACGCGAATGGATTTTACGTTGTGTGTTTTGCTTTTTTTGACACGAATTTTGCGGTTTCTTCTTCGTTTCTTTCGTTTCAACAATAATCAGCGAACTTCATGCGAGCTTTCCTCGCCCGCGCCTCCAACCTTTAATCGCGTGCCCGTATATGTGAAGATACACGCTTGTTGTTGCTTACTTCCGCCATTTTTAAAGCCAAGTATTATTTAAACGGACGAATTTCCAACATTTTTGAAGTACAGACGATGAAGTACATCGGTATTCATGGTTTTGCAGCACGTAAAATTACTTGCATTTTGTAAATTCATTTACCTATTTCTACAATAAATAATTCATTTGTTAGACAGTTCTGGTTTTTTTCAGGAAATCGTTTTTTTGTAACTGAATACATCTTTGTCGGTTTGGTCGAGATATTTTGTATTCCGGTGGCTTTCCAACCCAAATTGGCAGCGCCGCCACTATTAAGGAGTGCCCGTACATTTCCTACCAAAATTCAGTTTTGGCGAGAATTTTGAGTACCTTGCGATGAGGTTAACAATTTTTAAAAATCAACCACATCGAAGATGCTAAGAACATTAATGTCCGGTAATAATAATGCAAAAAAGTTGTAAGTAAATGGTTGAAAAGAAAATTTCTACAAATGTCCGGGGAACTACTTTTTTTATATTAAAAAATGAATTCGTAATTTTTTCTGAATAGGTATGAATTTTTTTTTAGAATTTTGTTGCTATTTTACTTTTAATTTTTTAAATTTAAAAACTGGATGACAAGTCACAAATTTTCAATATGTTTTCGGTGCAATGTTCCATATTAAATCCAAGAAGTGTCCGGGGTATTGAACGAACAATGTCATAGGTACAGCCTCTGAAAATTCCAAAAACGAGATTCTCGAAAAAGAGAGCAAATTCTTGAAAAAATCATATATATTCAGAAAAATATCATAATTCATTTCATTCACACGTCACAAAAAATCAAGTGTATCGGAGTTTTTTCGAACAAATTTTTGTTCAAACAATTTATTTATAAATTTTTCGTCATTCTTATTATTCAAAACCAATGTTCTTAGCATCTTCAATACGGTTAATTTTTCAGATTTTAATGTTATGGCAAAGTATTCAAAATTCTCACTGAAACTCACTTTTGGTAGGGAATGTACGGGGAATACATCTATAAGTGTATTCTCATAGTGCTTCTGAAACATTGAGGCTAGTCACAGTGGGATGATTGGCCAGACTAGACTGTTACGAGCCGTGAAATCATAATTATTTTCCAAACCCTAAAACCTTCTACTTATTTATTTTCAGAGTCATCGTCCTTTTTCTAGCCATCATTTCGACTTTATCTCAGCTTGTAGCTCTATCTAACGATGTTATTGTTGAAAAGGTCTAACCGGATTAATCCACCATAAAACTGTCTCAAAGAAAATCATCCTATTGGGAAGACGTAGAATAAATCATATACAAATTAGTCTGAAAAAACTTTTTACCCATACCTGAGGGTATAAAGTGCTATGATAAAACTTGCGGCAGCAAAAAAGAGAGCGAGAGAGAGAGAGAGAGAGAGAGAGAGAGAGAGAGAGAGAGAGAGAGAGATCGGAGAGAAGTCACGAAATAACGGGAAATGAAAGCGTCTACGTCTCGGATCGAGCGGTCGTCGACATTTGCCATTCAAAATCTCTTTTAGCTGCAAATATATCGCACCGATGTATATAGGTGCATATCCCCGTGGGATATTTGCAGTCGAGTCGTGGTGCTACCACCTTACACTCGTCTGGACCCGAGGGTGCAGGGAAATTCGATTTGCACTGGCTTATGTACACATACCACGATCGATCATCGTAACGAGTATATAACACTACACAGGAATTCTCTCACGCCAACTTATGGACAGCCACCCATTTAGTTCAAATGAAAAATTATTCAGGCTTATCCCGAAAACTTTGAGACTGGACTTGTATCTTAGAACAGTGTTTTTCAATCTTCTTGAGTACGCGACCCCTTTACAAGTAAACAAATTCTGGTGACCCCCCCCCCCCCCCCCCGAGCTGGCAAGGGAACTTTGAAATTATAAGTGCCATTCGCCACTTCCTACCTATGTGAACTAATCGTCACAGTAACAGAAACGAAAACCCAGCACTTTTAGCGTAGAATTGGAATTGTTGACTGAAGCTAGCTGGTTGCATACTGAAAGTAACCACAATGAAATTTTGCTATTCAACTCGCCCCAACCCTAAGAAATAGGGGTTGAAAACTTAAAAATTGCCGTATCTCGATAATTAATAGCCTGATAAAAAAATGTTTCAAACAAAAGTTGTCTGGAATAAGAAAATACGTATTAAGTTATCTAACGTCAAACCCCCTATCTTCGAAAATAGCGGCTCAGAAACGATTAGAAAAGTCGGGGTTGACGCGTGTGCCGCTATTTTCAAAGATAGGGGATTGGACGTCAGATAACTTTATACGTTTTTTATTATTCCAAATATCTTTTGTTCAGAATATTTTTTGATCGGGCTATTAATTATCGAGATACGGCGATTTTTAAGTTTTCAACCCCTATTCCTTAGGGTTGGGGCGAGTTAAGGGGCAAAATTTCATTGGGTTACTTTCAGTATGCAATCATTTAGCTTCGGTAAAAAATTGTAATTCTACGCTAAAAGTGCTGGGTTTTCGTCTCTTACTGAACGTTATCTCTTATAACGTTCTCTTCAATGGTGAGCATAAAAACTAAGAAGAGAAATAGGCTCCAATTAGAAAATGATTTGGTTACTTGCGTCTCAAAAATAGAACCGCGACTCGACAACTTATTAAAAAATAAACAGGCACAGCCTTCTCATTGAAATTGTTGTATTTTTATTGTAGTGTAGGATCGGCAACCCTTGCTTTTTAATTTAACCTGGCTTACGACCGCGACCCCCCGAGCAAGACTTTGCGACCCCCCTGGTGGCTGCGACCCACACGTTGAAAAACACTGTTTTAGAAGTTTCAATGAATCTTCAAAATGTGAAAAAAAAGAATAATCATAGATACAGTCTATCAGCTGGAAGTTTTATTAATTGACGACAGAGGTGCTGTATTTTCTGACTTTTTCTCGAGGCCCACCTAACGCGATTTTATCAAATTAAATGAAATACATTTAAATCAAACCTTTCTGGATTGCATGATGGTCAATTGTTCGATTGAATTCAACAATTAGCGTCCCAATGAATGTATTCCTACCCAACTATTTACATAAATTATTAATGATTATTGATAACAATCGCACCCGATGAAAAATCGTTTCAATAAAATTAGGTAAACTTTTTTCAGCGGCTGATTTTGACAGAGCCAGCTCGAGTTTTCAGTTAAAAAAGCGTTTTCAGCCAGGGCTGAAAATATTCTGCGTGGTATGTAGAAAAGTGTGAAAGAGAGAGGAGAATCGTTTATATTTTTTGCGGAAACGACCGGAAAAGGTCGTTAGGCGCTGCGCCAGAGGTCACGAGCCATCAAAGCTTCTTTACAACAATGCTTTAACAGTGGCAGCCTCATTTTTAGCTATTATGTGTCCCATGAAACCCTGCACTGTTGCCTGACTGTAGAGCAACTTTTTCAGAGGGCTAACCCAAAAAAAATTCCTCAAACGACGTGCTCATCTCTTTAGGTCTTTTTTTCTTTTCAATTTGTCATTTCTGACGGGCCCGTCACATTCGTATGACATCAAGAGGCCCCTGCTTTTTCTGACAGTCCGGGAGTATATCCATTTTTCGTTGTTATCTTATTGTACAATTAGCATTTGTGGAGAAAATTCTCGGCTCGTAACGCTCCATCTTGTGTAGCAAAAATTATTCCTCACTATCGTCAATGGAGCTGCCTGAAAATGTTTACTCGCGAACGACCAAATAAATGTTTCTCGTTTTTCATATGTTTCAGAGTCACGAGGCAACGAATAAGAGACGAAACTCGGACTGAAATTAGATGCGTTTCGGTTGCACCCCCTGAGGATGATTTACGACTCCGAAAATCATATGCAGCCGCGACACGCAAAGAGCGTGACTTATCGTTACGATAAAACTGCCACTAGACCAGACCTTCTTTGTACGCGTAGACACACCTCCCTCACGTAGTTTGCCTACCCCGGGGCGTACCCATAAGTCGTTTATTAAAAAAGAAAAAAATCATAAAACACAGTTCAGGTATTCCATTTGCACTAGGCGCAAAAATTAAAGGATCAAGAAGAGATACGAAATTTTTTTGTGATTTACACGAGACTGTGACTTGGTGAAAAATGGTCGAAGAAAAATGAAAAAAGAAAATGAAATTGAAGCTTGAAGTCTCTAGTTTCGGGTCCCAGCCCTTAAAATGCTGAATAGTGAACAGAAGTAAAAAAATTATTAAAAAATCAGAGGAAAAAAATCCAAATTTTTCATTGACGCTCGAAAGGTCCACGGACCTAAATAATTTTTTTCTGGCAATTCAATCTAGCAGCTTTTTGAGGTTGATTCTTCCCCTTTAACTTGAGCTGTTGCTGCCCTCTGTGCGGTGATTTGTCTCCGAGGTATCGGTTGTCAAAGTCAAAACAACACTTTTGACTTTGATGACTGATAACTCATGTACTAATGATCGTACTCAAAATTCAAGCATAGTTCTGAAAACTTCAAAGTATCCTCTATACGATCATTGCATTGTTTTTTAAAATGATTTTTCTTAATGTGAGAAATTCGACTTATAAACTCGTAAAATATTGCGTTTTTATTTAGTGAATAATCAATAGATTGAGGATGTTTTCGGTTTTCTTAACCTCAAAGTATCCCGAATAAACGCTCAAGAGTTCAAACCACTAGGATTTGTCTTCCATTGTGATTCGAAAGGTCGAAATAGTTACTTTAGTGAAAAATCAATTAAAGGATTAATTGTTTTTAAATTTATTTTAAGGGATGTCATTTTTTTTCTCTGCTTACATGCCATTTCGTTCCGAAATAAATATAAAGGATTCTTATTTATTTTGAATTTGAATTATTGATAATTATTGCTTTACATTATTCAACCCCAAAATCGTTCTCATTTACAGAAGATACTTGGGTCTTGCCAAAAGCCCGTCCAAAGATAATGATTTCGTTTTGGAAAATCTCACAACAAAAATCATCGATATTTCCTTAATTATCCAAAGCCATTATCGTTATTAGTTACTTGAGTATGTAAGCCAATCTTTGCCTCATGGGATGGAAAAAAAGACGAAACGTAACAAGAAATGAAATAACTTGCTCTCAGATATTTGCTTTAATCTTGGAGAATTTCCTCGACCATAAATAACGATGCTCGCGAAATCTTTCCCTTGGGTCTCTAAGAAATTAGTCGGCATCTTCGGCGCACGCGTTTTTTGCGCCTAACCCTCACCCTCTGGAATTTCGCCTCGTATATTTTTCATTGCATTCTGGCCTCAAATAGCATTGCACCTAATTAATCTATTTTTTAAAGAAACTCATATTTTACGGTCATCTTTCGAAAGTTTCTTTTATTATAGATATATACAAATATCAAAATGGATTTTCATGAAAATGAAGCTATCGCTGATGGGATTTTTTTTACTTAGCAAAGATTTTTTCACTCGAGCTTATTTTTGTCTGTGTAAAACTGTTTTTCACCGGAACATCACTTACCGCCGCTCATCCGAGATGAAAATGGTGGACGAGCAGCGCCAAGTGAAAAATAACTTTCGAAAGTCCGATTGTTTTTTTAGAGTTAAATAAATATTTAATAAAAATGCCGGTTAAAATTCGAGAAGAAAAACATAGCTTGAGGTAACGTTTCCAGTGTCTTCCACGAGGATTCCACCAAGATATATAAAATTATAGTCCATCACGAAGTTTTTACAGGCAGCATATTTTTCTTACCTCCTTTATCTTGTTAAGTTCTCCTGAATTATCACGCTTTGGTGAGCTCGGTACGAACGAGAGTTCTGACATTCTTCGCAAGATATACTGTGATTAATGATATTACCGTTGTAGAAACTGACGATCGTCGGTTTATCTTGCTTCATTTTCGCGTTCATGTGTCACTGTGTTCCTCATCTTGAGGAGCACGACGAGACGATGAAGGCGATTGATTCATTTTTGTCGATTAAGATCGTTTTTTTCTCTTCGATCTGAGACAGAAACAAGCTTCTGTGCTTGTGGATTGATATCATTTTAAGATTGTCGTAACAAAAATCGTACACCGTGAAAAAAAGTGACAATAATATTCAAGGAAAGTGATGAAAGGTGCCTCATTGAATTAAAATGATTTTGTTTTTAATGTAAACTGAAAGCACTTTTATAGATTTGATATTTTTCCAATAATTTTTTTTAACTCGAGGGGTTGCATCTCTTCCAAGTTGTCTTTTTTTTTATTCAGAAGTTATTTTGCGTCAATTTTGAAATTTGTCTAGACAATGGTATACGTTCTACATCATTTCCAGTCAACTGTGTAGACTTTCGCTGGCATGATCTTGATATGGGGGCCGGGTTGAAATTCCGAGCTTTGAATGCGCCGACGGTTTAAAATTCCTAATTTTCGTGTTCCGAAATGACAAGGTTCGTTAAGATCATGCCAGCGAAAGTCTACACAGTTGACTGTAAATGATGTAGTACGTATAACATTGTCCAGACAAATTTCAAAATTGCCGTAAAATCACTTCTAAAAAAAAAATTCTCGAAATAATTCATTGAAAATTTTGAAACTTTAAAAACTTCGATAACCGAATTATTTGGACGGTGTTCGGATTTTCGGAGTCTTGGTCTTCCGTGTAAAATTCTTTCGGAGTTTTGCGCGTTGCGATGATTCAAAGTTCGGAATTTCAACCCGGCCCTATTTTTGCAGTCCCGCTCTGTCCCTTCCATCGCAACGAAACGTCAAGAGCGCAGAAATCATCACCGAGTTCATTTCTTAAAAAAAGGGGGTTTGTACACGGTGTGCGGGTAGTGTTGTTATTCGTTGGTGGGCGTTTCAGCGCCAAAGGCCCAGATAAATCTTCTTTTATTCGAAGCTATAAAGAGATTTCTCAGGGATGTTTGGAGAGTGGAGCGGTGGGAATTTATGCCAAAAGATGTCGCGAATCGTTTCTTCGACACGGTTTCACGATTCTCCGAAGGCTTTCAATGAAATATCTATGTACATGGAGAGCCGCAATGAGAGTGCGCTCTGCCGCAAGTCACGCTCGATAACTATTCGACGAGTCTCGACGCCACAGTCAACGATAGCCATACTATTTCATTTCGGAGGAACATCAATTCGAAAATTCATCGTCACGAGAAGAGGATCCGACTTGTCAATTTTTTCCCCCAAGCAGATTTGACGAGAAACCGTCTATTGTGCAAAAAAGAAATTTGCCGAAACAAAGCAACACATATCTATTCGAATATGGACGAGAACTTTGACACCTGTGTTGTACTTCGTAGAGCTAATATTGGGAGCTCGAATCCACATGTCCCGCTGGAACAACAAACGTTATTTTCACACCGGAGATATGGAGATCAGTGTGAGGAATAAATTAATCAGTGAATATATCGACTGTGGCAACGAGGATTCCCAGCTGTGTCGTAACGGCTTAATTACGATACCTCTCGTGAGAGACGCGCCGAGAGGTATACGCAAGCTTGATCTCCCGCATCCGCGGGCTGATAATCTCTGTACCACCCATCAGCACGGCAACCATACTGCCGGGGGAAGGCAACTCTATCTTCCACGTATATATACATCTATTTGTACATACGTGTTATACATATAGATGGCCGTATTACATGTGGTCTATAGCACATGCGATGACTAGGTAATTACCTGATTGATCCTCATGAATTATTTTATACGTGCGTTTCTGCGATAGCTGGTTATTCGAAATGGCAAATCGCGACACTAAGACTCCCAATTCCAGTTAACGAAGGCAGCATCTTATAAAGAATTTTCCGCCAATGACTGATGTCGACCAAAGATCCACAATGCTGCTTTGATATTGTTATCCAATTGTATGCTCGTAGCAGATTCATTCTTCGAGCGTTTTGTCGAACGGACGTCGAAATCGACGAGTCTACGAGAGATCGTAATCAAAATCAAATCCCAGCGTGTTCCTTCGCACCCTTCCATCCCGGAGGATCGGAATCGCCACTTTAATCCCAACTATTTGCAATTCAAACTTCTTTCGCCAGGCGAATCAAGGAGAACAAAACACGAGAGTAAACTCGGTTGTTGATGTCACGTGCGAGCGTTCTCCAGGGACATATTGATTCGAGTGGGTACAAACGATCTTTTGGAACCAAGACGAGTCGCTTCTCCCTTGAGGAAGAGCGAGACGGAGAGGAAGAGAGAGAGAGAGAGAGAGAGAGAGAGAGAGAGAGAGAGAGAGAGAGAGAGAGAGAGAGAGAGAGAGAGAGAGAGAGAGAGACAGAGAGTCTTAATGGCTTTGGAAGAGCCAGTTTACTCAGTTTTCGTGTCACGATGTGAAGAGGCTCGGGCAATTGGAGGGAATGAAGCCAAATCACACTGAACGCAAGAGTATCATTTTCTTTCGTTCCCTTGAAACGGCAGATGCGATAAAGACTGGTGTAACTTCCCCGAAAGATCCGCCAATAGTGATTGTTAAGGTGAAAGTAAACGGCGGTTTCACTATGAGAATTTCCGCTCGTTTATCATACGAACATACATGTTCACGTTAGATTTTTATTTTGAAAATAATTATTCCAAACAACAACAACGCGGTTGAAAATCAAGCAAATTCAGGCTTCGTCTCAATGAAATGTCAATATCCAAACGAACCCACACAAATATGTAAACGTTAGAGTTTGTTTGAACAAAATAATTATTCGAAACGGCAGCTATGCTGTTGAAAATCAAGCAAACGTCGACATTTGAACGAGTGACGATAACTTTAGATTTGTAGAGACTGGTTTATATTGGTTCAATGTAATTTGGATTAAGTTTTGATTTGGATTCTTTGAGATTTATTCAATCATTTCGCGAAAAGTCGCGAGTTCGTGGAATTTCAATTTTGAAGTTACGAGCGTTGCGAGTATATCCAGATTTTTCCGCCATGAACCGTCTACCTGCGCGCCCAATCGGTGTGCAAGCTCACCCAAACAAGGACCCAGACGACACGTCCTGCTCGCTTTTATGGGGGTTAATAAAATGGCGAGAGGGAAACCCGTTGAACGACCGCACTGAGTACGCAGAAGGAGCGATACGAGTAGTTCACCGCGTTAACTCACTGGCATCGTGTATGTATAGACCACACGTGTACACAACGCGACAAGTGCATGGAGAAGGAGTGTAAGAGGGGGCTAGAGAGACGAGAGGCGAGGAAGACGGAGGGAATCGAGGAAGAACGATCTCGCGTGAGTGTCGTGGTCGGGAATGCTGGAATTGCGAATTCCTCGGATGCCGGTGAGTGTGTATATATATATATATATATATATATATATATATATATATATATATATATACACACACACATATATACTGACCATAAAGAGACGAAGGTGTCCTACAGTCAACGATATGAGGGTGGAGGTGAAAAAGGGGAACAAGGCAGACTTCAGTCTGCCAAGAAGGAGGACAAGCCCTTTAGGGAATTGGCGTTAAGGTGGCCTTGAAGGACACACGAAATGCTGGATCAATGTTCGGACATGAAAATAAACCCAACTCTCTAGGTCCTTCAACCTTTATTCAAAGCCTAAGGGCAACAGTTTGACAAAACATATTCGTAGTTTTGGACCTACAAACGGCCATCAGAGCTTTGAGGTACTCTGAGACAGGGCTGTTAAAGGTGTTACATCCTAGCGAATGTGCCTTCTCTCGGTTATTCCCAATATCCTCATTTGCCGTTGAAAGCTTATTATTAAATGAATAAATCTAAGAATAAGACGCGTAACAGCGTAAAAAGGAACGTGCGTACGTTTCGCACGCATATTCAACCTACAGCGATATATATACGATAGCTGCACCGCCACAGTCATCGACTTTTCCTATCCCATTGGCTGTCAACAAGAACACGATCTCAGGCGCATATTCCAAGAAGAGCTGTCGAACGAAAAACCAACCATCAACTCGATCAACAGACTCCAAAAACTCTACGCCGGCCCATCCGCATGGTGACCAAGAGAAGCCGCGACCCTAGATTACTTCATCATAACATAGCCTAGACGGCTCCGACAAATTTATAACTCTCACTGAAAAATAAGACATCCGGTCTCGCAGCGTAGCCCGATATACAAACTTTTCGATATGAGAAGTCACCATAGCTATAAATTCACATAACACCAACCATGCGCATGTTTAGGTCTCAGATATCGAACTGTATTTCCCATGCGCTTGTTCGCCGGAACACGAGACAAAGATCTCTTTTCTTCATACGCATATTAGTCAGAACCGATGCCCTGAAATAAGGTCACACGCGTGCCTAGGAAATCTGTAACCTACACGCACATCGTACCGCAACCAACCACGCTAATCAACCGATATATTCATGACCAATGGACCAATCCCCGAATAGCTAGATGACCAAGAGCACACTCTCCCTAAAATTCCTTCGCCCACTATCGAACCCCTCCTAATTTTGATTTCAAGAAAGACTTCCTTCCTGAAGTCAGTCTCCCGTCAACTACCATCAAATCAAGTTCTTCTATCGAGTCTCAACCCCAGTCTCCCGACAATCTTCATCAAATTCAGAACTTAGTCTTCCGTCAACCAATATTTGCGTCAACCGAATCACTCCTTATATCAAGTCTTAACCCAGAAGCCTAACGAATATCTCCGATTATCCTTCATACGAACCGTCTTCATTTTTCGAATCACAAAAGTTTTATTTTACACTTGTATAATTTCTATCATCGGTCCGTGATTATCAATCTCAATTCATCGACCTTGCGCGCCGTGCATATTTCTATCTACGCGTAGTGCCCGTCGTAGTAAACACGTCGAGTATACACACGACCAGCGTAAAATCCTGCGAGCGTCTTACCAGCAATTGTACCAGCGAGCGCACCAGGCCAAGAGCGAAGGCCCTTGTAATGCGAGCGACAACAAACATCCACGCAAGCGAGCGAGCGAGCGACCGAACGTCAAACACAACCAATGTAAGCTAACCATATCTTTTTCTTTTCTGTATCATTCATCGTAGGCCTGATCGCTTTAACCCGTCTAGTAGTCTTATAATAAATAACATATTGTCAATCGTACACCAATTCTGTCGAATTATTCCTCAATATCGAAATATCGCGTCAATTCCTTAATTCTATTCTTTCCCACGCACTACCCCTTTTTACCCTCATCCCGTGCTATTGCGCTAGGCGTAGGCAACAAAGAGGGAAACGAAAATACTATGTTCGCGTCCCTTCCGGATGTGACAAAGGAGCGTCTGCAATGAAGGTTTTGGCTCGGAAAGCGTTCCATCTCCAGCCTCAGATTGAACTGCAATGATTGGAGATGTCGGATCATACATAATGTTGGTGCTGTCGAGTTATGATTTGGAAAAAGGCTGTTACCCTGTCATGACTGAGCACTTTGAAATCGTTTTCAACGGATGGAAAACATGACCGATGGCTGAGAATGTCATCTTTGACCATTTTAGTGTTAAGCGGTTTTTAGGATTGGAGACGTCAGATCGTGAAAAATGTTGCTGCTGTCGGGTTATGATTTGGAAAAAGGCTGGCACCAAAGTTCTCAACATGATTAAGCAGTCGAGAGTCTTTTTCCAACGAATGGAGAACATGGCCAATGGCTGACAATGTCACTTTTGGTTATTTTAGTATTAAGCGGTCTTTAGGATTGGAGATGTTAGACCGTGAAAAATGGTGCTGCTGTAGAGTAAGATTTGGAAAAAGGCTGATACCAAAGTCCCTACCATGACTAAGCAGTCGGGAATCTTTCTCCAACGAATGAAGAACATGACCAATGGTTGACAATGTCACTTTTGGTAATTTCAGTGTTAATCGGTTTTTAGGATTGCTCAGAACGTTTTGCGAAAGACAATTTCCAGTTTGTATACGCAGTGAACATTTTTTTGCTCGTTTTGTGGATTTCTTTCTTCCTGAATTTATCTAGAATACAAGGGGTGGCGACAGACCGACTGATATTATTTACATTTATTCTCTCGGTATGAAGCTCTTGCCCATAGTCTCGTCGTCTTCTATCATTGCCTTACGAGAGTCATCTCGTCTGTAAGAGATGCTGGACGGCGGTGGGGGGAGGGGGGGGGTGAATAACGGAAAACGGAATTTACGGTCGTTGTTGGGTTCTCGCATCTTATAACCTTCCTCGTTTTATATATGTGTAATATATATACGATAGCCGTAAAGAACGATTACGCCAGTCTTGGGTGAAACGGCTTTTTGGGTGGATTTTCACGTTTATACAGAAAAAGAAATATTCAAATTTTGCGATATTAATTGCCATGTACAAAGTATTATTGTCAGGCAGCTTGAAATTTCGATGAGTTTGTACAAGCTCCAAAAAATGTACGATAAATTGGTGCAGCGATAAAGAGTTGTTGTAGAGACGATTGGTAGATTTTTGGTCGCGTAAAAGAAGCCAAGTAAGCCATTATCAGAGAGGAAACGACGAATCGATGAAGTCGTGGATGAAAGAGCAACGGAATCCTCGAGGAATTTTTCCACTGAGAATTTAGACCTTTCCCCAAGAACGTTAATTTCCCTTTCTCCCATTCTACTCTATCCTGGATTGCTTCGTAGACGTTCCTGTATCACATGAGAGTCATTTTTACAATGGAGGATCACGTTTCGTCGGCGATGAATGCCGATTCCGATGTACGAATATCTTATCCGCAACAACCATTTCTCTCTCTCTCTCTCTCTCTCGCTCTTTCTCTTTGGTTCTTTCTTCCCTGTCACTTTTTCAGATAGATAAAAATAGTTTGAGGTATTTTTCATGCAACTCCAACCAAAGTACAATCGCCCGAAGCGAATGCTGCATAGATTTTCCTTTGAAAAATCCTGTATAGCTATTTCCGACAAGTTGATGACATAAACAAGCGACGAGCCTCGTTGAAGCTACCCAATTGTCTAGAAAATAAATAGTGCAATCAATTTGCATAAATTTCGCTCCCCTTCTCTCAAATAAACACGAAGAAATTTGAGTCTTTGCCTCTCGCAGACTCCAATTACGTATTCCCCTAGAGTATTGCATCTCTGAAGACTCCATTTGCATTATGAACCTCCAAATTGGGAGAAAGGGAGAGAAGCCTAGATGCATTCTCATTGACAGCGAAATAACGGGCTATTCAACTGCGTGTATTTTTTTACGCTTTTTTGTTCCCGCGAACAATCGACTTGAAGATGTTCTTCCGAAGTTGAAAAAAAGCTAAAAATGCTGTGAAAGTAGAGCGAAGGTGGAGTACAAAGGATGTGTTTTGAACAAAAATGGAGAAAAAAAGCTTGTATGTTCAATACGCAATGACACTTGAGTAGCTAGGCCAGCTCGTGTACAATCGCCGATTACGGCTGGACGAGCCTGAATAGCGAGTCATATGAGTGACACAATCGCCTAGTACGTGTGGATTCACCCCCTAGAGAGAGAGGCAAGGCAACTTCCCTCAACACGCGTGAGCATTCGCACACACTCGACCTACATTCGTCAATTATATATACGTATACTTAACCCTCTGTCTTTCTCTCCCTCTCAATGCCTTATTTCTCTCTTCCTACCCCTCCTTATTTCCTCACTCTCCCTTTATCTGTCGTTCCGCTATTCGTTGCTCCACGTATTCACGCAAAAAGGCGCCGAGCACTTTTTGTGTGATCAAGAACACTCGTACCGAATGTGTCGTGTGACTCGTGAAGATGAAAGTAATCTTTCTGCTGAACCTCATTCTCGTGTATATGGTGACAATTTTTTAATCGTCCTTGCCATTTGGTACGCGCATGGGAGAGACCAGATCGTCATCTTTGCTTGTCTGATCGACTCCAAAAGAATTGGAATTGGACGGAACAGTGTTATACTCGACAGTCAATGGAAAAAGTACATTTATATTATTGCAGAATAATTTCGCGGTAACAATTTATTTGCGATTGAGGCCTTAGGCCATCATGTGCGAATTTAACAATTTTTTTTTCGTATGAAAAAGTGATTCACTCATAAAATTAATCACACATCTATTTAGTATGAATAGCGAGCTTTTAGAATTTTTTTTTTCGATGTACAAAATGGCCGACCACTCGAAACTTCTCGAAACACTTTTTTTCCAATTGGCGTGACAAATAACTTCAGCAATCGATTTACTTCAAATTTAACAGTTATGTGCCTAATTGCATTTCGCAGAGAATTACGTACGAAATTTCTTATTAGTCGAAAATTTTTAATCTTATGAGCAGTTTATGAGCAATTATAACGAAATTTTTCACTGAAAATTAATTTCTTAAGTTCAAATACCTACAACTTTTGAATAAAACAATATTTTTTTTAATTCCGTACATACTTCTCTAGGTATTCTAATGTAGATTGACGAGAATTTTTGTTTTTTGTTCTAGGTAAAAAATTGTGGATGCTAAATGTCACGCCGCAGAGCGCCTAAAAAAAGATAACAAAAGAAAATATTAGCAGTCGGCCATTTTGTGCAACGAAAAAAAAATTTATATATTTTCTAACAGTTTGATATCCATACTAAATAGATGTGTAATTAATTTTATGAGTGAATCACTTTTTCATACGAAAAAAATTGTTAAATTCGTACATGATTTCATACCCGTTACTGTGGCCTAAGGCCTTAATCAAGTGATAATTGTATTCGCATCCTTAAAATTTTTCAATAAAAATAAATAAACAGGATCCTCGTACGAATCCTAACGACACGAGCCTATAAATTCACCTACGTAAAATTTAGCTCTCGTTGACCATGAATACCGATGTAGCTTCCGAATGCCATTGAACTCTGCATCGTTGGAATGCAGCGAAAATAATTTTTTTTAATTGCCAACATATTTTATTTTCGCAGATTTGGGCTACAAAAATCACTCTAACGTTTTTCAGGATCCTCATTAAGAATCTTCAACGCAAATTGGCAATAAATAATTTTCCTTATTAGCAAAAATAAATGAATAAAGGAAGGAAAAAGATTTTCCGTTGCGCTCCAAGGACGCAAATACCGTGCTTTCGAAAAATCGTTAAAAATTGTTAAATTTTACGACGCGAAACGGAGCGCGCGGACGGGCAGTCAATTCGATAGCCGGGAGGTTGGCTTTTGCGGTTTTCTATTCTCGTATAATTTTTGTTTTCGTATATTCTCTTAAATGTCTTTACTTGATCGATTCGTTTATTGGGCTTCTTTCTCATCAAACTTTCGTTATATCTCTTTTTTTTGGGAACGATACTGATACCCTCCGTTATGATTGAACTGCAGAAGCCGGGACAGTCGGCCGCGACGAGCGAGGCTCCGTGGTTTGCCGCTCGCTAAGACTCTGCCAACACAATAACAACACTCCGCTCACGAGTCTAATTCCTAAGCGAATCTAACTAATAATATTCCAAACGGGGACTCGAGCTACTCGATGGAGTATCCGCCTACGTCTACCTCATTATTTTCTACGATATGCATATCAACATGTTTGTACGCATATATGCTTCTCGCCCCCCCTTAATCCTGAGTCGCTTATCTCTCTACCACACATGCATACACACGCACCATAATGCCCTATTGATAAAGGAGCTTGTGCAAATTTGATCCGTTTTGCTGATTTTTCGTTTCTTTGATGTCCAAAATTAAATCAGATGTGTACTCAGCTCTGCAAGTCTATTTTGTATTTTACACCGCCGCTCAAAAGTTTGGATACACCAGTCGAGATTTCTTGCCGCACTAAAAGTTCCATAGCTACGTCAAAAAAAAAGATAACCAAATTTACCGAACGGCGTTTCGAAGGGAACAAATTCAGCTTTGTTTTGCTTTTTTGAAATATTTTTTGTGATTTTTCTTCGACCCGGTACGCACTTTTGTACGTGACTGTGTTTCGGCTTTTTTTCGACCATCGAAAATTGGGACTTATGGATTTTTTTTGTTATGTTTGTCCATGGTATACTTGAATAGGGTAGCAGGAGCGCCATTTTCGTTTTTTAAAAAGTTTCGTACGATTTTTTTTCGCAAAGTTATTTCATTTTTGGCTAAAAATAAGACATTTTGAAAAATGCAACGTAACTCAAGAACTATAGGGGTTAAGAAGAAATGTAAAAAATGTAAAAAGTTGCGCACGTTTATACTAGGTCGCCTGGATTTTTCTCAAAATTTTTCTCTGTTTTTTTTTTGTTTATTTTTGCTCGAAACTCTGATGAGTGGGATGGCTTAACTCAAAAAGTGTGGCGTTTATAACAAAATATCAGGAAAAGAAACTTTTTTAGTTTTTGATTTTGAATTGGTTTAAATTTTTCCAGAACTTTTTGGTGAATTTTTTTCGACAAAATATCAAGAAGGGAAAATGTTGCAGGTTCGTTTTGAATACGTTGACATTTTTTCAGTTTTTTTTTTCAATTTTTTTTACAATGTTTTAAAAGCACCTAGACGACCGGAAAAAAACATTGTAATAAAAATTTTGAAAAATATCTGATAAAATCTCAACATATTCAAAACGAAATACGGCAACATTTCCCCCTCTTTATATTTTGTCTCTAACTCAATAGTTTTCGAGATACGTCAATCAATTTTTCGAGGGATTTTCCGAAGTTCGGCCAAAAAAATTCAGAAAAAAATTGTGAAAAAATTTAAGAGAATTTAAAATCGAAAATTAAAAAAGTTTCTCCTCCTGATATTTTGTTATAAACGCCATACTTTTCGAGTTGAGCCATCCTACTCATCAGACTTTCGAGCGAAAATAGTCAAAAAAATCTCAGAGGAAAACTTTGGAAAAATTCCAGGTGATCTAGTATAAACTTATGCAACTTTTTACATCTCTGACATTTCCTCTTAAACCCTATAGTTCTTGAGTTACGTTGCATTTTCCAAAATGTTTTTTTTTAGCCAAAAATCAAATAACTTTGCGAAAAAAAATCGTACGGAACTTAAAAAAAATGAAAATGGAGCTCCTGCTTCCCCGTTCAAATGTATTATGTATACATGACACATTTTTTTTCCATAAGTCATGCGCTCAATTTCCGATGGTCGAAAAAAAAGCCGAAAAACAGTCACGTACAAAAGTGCGTACAGAGCCAACAAAAGTATACCAAACATTTCACAAAAGCAAAACAGTGCTGAATTTGTTCCCTTCAAAACCCCGTTCGGTAAATTTGGTTATCTTTTTGTTTGACGAAGCTATGTAACTTTTAGTGCGGCAAGAAATATCGACTGGTGCATTCAAACTTTAGAGTAGCAGTGTATGTGGAAAGGAAACGAGCGATTTTGTCCTTCGGATTTGACGTATAAATAAACGTTGATATTTGAAAGGTTCCTACAATGGACAAACTTTTTTTTTATTTTTAGCAAAGCTTGTGCTTATTTCGTACCTCGGCCCAGATTTGCCCAGACTCCCCTATGCGGCGCACGATATCGTGGATGTCTTCCTGCAGTACATCGATATCGAGGAATGCATTCGAAGACGCAACGGAGGCGCTTTTAGAACGGATAAATGTGCATGTACCAAGAGTGCGCGGAGATGCCCTGCGCGGAGTACCAAGAGTGCCAGGATTACCGGAGGAATTTACTCATCCCGGCAGTTTCGATCCGGATTTTATACGCGATCATTTTGTCACCGAAATAGAATTAATTTGACGTGGTATTGGAAGTTGGATAAAGAACTCACTTTAAATGGATTTTTGAATGAGTCAACATTGGAATGCTCGTATATTCTAAATGTGAGCTTTCATTCAGTAACGAGTAAAAACAAAGAGTGTGAAAAGTAAAGTAGGGAAAAGTAGAGTGTAAAATTTAAGGGTTAGAGCGATTCCGGGATCGTTAACAATAATCGTAAATATTGTGCATTCAGTTCCACAACATAAAATTCAGTTTATATTTTTTCACATTCAGTTTTGTTTCTCCCCAGATAAATCGTTGGTGATTTTGTGAAAAGAATTTCAACGATCCCATCAAATGTAGCAATAAACGAGGACTCTGTCTTTGATATTCGTCCGAATACCCACGCGTATTTTTTTTCTTTTAATTACATTTTCCAACGTTTCTCGAGTCCACTTTTGGAAAGTTTTCTTTGTGTTTTGACGGTACAATCTATGGATCTACGATAGAAACGAACGGAAAAAAATTCTTTGATTAGGATAGCGCAACACTTTGACGCCTAGCCTGACGGTTGTTCCGTTCTGGTTGGAACATTAATTTTTCGTTAGGATGAATCACGTAAACGCTAATGTCAGGATAATTTATCTTTGACAGGTGCTGAATGCTAGAATAAAATTGATTTTCAATTTTCCTCCGACCGTCAAAGCGTTGCGTAGAGAAAAGAAAGATAGAAGAATGTGCAAAGGGGTACGAGGTAAAGCCTTAAGGGGTCTTCTCACTTTAGACGCCAAAAAAGGCTATTTTCATGAATGTTTTGGATAGGTTTATATTGTAGATATTGATGTCAATTTATTACACTTAATAAACATTTTTTCGAAAAATATTTTAAAACATCTTTTTATTTATTTAAGTCACTATTTATAGATGAAAATGGTAGTTAAAAAAGTGTCCTAAAAAAATTGTAGGTTTGCGCTGTCGATGAAATCTCGGAGACGGATCATCCGAAACGAAAGAATCAAATGGTTTTAGATTAAGTATGTTAATGGCTATAGCGCTATAATACGATTTTTGATACATGCAAAAATAACAAAATGGTGGACATTTTTCGAAAAAACAAAAAATAAACGTGTTTATACACCGTTTTTGGCAAAAGAAAATAGTAAATATCAAAAATTTTAAAAATCCTTGATACGCGCTATAGCTATAGTTGTGAAGAATATGTGGTTAAAATTTCATAAAGATCAGTTCAGTAGTTTCGAAGATGTTGTCAACAAGCCATCGAAAAACGTTGTTTCGATAAAAGCGCGTTTAAAATTTGTTTGGGTTCAATAAATACATTTAAAAAAATTCAATGTATTTATAAGTGTAAACAAATTTTATGTGTAAACATTTTCATACGTTTATAACTGTTTAAAAATGTTATAAGTGTAAAATTTTTTTTATATCAAGTGTGACAACAACTTTTATATCAATATCTATAATATAAAGCTAAAAAAAAAATTCAAGAAAATAGCCTTTTTTGCGTCGTAAGTGAGAAGACCCATTAAAAAAATTTGTCCGTTCGAAGGCGTGAACCATAGCCGGGCGTGACAATTTTTCCTTCAGGTGAGACAGTAAAGTGTGAGAGTACAAGAAGAGAATAACGTTGAATAATGATATTTATGAATAATCGTACGATAAAATTTTTAAAAACTCACTCGGCGTTGGTCTCGGGAGTCGGTAAATCGCCGATGGTCGTCAGGGTGAGGGTAGCCCAGTAGAGCGATCCGAGATATTTTCTCGTCAGGGTGGCGTAATCGCCGGGTCTGTACGGATAGACCCAGTCCCCCTGGAAGCCCTCGACTTGGCTCAGCAGATAATAAAAGCAGCCGAACCAATGTGCCAGTATCAAAAGTATGTGTATGAGATTGATGACTCGCCACAAATTTGGATATACCGTTCGCGACTCGACCATGTAATAATAATTGTAAAGACGATAGACTTTGAGAAATCTTGGAAATCTCAGCATCGGATTACTACCGAGATTGAATTGCAACAGATCGAAAGGCATCAGTGCCAAAAGATCGAGAATGAACGATCGCGATTTGAAATAATGACCGGCCAACTTTTTGCTGTTGTAGACCATGAGACCTTGCTCGAGATAGCCGGTGCGAAATTGCACACCAACGTCGAAGAAGAATACGAGATCGGTGAAGCAGTCGCAGCTCAACCAAGTCGTAGGCGAAAGCGCCTGAAGCTCGGGAAAGCTTTGCCGTACTATGAGCGTCCAGAGATTGTAAAGAACGCAAGTCGACAGCAACATCAGCCAGTAGTAATAAAAATTCTCGTCTGGATTTATAACGGTCCTTGGTGGCTTCAGCGGTATTCTGGGACGTCTTCTTCGAGCTCCGGGATCTTTGTCGCCCGGCTGATCACCCTCGCCCGGGTCCAGTGTCTCTTGACTCTCCGGTATCTGACGCGTCGAGAATCTTTTGAGGAACGAATCTTCGCGCTTCAACGGTGGCTTCCTCTGTACAGTCGATATCGCCGATGACAGCTGCACCGTCGTTCGTAATTTCATCCATCGCTGATTGCTCTTCGTTCTGTAAAAAATCCAATAAAAGCCGCGAATCGACGATTACAAGGGTGCGATGTTCCATTCTTATGAACATCGGTCAAAATGTTATATATTTCATCTGTTGCAATATTGTTTTGACGAGTGACGCCTTGTTACTCTCTTGTCCATAATAGTCAACGCGTAATCGTTATGCTTGAGATTTTTGCAGAGCGGAAGAGGAAGACTTGCGATGCGAAGAAGAACATTCGGAAGGTATGAAAATGTTGATGCTAATTTTTCAGAACTTTGTCATCGCGAGTTGTCGTTGTTTGTGACGCGTGGAAATTTTTATGGACGAAAAACATTTTTCAAATGTTTATTTTGTATATTCAATGTAAATGTTTTTTTTTAGGAAGATTACGAACAAAATGCTTGGGTTTGAACAATTCCTGGGACATACCGATCTTCGATGTGCCTAGGAGCCTCCTTCGAATATTATTGAAAAGTTTTAAATTTAACTATCCATTATTTAAGGCGGGCAACCACCTGGATGCTTCATAATATCGATTTTTCAATTTCATCGATCGCTAGCAAAATATCTCAACGGGAGATATACACCTAGATGGTCGAGGTCGAGGATTTAGAAGCTATGAACATTCCGACGACCGTAGAAGACCTACACTATGGGGCTGGTATCGATGATTCCATGTGAGTTGACAAATTTCATGATTTATTCATTCCCAAATTTTCAAACGCGTTTTTCTCAAAACCACGTTTTTCCAATCGGTAAGCAAAATTTCTCGAAAACCAATGAACCGATTGCCTTGAGGTTTTTTGTGGTTATTCTATACACCATTATCTAGTACTTGTCATAGGATTTTTTTTCCGTTACTTAGTTTTTGTTTTATAGGCAAAATAATAACTAATTTTTGGCCCAAAAATCACTATTTATGTTCAAACGTCCGCCATTTTGTCATAAAACGATATTTTCAAAATCGGCTACGACAAGTACCAGATTATAGTATCTAATTTAATAATCTTATTGGTTTTTTTTCAGATGATTTTTGAAGAAACGCCAGTGGGTACCGTATACGCAGATTTTTTTACGACGCTCCAGGGTCATACAATATCCTTGTATATTTTTGATATCTTTAAATAAAGAAAATTAAACATATTTTTGAATGTATATACTTTTAGATAATTAAAACCCAATCCGAAATTTCAAATAGTTTTCCTTGAAAAAATTCACAAAAATAACCTTTTTTCCGGCACCTTGGTGTATATCTCCCCTTAAGAATACACTCTGAAAATTTCGAAACGATATTCGGGTTCCTTCTTAAGGTTTGTATATAAATTATAAAGACCCTCCGCTCAACTCCCAACCACAGTGATGGGTCAAACATTCGAGTTTACTTTGCTTTTTCTCAGAGTGTACATATTCGAGAATATGTGAAAAAAAATTCAAGTTAAAATATTGAAAAATGACCAAGTGACAGACGATTTAGTGAGAACAAGTAGCGCAACGATTTACATGTACTGAAACTTTCAATCGCGTTCTCCTCGAAAAGACATTTTTTCAATTTGTGGGAATCATAACTCAAAAACTAATTGATGGATCATCTTCAAATTTGGAACACATTTACATAAGATTATTTATTAAAACATGAAGCCAAAGTTGGAAAGATTAGATTGTTTAACACATATTTATTATTGCAAAATGCCGGGAAAAAATGTTACAAATCGATCATTTTTTTTTTCAAACACGTTCCAACATTCAATTCTCGATTTTTTTTAATTTTCGTTCATGTTCTTAAATTTTATACATTCTTAAAACATCTAAAGAATGTATAAAAAATTGTTGGACTATTTCAGATGCGAATTGCGAGCTGCACAATTCCCGCTAATCGACAACGGCGATGAGGACACGCCAAGGGACGACATAGCGGATTACACCTTAATTAACGGATGAAATAACTTAAAAAAATTACCAGAGATGTATGAAAATATGAATAAATCATTGTCAGAGTTGTGGAAATTTCTGTTTCTTTTCACAATAAAAAAAATCATCTAATTTTCAGTCTCCTAAAGTGGTTGCCCGCCTTAATTTATAATTGTTTATAATTTGATTAACAATTGAATTTTTAATTATATAATTCATTGTAAATAAGATTTAAATACAAAAATAACTTCTTGATTTTTTTGCGTAGTTTGCAACTATATATTTTCGTAATTTGCGGAAAAATGGTACGGTCTAATTCATAGAGATTACAGCCGCACTAGATTTTCGTACAGTGCTACTATCAGCCATGGCTTCGAACAGAGATGAGAGACAGACGGACAGACAGTTATACATAAGTATATGTAGGCAGTGGAGACAGTAACATCCAGTAGTGAGGACAAATACATATCGTACGCGCAGCACACACATACATATCAAGATCCACATTTACGGTGTAATACTATTCACATTGACAAACAAAAGTGAGACACACAAAGAAAGACACAGACATAAAGAGAGAGAGCGAAAGAGAGGAGAGAGACAGACAGAGAGAGAGAGAGACAATTGCGTACACCCCGATGACGATGGTAGAAAATAGCCGGTATTCCTGTGAACCTGTGTTTGAAAGCAGCGTGTAAGGTTTCCATAGGAAATACATTTTTAGTACAGTAAAAAAATCGTCAAAACGAATTTGATTGACTATTTGGTTTAATTCTTCAACTAAGCGAAGCGCCATTTTTCATTGGCTATTTCATTGCATCGAAAGAAGGTTAACATCACGTAAAAGAAGAATTCAAGTTTTATCACGAGACCGTTCATTTAAAATGGGATTCTTTTATTCCAAATTCTGTTTTTTTTTACTGTGAGACAATTGTATATAGTATATTCAATTCTGGTAAGCCCGTACGAATCGTCACAGCGTGGGATATCTATAATGGACCTAACGATGGTTGCAAAATCGAAAAAAAAAATCCCTTCGATTTTCACATTGTGAAAGAATTAATGTCATCGTGCAAGGATTGTGATAACAGTGAATTTTGGCCAGGTTCATTTGTTGCACGATCGAAGCTTGAATTCAGCCCTGGAGGGACAGCAGCCCTTTTTTCAAATCACTATACATCACTAAACGATTCCATCTATTTGCAGGGGGTGACACGCTCTAGATCTTCGAGATTAGTCGGAGCTATATAGTGACATGCACATTGACTAATTCGCAGAGTGATACAGTTTATGCCCGATAAATATTGGCCTCACAAGACCTCCGAATGGTTGATAAATTTACATTGACGTGAATGAATTACTCTTCATATCAGGACTACTGAATTTCCGCACAAGTCACGAGTCGATATTTTTCCATCAACCGACGTTGAAATCAATTGATTGAATCATTGAGTAATTTGAAATCAGAAAAACAAGTACGAATTTGAAGTAATCTGAATTTATTTGCCATTGCAGCTGACCATTATCTCCCAAGCGAATAAACATTGGAGTATCCATTGATAAAGTCTATTGCAGCAATGGCAGCAATGAATTGTGAGTCGCGATCAATTTGACTAGGAATCATAGATTGGAGTGTTACAGAGGAATATTGTTAGTGGGAAATAATTAACCCTATGTTGGCACACTGGGCCATTTCGACCCCGATGAATGTTAACCCTTCCTTGATACACTGGGTCATTCTGACCCAGACGAATTTTAAATAAAAAGCTCGCTTCCAAAAAATAGAAAGTTTTTCATAATTTTTTACAACAATTCAGTTGCATACTTCGCGAATTTCAATCATGCAGACATATTAAGAAATATTTAAAGAGCATTCCGGATTTTTCTTCAATGAAAACCGACCGAAGGGTTGTTAATGGCAGGTGGGTAAAACAATATCCGGGTCAAATTGACCAAGTGTGTCAAACTCGCAGCCAAATATAAGTGTGTCAAGGAAGGGTTAAGTAAAATACTCACTATTCCAAAATTAAACATTTTTAATATATTTTTCAAACTCTTTAATTCGATATTTTTCGGATTTTAATTATGCAGACATATTAAGAAATGTTTAAAGTACGTCCCCGATTATTTTCAATAAAAACCGACCGAAGAGTTGTTGATGGCGGTTGGATGAAGTTTACCCTATCCGGGTGAAATTAACCCGGCCAAATATAAGTGTGTCAACGAAGGGTTAATGAGTATTTTTTATTGTGAAACGTGTTATGAATCGTTCGACAGTGACAGGCGCATTTCTGTTGATTGGTGAGGAAAGATCGAGACAACTGAGTGATCAACTATAGGTGCGGATTTTGTTTGCGGGGAAAAAGGTACCTCTTGATCTTGCGAAGGGAGGAATAGAGGGCCATGACGGCTCGTACGTTACTCCACTTTTGGGAACCTCTCGAGCTACGGGGGCACCTAGACGTGGATGGTATCTCGGTATCAGGTGCGGCGCTGCTGTTGCTGTCCAACGAGCCCTCCGAAGCTGTCGATACATCCACTGTATTGAGAAGACCATTGCTGAATGACTTCTTAAGAGTGGGATGACTGCTCGACGTCATTCCAATTGCAGCTGTGCAACTCCTACGACGTGGCAGTGCTGACGCTGAGGATCTGCGAATAAGACACGGTCGGGTCCCCTTTCGATCTCTCTCTCTCTCTCTCTCTCTCTCTCTCTCTCTTCCTCTCTCCCTCTTTGCTCCATTCAAACATATACACCCTCTTTGTACACTGCTCCACTGCTACTGCACTTATCGACTCTCGAGAGTTCCTCTTCTCGCTGTCCGTCTGTGCTCATCCGTGTATACAGATTTTGCATGAATCTCTCAACGCCTCCGGGGTTACTCGTCATGCACATTTTCCAAAGCGCATGTGTACCGACAAGTTTTTTTTTACGGATATCCCGGATAAATATCCAAGCGATAGTTTAGAATATCGTCCATTTTGAATTTGTTCGCGTGGAGAATGAGGTCTTTAATGTTTCCACTTGAAAAATCACGTTTTTTTTTTCTTATAGGATGCTTTTTGTGCTCGGAATAACGATAAATGAAAAATGCTGTGAAAAATCGTCGAAACAGAGAAATTAGAGCGATAAGGGAAAATTTATCAATTGTTGGTAGAATTCGGAATTTTTCGAATATTCGTGTATGATGATGGATATTAAAATGATTGAGGGCTTACACATAGTTGACAGTTTTGAAAATATCGATTTTTGGTTTTCGACGGATTTTTTAAATAGAACGTTTAAAAAATGTTCTCTGGAAGTTTCAAGATAATCCGTTCAAAATTTAGGGAGTTATGGGCGTTTAAACGGGTTTAAAGCTCGCGACCCGGCGAGCTTTAAACACGTTTTTCTCGAAATGACTTTTTCAAGATCGGTGACCACGATATATACAAAATCACTGCAACGATCAACTTCAAATTTCACAAGCTTTTTTTACATACCAAAAAGCAGTGCTTGAACGAAAGAAGTTTTTTTTTCGATAGATAGTTTTCTTCTTCAGTCAAAATCGAGCGATTTTTCACCCAACATCGATACTTTTTTCAAAAATCAATCATTTATTAAATCCTTCGTCCAAGCACTAATTCCATGCCAAACTGCGCTTGAACTTTTTATCTCGGATGATTTGTTTCCGCGCAACAGTGATCACCGTTGAGGACGTTTTTCAAACAGCGCTCTGCACGACCCATTATGTCTATCACATTTATAAGCATTTTTTGATACAAACATTATAAACCCCATAGTGCGCAAAAAAATAATTTAAAAACCTGCACCGTTTTCTCAGAAAATATTCACGAAAATTCGTATTTTTTTCCGGCGACGAGCTAAATTGTAACCCGTTAAAAAAAAAACATTATGCAAATCGTTGAATTATCCAAAAATATCGTCGTATATAAGCTGGGCATGCAAATAGTATGCATAAAGCCGAGGATAGCCGGGTTTTTAAATCCGGAGAAAAATGTCGGAGGTGAATTTTTCTCCTCGATCAGTCTCACCTGACGCAGCCGTATTTTTTTTTAGACATATTACTGCACTGGCATATTCGAGCTCCGATTTGGGACAGGAATTTATAGAAACCTCGAAAGCGAATTCGGCAATGCAGGCGAAAGCCTGTCGGGTGTAAATTCGTCGAGCCTAATGTGTTCCGATGTTCTCTCTCTCTCTCTCTCTCTCTCTCTCTCTCTCTCTCTCTCTCTCTCTCTCTCTCTCTCTCTCGTCAGGTCACCACCAGAGACCTCTCACGTTCTCGTCGATACGCGTTACCAGGGTAAGCTTTTCGCGCTCATCGTATTCTCACCCTCCCAGTCTATTTTCGACCGTATCGCCCGTGCGACTCCTCGGATAATCGTTTATTTGCCCCGCGGCTAATTCAATTTTCACGTCGAACCAATATCCGACACCCACGCTCCTTTTTTGCAATATCGTTCGTGGAATGACAGGAGACCCAACGGGTGAATTCCCGATAGGGAACTTCGGTATCGAAGCTATTGGGATCCTGCGATGAGTTGTCTTTCTGAGTCATGTACACGATCTCCGGAATGGAAAATCGAGACTCGATTGGTCAATGGCCGGGCGACAACAATCTCTGCCGAAGCAAATAGAAATTACTAATGACCACTGTAACGAATAAAGAATATTTTCTTTCTATATATTTTGAAAAATTCATTATAAATTATCGATAAAGTTTGTTTTTCTTGGAACGGAGCACTACTGTGACGAGTTGATAAAATCGATTTTTTAAACATTCTCAAAGTATACAGAAGAATACATTCGCGTTTCAATATTAACAAAAAAAGCTTCGAAAGGCATGAATTTCATCATTAGACATTAGCTGCAATTATATTTCACACGTGTAATTCGCGTAAGAGTCCGCAGATGGGAATAGACACCAGTCAACAAATCTCATAACCTATTCTATCCTCTTTTACTCATTTTCTGATTTTTCCACAATTCTACAGCACGCGGATGACTGTGCCGGATTATATTCAGTTTATTTTCCATTTAGCGTTATTCGGAAAACGTGACAATTCTCTGGCAACGCGCCTGAGAGAATAATTTTCGTCAGGCGACTTCTCTCCGTGCTAAGAAGAGCTTCATCAGAAAATAGAGAGAGGTAGCGAGACCGAGAAGGGAAAGGGAGACGAAGGAGCGGAAGGGAGAGCATGAGACAGAGAGAAAGAGAGAAACGACGGAAAAACACAAGCGGAAAGCTTATTGCACTGGGAGCTTTTGTCACAGCGTTTTGTCGTATGTACGTGTGTCTGCATTTAACGAAAACAAACACCACCATGCAAATACATGTGACCGGCATACACGAAGAAGCATGTTCACGTGAGAGTGGAAAAAAAAACTTTTGCAACACATTTATCTTAGTCTTCACGTATCCCAAAGCTATACAAGAGTCCAGAAACGTTTGTTCCGTTGGCATTTTCAAAATGACGCTCGGCGCAACTCTGTCGTGCACGAAGTTTCCATCAAGTACTTCAATGCTAATGCTACAGATTCCTTGACACTATTGCAACATTTATTTTCTCTTCTCGTAATAAAAATTTATCGTACCGCGAGCGTCTGTTCGTATTCACGTCATTAGCAGAGGCAAACGCCATTGAGAGAAATAAAAATGGAGCGGAATGGTTGGAAATGAAAATTGCGACGCAATTAGAATACTCTTTAAAGAATAATAAAATATAGAAAATATCATTAAAATAAATAAAGTGTAAAATTGGTCCTGGCTCAATGCGAATTATCTGTGAAAATACAGTGGGTAAAAAAAGTATTTGTACACCTCACACGAAACTGTTGTTAATGTGGCTTTATTTTTTGTTCGTGTTTTCTCAAGATTTTTGTAAACAGACACCATGTATATTGAGGATAAGCTATCGAACACAGAAACTTCATAAAAGCATTTTATTTTTTTCGAAGGATAATTTGAAAAAGACGACGTGTACAGATACTTTTTTTTACCCACTGTACGTTTTACCGGACGACTCACAAATTGAGCTTTGTAACAGAAAGGAAGAAAGAATGAGTGAGTTTGTGGAAAAGGATAGTTTGCATATATCAAAACTTTTCCGTGAACTTTTGTAACGTCATGGCCAACTTTCCAGCCACTCATCGGGTTTTATCGAATTTCACGGTGTCAAAAGAGATTTGGATAATCTTAAAACTTTTCCGAAAATTTGAACTAACGTCCTATCTTTATCGTAGGCAGGCAATGAAAAGGAAGATGGACGGGGGCTTTGAACCTTGTGGCAAATTGAGTGAATGAGATGAACCAAATCGAAAAGACACGCTGTCATTCAAGGTAAACAGGTTTGTTTATTATCAGCATGCAACGTATTTGCTCCATATATTCATTCAGTCGTTCACCATTGCGTTTGTTATTTATTTGTCAATATAAACGAATTCTCTCTTATTTTGAACTCAACACTGCAGAAAATGGGCTTTTTTAAAAGGGTCCTGTCTAGTTGTAAAAATCGAGAAATCACTTTTTTAAACCAATACATTTTGACAGTATATAATCTTATAAATGTTCCCTGAAAAATTCAAGGTAATCGGCTCAAAATTGACAGATTTATAGGCTGTTATATTAACGCCCGGCGGAACACTCCGACCGTCGTTCACAACTTTAAACGCTTTTTTCTCTCTCGAAAGTACGTTCTCAAAATCGGTGAGCAAAATATGTCAAAAACGACTGCATCTATGTGTCTGAAATGTTTAGGGCTTTTGCTAGATGAAAAAATATAGTATTCAATTGAAAGATTATTTTTCCGATGGATACTTTCGATTTGATCAACGAAGAATGCTCATTTTATTCGTAAAAATCAACATTTACTTTGGACACGTGCGATTTTTTTAAATTTGATATTTCGGAAATTCCGTCCATTAATCACAGGACAAACTAATATACTAACGGAATCTGTTTGATTTTGCGATATTAGGTAACCTGGTTCAGAAGGGGACATTGCTCACGGCAAAAGACGTTTTCGAAAGGGGCTTCCTGCCCATCAGCTGTAAATCCATAATAATTGAATATCTTTACAAAAAAAAATTACCAAGTGTTCTTCAGATGATACTTTCTCAAATACCTAATTTATGTAAAAATTTATCATCACCATTATCTGGAAAAAATTCCAAAAATGGCTGTTTTCGACTGTTACAACAAGGCATAACCCATTAAACGAATATCCAAAAATACAGAAGACAAGAATGAGAGAAGAACCTTCTTATCAAAATTAAATCACTCGATTGACTCGATCACAAGTATGTTTTTTTAAATATTTAATATGAAACTCATAAAAACGAATAGGAGGCCCACAGCTCAAGAGTTCATTCATACTATCGGTCTCTGCATTTTCCCTTTCTCTTCAAAAAAATTTCTCAACTGCTTTTCCCTCCAGCTACACGAGTTATTTGCCGTTAATGCAGGAGTGGCTCTGTGCAAGCAAAAGCAGCAACGCTAGGCAAAAAAAAACGTGCCTCGCTACACACCAGCTGAATGAAGTGGGATTACATCGATCCAATTACACGTATTATCTAGCCACTTGAGCTCTTCCTGCTTGATAGGCTCTCGTTAGCGCACAAGTAATAAATCATAATTAGGTTAATGCGAAGTAGCTGGCTAGTCAACTGTTGCAGGGAACAACAGGATCAATTGCAACACCTTTCGTTAGGTCTTTATTCTTCGAAAAAAAAACAACATATTTTTTTCAAAATAAACCATAAAGCAAATGCGATTCATAGCTTTTCTCGTAATTTTTGTCACAAAGTTAACTTATCTATAACCCCCCTCCCACGCCAAGTCCGTAAGTAAAATGGATTGCCCCTCGTATCAATCGGTTTTAAGTAAAAATAAATAAAAGCAACAATCATGGTGATAAATCAATAATGGCAATGATGATACTAATAACAATGATCGTGCACTAGCACGTGGGTATGTGGATGTTTCCCAGTGCAGACTGAGGATATTCGATGCCCGGAGCTATAAAATATATTATCATAATAATAATAATAACAAAATTTATGTTTCCATACTGTACATGATTGGGAGCGTACAAATTGACATTGTGGTAAACTACTTCAGCAAGCGCAAGGCTCCCCTCGTGTTTCGTAAATCCAACGAACATCGTGTTCTCTCGTAAAGTCTCAAAGGAATTTCGATAGAAATGTAATTCTCGAACCGTCTGTCCCCCAAATCCAAATACCGAAACAACGAATTTGCCTCATCCTAGAGCCTCGGGGGATCGAATCTAGGTGCCAATCACATCGAATTTCTGCAAATATTTGCACAACCAATAAGCGGGCCAACTTTGATTTTAGGTTAAGCAGATTTGTGACATCAAGGGGAACGTGAAAAAGGAGCTTGTGTTTTGGAAACTTGTGCTTCCTATTGCCTTAGACTGGTGGTTGCAAAAACTTTGTCGAAGAGCATTTTATTCGAACGTTCTAGAGAGTGAATGAGGCGGAGAGCGAGAGAGAGAGAGAGAGAGAGAGAGAGAGAGAGAGAGAGAGAGAGAGAGAGAGAGAGGGAGAGAGAGAGGGCGAGAGAGAGAGAGAGAGAGAGAGAGAGAGAGAGAGAAAGTGAGAGGAATAGGCGGAGATTGCCTAAAAAGAAAAGACAAAAACGAGAAAAGGAGATAAACGACGATTTGATGATGTCAAGGAAAAGGTGTTTACTCTGCAGACGTACACTTCTTTTAACAAGCCGAAGCCTGAGAGTAGAACAAAGTCGCGAAAAAATCAAAGAACGTTTTTTGTTTTCCTACCCAGGAAAACAAAAAACATCAGTCATAAGTAAATTTTAAGACAAATTTGAATTTGAATATCCAAACAAACCAAAACTAACCTAAAGAAAAATGAATTCAAATACTTCGAGTCATTCGAATTGATTGAACTTCATTTAATCACAATGAAATCCATGTAAAAATGACAGAAGACACCCTGCAAATCGCGCGTCATCTATTAAAGAGTTTACTCATTAGGACTCGATGATTCAATTTCATTTTAATTGACTCGATGATTTTATTTGATTTTAATTGACTCGATAATTCAATTTTATTTTAATTAACTCGATGATTCAATTTTATTTTAATTAACTTAATGATTCAACTTTATAATCAGAATGCTCCCATCGTTCTTCAAGTGATGAAGGGGCGGGGGCGCGAGAGGATAGAAACAGAACCCGAAATACAGAAATTCAATCGTGATCATTGCCCGTTGATGTTCAGCTTTATTGTTGGTTGACACTATTTTCACTTGTATGGGCGTGCTCTGAATCAATGAGTCAAAACTTCAAAATGTTTATTCGCGAGGATCGACTTCCTGTTGGTCGAGAGAGTGATGTCGGAAAATGCTACGCGATCGAGCGAACACGCACTATCCATCACGCGCCAACGATATGGTAAATCCATCAAACTATAATGACAGACGACCTTCCCTATTCGACGCTAGTGTGCATTCCCTGTCTCGTAAACTTCGTTATAGCCCGCAGGAAATTTGGGAAAAAGCAATGAAACTCGTGGGGAGTTCGATCGCACGAACGTTGACGAGGTCGCGCAGAGATCGAATCATGCCGACCCGTACAAAATGCTCTTTGATATACACGCTGAAGTGAAGTGCACGTTAAAATACCGTGACATAGTCGCTGAACCCGAAATTCTATGGAGACAAATTAAAGGAGACTGTCCTTGAAATTAAAAAAAAATCAATTTGAGCTCAACATGAGCAGCTAGAAGAAGAGGAGGGATGCCTCTATGGACCAGGCATTGCCGATTAGCGGTAATTATAAACACATTTGTGTAAACACATTACAAAACTTTAAACGCGTTTTTCTCGAAAACACGTTTTTAAAAATGGCTGACATTCTCCTGACCGCTGTAATTAACATATCGACCTGAAATTTGGAGAGCATACTCAGAAAATATGTCTTCACGGAATGACGGATCGTTTTTTCGATAGATACATTTTTGCATTTATTATTTATCTTTTTATGCGAAAAAAAACGCGAAAATTCGATTTTTTTTTAAATTGCCGCCATTTTCCGAAATTTGTACTAAACGAAAAACCCATCCGTCATTCCATGACCAAAGGATCATAGATTGATAATATGCTTTGAATTTGTGTTTCAGATCAACTAAGAGGGGGCAGTGATGTCAGCCGTTTACCTCCCGCGATTTGAGGACCTGTTTTCGCGGAGCTGCAACGGCCGCCATTTTGGTTTTTTTCCAAAAAAAAAATTTTTAACGTTCTGTATATCATGAATAAAAGCAAGAAAAAAACCGCACTCAAAAAGCTTTACTCGTTTCCTTTACAAAAAATAAAATGTAAACACCTGAAATATGGCACTCCAAGGACAAAGTCTCCGTTAACGAAGTACAAATAAAAAGATTTTACGATTGCAGAACTGCAACCGAAATTATAGACATGTTGAAACTATTTTTCGTTCGTCAGATCGTGTTTTGATGTCACTGATGGATGAACTAAATATAGAAATATCGCGGCCATCCGAATCTTGCCAGACTACAACTTTCCGTCGGACGGTAACATTTTTTAAACTTATTTCCAATTGAAACTTCCAAAAAATAGATGAAAAAAAATAAAAATTTCCATCATTTGATGTTTCGAGCCAAAGACTAATTTCAAACCAATCTGTTTCATTGTAACCAAAATCCGTAATCTGCTTCTCTCGGTACATCGATTCGGATATAAATACACATCTACCACTCTTACGCGTTCTGCAACTGACAAGGAACATCACTATCGTGTCCATCGATTTTGTTGAAACTCATGTATATGGTCGAACATCAAAAGCTATTGGATACTGATTTTCCACTTTCACCCACAAGCAGTAGACCAATTTCAGTGAAACAGAAACGAGAATTCTTCTAATGCAAAACGATCAGAAGTCCACGATTGGTACATTGACAAAAACAAAAATTAAGGGATGAACTACTCTTTGCTTTTTTTCTCTTACCCCACATCTACGAGGGTTGCATCAAATTAAACGTAAAAGTAACACTTTGATGGAGAGACGAAATTTAACTTTGCGTATCTTTGCATATTTTCAAGATAGCAAGCTTAAGGGGTTGAAGCAAATATCCCCGGACTTTGTTGAAAGCTCTCAATTACAAGGGCTGAACGCGAAAAACGTCTTATCTTGCACTTTTGAAGGTTTTTTTATGAACATGTTGGGTTTCGGGAAAAATTAGTGGTGAATTCAAGTTCAGGGGCTAAACATTCATTGATATAAAATTCGAAAAACAATATCAAAAAACCAAAAATTTTCGTGTCTTGGCCAAAAACAAGTAACTTTACTGAATCGTTGGCCATTTATTTTCCGTTTGGATTAGGAACTCCGGTATATGCTCATTCTCTGCGTTATCATTTGTTCTTCAATATACCATTTGACTCATCGAGCTCCGATTATTTGGCGATTTTTGGCAGAATTTTTCAATTCGGATAATTGATTTTCGCGAATTTTCCGATACTCTAAACATCTACTTGGAGTTTGTAAAAATGATTTAAATCAGCATACAGATTGCCAATACAAAAAAAAAACATCTGCGATAATGAATTTCAAGTAAGGGAAGGTTTACCCCCTTAAGGGGTTACCCCCACTTGCGATTTTGAAAAAATCGATTTTTTTTTATTGCATTCTTTTGAAGTATAAGTATCTGAGAATAACTGCTGTATGGGCCCGGAATAGATGACTCTATGTAAGTTTACAAAAAAAAATATTTTCTTCGTGTAAACTGAAATTGAAACTTTAAACGCGTTTTTCTCAAAATGGCATTTCTGAAGTCGGTGACCAAGATTACTCGAACACTAATGAACCGATCTTCTTGAAATTTTGCAGGCTTATTTAATACATAAAAATGTAGTCTTTAATCGTTCGATTTTTTTTCGTTAAAATCGAACTTTGACTATCCGCCTTTGACCGAACTTTGACTATCCGCCATTTTGTGAAAAATGAATATTTTTTTAAATCCTTCGATTAAAGACTAGTTTATACTTATATTTGACTAAATCCATCTGCATTTTTTTCAGATGATCCACTTCGGCACAATGTTGGTCACCGCAAACCGTGTATATAAAAACATTATTTCATTGACGGCCATTTGCCACTAAACAATGTAATATTTTTCAATAAAAAAATTACTGAAAGTTCTTCAAGATGTGTTCTTTAAGATGGTATATTGAGCGATTAAAAAAGTTTTGTAGTTTTCTTTAAAAAAAATCATGAAAAAGGCCTTTTTTGGGCTACAAGTGGGCGTAACGCCTTAAACTTGCTATTCGGCAAAAATACAAAAGCATTTCAACTTCAACTTTATCCGCCCTTCAAAGTGTTGCCCTTTTAATTAAACTTAGTGGACTCCTTTTAAATGTGGAGTGAGAGAAAGAAAAATAAAGGGGTGGTTCATCCCTTCGTTTTTTTGTCAATGTTTTCGTAGTGGATTTCTGATCGTTTTGCGTGAACGGCAATTTCGTTTTTGTTTCAATGAAATCGGTGGACTGCTTGCGGATGAAACTGCAAAATCAACCCTTGACATGCTTCACGCTAAGAGGTACTTTAGATAGGTAAAACAGTTTTTCAGCCGATTAAAAAAAAATACGTATTTAATAGTTTTAACTGTTCTACCATATACATGAGTTTTAACAAAATCGAAGGCGGACACCAAAGTAATGTTTCTTGTGAGTATGGAAGACGGGTGATAAAATTAAGTTGAAAAAAGCGTCAGGACAATTTAAGAAGTTCAGAAACGAGCATGACTCGTGTCGTCTCGTACGAACAACCCAAGGCTGTCCGTTTCACTTTATTCCTCTCCCGTCCATTCCGCACCCCTCATCAGTGAAGTTTTCAGAGACGGAGCCTTGGCTCAGGAGAACCGACGTTCGATGGAGTTGGAGAACACTGAAGAGGCTTAACCCCAAGATCGAACGACCCTATGCGGATCATTGAGAGACTGTGCCGACATTTCAGGCGACTGTCAAAACTCGCAAAGAAACGTTTACGGTATTTTCTCCTGAGAAAAAATATTTTCTAAAATCCGGTTCAGTAAAAACATTCCGCACTTTTATATAGTCAAGTCATAATTGATCAAACCATTAATTTTTTTTCAAATTATAAATGTATTCAACAACTAATCATGATCGAAGCTTAATGTGAACGAGATTTGTGGATGGAAAAAACAACAAAACATTTTTTAAATATCGTATGTATTCAATATATCAACAAACTTAGGTGGTGAATGAGAAGCTTCTAACTCGCAGAGTACGTAGGAGAACTCTCCGCACAGTGAGGGAAGAGATCCTTTTCTAACGTAAAAAAGAGCTTATGGCCGAAAATGAATTCCACGAGAAAATTGAAGGATTACTTTATGGCCCCGGAATCGCAGATTAATCGGTAGGTCATTTAGTCGCAAAATTGCTGAGGTTGGAAATTTTGAACGCGTTTTCCTAAAAGCCACTTTTTCATGGACTTCGTGCAAGATAACTAAACAACTGTTTCATCGATCATTTTTTAATTTTGCAAACTTTTAAATAACATAATTACCGTCTATGTGAACATAAAGATCCTTAAAAGTTATTCTGAAAAATACTATAGTAAACATTTCGTAGAATACTAGGACGATTTTTCAAAAACGTACTATTTTTCGAATTTAGCTTTCTTCGATTTTTTTTAGATTCACTTTGAGGGTGTGGGTCTTACAAGGAAAGGTCGCGCGGTCGAACTCTCCGATTTCGATTAAATTTGGCATGTTTGTAGAATGGGTAAAAATAGGCGACACGTATTTTTTTTATGTCTGCGGAGCCCGATTTTTAAGGGGTGAAACGCGCCCTCGAAAATAGGGGTGTTTTTTTGTTTTTGGTCGATAAAGTTTTAACGGTACGAGATATGAAAAAAAATTGCAACAACGTTTATTTTTTCGTGTACTGTACATGGAAGATGAGAACGACAACGTTATCGACGAAAAACGAAAAACACCCCTATTTTCGAGGGCGCGTTTCACCCTTTAAAAATCCGGTTTCGCAGATATAAAAAAATACGTGTTCCCTATTTTTACCCATTCTACAAACATGCCAGATTTAATCGAAATCGGAAAGTTCGACCTTGCGACCTTTCCTTGTTACAAATCTAAAACTTCTTGGCTCTGATGTTTCAGATCAATGCAACAGACGCTAGGTTGTACGCCGTATGGCGGCAAACGTCTCTGAAGCAAGTGTACAGCCGCCATTTTCAAATATTAAAGATTTTTTGTGGAAAATTAAAAGATGTAATAATATGTACATGAAGTTTAAATGGTGTACAAAAAATAAATACTTCACAACAAAAATCTTGAAAATTCACTTATTTTCGGCTGCCTGAAGGGATTTCCCCCCCTGACGTGTATACAAGAAATTGGCTTCTGCGAACAACTATAGCAAGGAGATAGCTACACGTACATATATATATATATATATATATATATATATATATATATATATATATATAAGGATGAGGTAGGGGAAAGTCTATTACATATTAAGTCTCGAAACTATGAAGTCATCAATGTTCCCGATAGCTGGCGAGCTCAGTATCGTCCTCACCGTACGAATTCGTTACACCGCGGTAGCACGCTATACCGTGGACGCTCAAACTGTCATTCGAAATTTCCATCAAGTTCAGATCTGCGACCTCGTAATTTCCAGATTTACATCCAACAGATATTTTGCCGCGTGTGATCGATTTGTCTTTGATCCGATTGAAAATGTCATTCCCAAGATAAAAAGCTCGGAAGTCGGGAAAGGAAAAATGAGGTCCTTTGTTGCGAGAAAGATTTCCTCTTTCTCAAGATAACAGGACGAGTGAATGCTTCTTAGGAACATTCCGAGTACTCACCTGGATCCGCCATAAAACCGTCGACCGCTACTCCTGTCATCCTCGTCGTCTCTGTCGTCTCGGGATATTGCTGGTGGGCGGAGTTCCGAGGATCGGGCGCTGCTACCGGAATCGGGCCCAGGGCCCATCCTCGAACCGGAAGCAGCGCTGAAGACAGTCGACGGCGCCAGACCTCCCCCCTGGGCCTCCTCGTTCTCCGCCCGATCCACCTACGCACCGACAACAAACAAAGCTGCTTTACATCCCCGTGCGACTCAATGAAACTTGACCACCTCAAGGCTGTCATCCGCTTTGGCCAAACAATGCCTCCAGAAATTAATTTTAACGCGATCACCATTCCACTATTTGATCTATTGATCACAAACATAAATATTCAGTCGTTCAACTTTACTGGCTCGTACACTGAGAAACAAAACCAATTGAATCACAAAAATATATTGTTTGATTCAAATAAATGTCTGATCGCGGAGTGCCACCGATATATGAGATTGTTACAATACTATACAATATTGGAAAATGTGATTGATTCAAATAACATATTATTTTATTTGAAAATCTCTTCTGTTCTCTGAATATCTACATTGACCTTCAAATAAAATTATGTTCTATTGAAATCATTCGATATACAATCCGTAGATGTATGGATGAAATTACTAAGCGGTTGCTGCAACATTTTTTATTTCGTACAAAAATATAATCAATAGAATGAATTATTTCTTTACTACATCGAAACGAATATGCCACGAGACGTAAGTTTTTCAATTTGTTTTAAATGTTAAATAACGAGTGAGCATTAAAATGATCATCCACGATAATAGTGGAGAGAATTTCCGATATCCAATAGAATATCCATGGAGAGAACATCAGATATTCATCTGATAAGAACAGATACTACACTTTGATCTTAGCCACAGGCGAAGAAGCGACACTCTTTAGAGTTTCTCCGGCGTTTGAGTAGATTTTCGGTTCGCGCTACGCTTACGAGAAATCAGCGCGCGTGCGGCTTCTAGCGGTTACTCCGAGAACTACGGGTTTCCTCACACTTATAACTTCGGTGGCGCTCTGCCATGATCTGGTTGAATTTTTTCAACCAAATGCGCAAGAAACAAATTTTATTTTCGCATAGTTTTTTTTACCAATTCAGACATTTGCTTAATATTTTTCAGTCAAAATAAAATATTGATAATTTAACGAATAATGTACTTGAAAATCAATATCGGATATGGTGAAAAAAATAAAATGACATATTTACTCAATAGAAATTTTACCTGAATCAAACGAGGGAAATTCAATTTTTCTTGTGTACTCGAATCAACAATATTCACGTTACGAATTGAAACGCTTTTTTTGTTCGTTGCAGAAAATGCATTCAGAACTATATAATTTGTTCGCGATAATTTTTTAGATAGTTTCAATAATATATTGTTCTCGGCTAACAATATATCTTTTGAACGAAAAAAAAAACTTTTAATTTTATCATGTTATTAAAGTCAATAGCGTTTTGTTTGGACTAATAAATCCGATTATTTACACCAACAATTTTACAATTGAATCAACGAAATTTCATTAAATAACACCAATGATACTGGATCAATGATTGTTTTTTCTCAGTGTAGTTTCCCTCCTCTGTGCATAATTTCAGTGCCCAATGAAACGTCAGCTGCGTACCTAATGATCATTCGTGACAGTGCCATGTTGGAGACAACGGATCTAAAATAATCCTGGAGATTCGCGACTGAAGAAGAGTCACCGAGAAAGTACAATGGCAATTACAGGTTTTGCCAAGTTCAAATTAAACGTCTCGGTGGATGCATGTACTCTGTGCTACATGTAGCGCATGAACATACCAATTGCGGTATTCACGAAGTGTACTCCTCTGTATAAGGTTGAAATCGAAACTGTGAGAGTCTAAATTGCAGGGCTTGTACGAGTTTCGGGTCGACGTGGGCGTCTCGGGAAAATGTACACACATATATACATATATATGTACGTGTGAAAGCTCTGGGAGAAGTGCCCGTTTGACACGGGTATTTACAAGCGTTCCATTGAGGTGATATTACGAGGGGAAGTAATGGAGTAGTAATACGACGCAATATAGAGATGACTGTGGACGATATTGTTTGAATTCGGTGGAGCAGGGTAGTATCTCATTCAAGCTGGCGGCCCTAGTGTCATTCTCAATGACCCTCAGACAGCCGGATACTGCGAGCACTATTGTAAACAGTTCTCGAACTACCGGTGATCAAACGAAACGTGTTAATCAATATCTATATGACTATTTGTGGTGAATTACAGTGCGAAAGGTGGCCGGCGCAGTGGAACAACCCGGTTGCTATCAGACATGCCCGATGCTCCAGTCCATTACCCTGCGGACAACGAAGAAAATTCAACATATCCCTCTTCGAACAAGTGCTTATAGGTATCTCGGGAACGAAAATAAATTTGTTGGGCTCTTTAGGTGAAAAAAATCATTCGACCGAATCGATTGGACGATTTGTGATCTAGATTTAACGGGCTACGTCTACCTAGGTGGGTCAAAAAATTGTATTTTCCAAAAATATTTTTATTCGATAGTATCACCTTTTAGCTATATTCCATGAAAATTTCATTGAAATATTCTTAAAATTGAATGAGCTACAGCTTCAAAGTTTAAGGTATTCCTTTCGCGAAGGGCCGTATTTTGTGGGGGCACAAAGAGGGCCCTTCGAAATGATTGGTTAATTACAGTGGCGCTTAAGGGGTTAGTCCACTCTAGAGGCCGAAAAAATAGGCTTTTTGGGGATTTTTTTTCTGAAAAACTACAAAATAAATCGAGATTACAAAAAGGGTGGTTATCATGGATATCAGTCACTGTATACAATAATTTTTTTGAAGCAATCCATTTCAAAATGGCGGCTGTGCAGCGTTTATCTCAAAACTGCATTTTTTAAGTTGGCCGGAAACATAACAGACAATTTTCAACCGATTCACTTGAAATGTTGAATATATCTTGAAAAATACATTGTCTATGGAAGTACGTAGGATTTTTTTTTATATTGCATAGTTCATTTGTTATTGACAATTATCTGACGATTTTTTAGGCAAATTTTTCACTTTCCAAAAATTTTCTAGAGTGACCTAAGGCCTTAATGAAAATAAGCCACAATCAATTATCATACCCACCAATAAACTGGAATGAAAAATTTTGCGAAAATTCAGTAGGTTAAGATATTTTTACACTTTCCCTAAAAAGCCGCGGCTACGAAAATTCTTCTGCCAGTCATGTTTTTCGAAGTTTTATCATTAATATTTTCTTTAAACATTCGGTGACCCCCTGCTTTTATTGTCGTTACGGAATCCTTAGAATGTTTTACACGCGTGAGCAGTTTATATTAGGCATCTAGAGTTATTTAGTGTATGCATTATTATTTTTAGATTTTTAGAGCCAAGATTTTAGATAACTTATATATATATATAGATTTCTAGAGCTGAAGTTTTTCGTTAAATGTTCGGCAACTTGGCTTGAAATTTACCAGTATACTGGGATGTACTTTTACTTCATTATAGACAAAAATCAGTTAATTGTTAAATGTTCGTGAAAGGAATACTTTAAACGCGTTTTTCTCGAAACACTTTTGAAGTCGGTGGACATCATATCTCAAGAACGACCGGATGGATTATTGCCAAATTTACAGGAGATACGATGAGAAACATTTGAAGGTCGCTGACGATCTCACTTTTTAAATATCGATCTTAATTTTTCAATAGTTACGTAAAAATGACGGTTGTTGAAAATAGATTTTGTATGCTCGAGTTTCAATTCGTCGCCACGTTGTAAAAAAAATTATCTGAAAACTCGACGATCGTCAACAACTCGTATTTATTGTTAACTTGAATAACCCGTTTGGTTTTCAGATTTCAGATGGACCGTTTGAGCTGGGGAGTGTCCACCGCCAAACGTCACGAAAAAAATTTCATCATCATCTGCTGGCGGCCGTGTTTTTGTTGTTTTTCTGTATTTTTAAACGCTCTCAATATATGTTTGTATATGTACCTTTGTGTTTGAAAAAAAAGGTTTTTTTTCACCACCCGTTTTCCAGAAAAAAATCAGAATTTGGCATTTTTTTCGGGCCTCTAGGTAGATGTAGCCCGTTAACTTTCAGAAAGTGGTGTTCATTGCTGGTACAAAGGAAGTGGAAGTACTTTAATACTTCAAGGAAGTGAAATCAGGTGAGTGCGAAGATTTCACTTGCATTGCCTCTTGTCTCAAAATACGTTTTACTTAAGGGGAAATGAAAAAAGAAAGCAGAGAAGGATTTTTCGCGTATTCGCGAGAGATACCTGGGTGTCTTCCTCCCGGATAAAGGGTAGCATAGTCGATGTTCCCGTGAACCGGTGCCCCAGTAAGCGTGTGGCATCAGCAGTACGCGGGGAATAGACCACATCACCGTAACAGCACACTTCAGACTGAAGATAAATACGACACTGTATATGTATATATTATCATCGGGTGGTATCGTGCATCTCGTCTTTCTCTACTCCAATCGTACAGATGCGGCCCTCTTTCCATTCCCGTGACGCCTACCGTAACTAAATTTACGGACATATCGTATGCTGCATCAGGATTCCGGCACGAGAAAACGAAGACCCGTCACTCGATCTGACGGATTACCGAATCACATCCATTTTTGACATCGACCTCAACTCGAACCACCGTTCAATCGTGAAATCTTTTTCATTCATTTTGTTCTCGAAAAGATTCGTTCGCTTCAATGGAAATGCGCATAATCGCCGAAGAATTACGACGGCAACAACGTGAAAGGGCTAGGCGAAATGTTCCATTGTCAGTCCCAATTTCTTTTTGCAACGTTATTGCATTGGCAGTCAAAAGTTTGTGAAATAAACTTAAGTAGCTGCGGAATTGTTTGGTGTAGACGTTGATCAAAGAACGTGAAGTTCATTCCAAAATAAATAGAATCGAATTAAGCAGGTTTCTTTAGGGAGCACACCACTGTGACGCGCCGAAAAAAGGTTGTTTTTCTGATTTTTTTTTGTCTAGTAGATTATTTTCTAGGGAGTTGGAAAAAAGGTATGTTATTAAGCGTACATTGAACTTATTTTGTGTAAATTTTTATTCGAACAAATTCAAAATTTACAACGTTATTGAGACATAGTAGAGCCTCTGTAGAAAAAATGTGGTCCAACGGCCAGATTGATAACTTGACAATGGTTGGACTGAAAAATAAAAATAAAAAAGTTTTGTAACCTATATATATGTAGTTCTCATTGTACGTAGCCGTTTTTCTACGAAAAAATCACAAAATTGTGGGTGTTGAAAAAAAGTGTAATTTTGTCGAAACATGTACTTTTATTCGGGGACTTAAAAAAAACTAAATTAAAAATACGTCTATGTACAACGCTAGCTACTGCAGTTACGAAAATTGTGGTTTTGCAGAATTGAAAATCGGACATATCTATAGTTATGATTTCGGCCAGGTCGAGAAAAGTCATTTCGAGAAACACGCGATTGAAAGTTTCAACATACGTGAATCGTTGCGCTACCTGCTCTTACTAAATCGTCTGTAACTTGGTTAATCTTCAATATTTTGGACCGGAATTTTTTTCACACATTCTTAAATATGTATACTTTGAGAACATGCAAAAAATGCATTTTTTAACCTGCCACGGTGGTGTCTCCCTTAAGGGTAGGTGGAAAAATGCTGTAATTGCAATGAATTTTAACTGAGAGTAATGCAACTCATTTAGGCCATACTTTTAATTGCGTATAAATATTATTATGAACCTCCATAAAGAGACGTAAATAATGTTCAAATAAGACAACAATTTGTAATAAATTCAATACCTTATATGCCAATGAAATATATATATATATATATATTTCGTTCGTGTGGCTTTGGTTTCAATTCTTAGAAGGTTAAGGCCCGGTTCGACAACTCTCCGTTAACCGAGTTAAGACGGAATGACACCTCATCGCGGTCGGTATGGTAGAACAATTATAGATTCCCAAAAATCTCTGAAACGGCTCTTCAGATCCCGTCGAAACTTTGCCAAACGACGTCAAATAGATAGACGAATAGCTTCTAGCCCCTCAAATTTTCTGAATTTGAGAAAAAAAATGTAGATTGGCTTATCATAAGCCAATCTAGTTTTTTTTTCTCAAATTCAGAAAATTTGAGGGGCTAGAAGCTATTCGTCTATCTATTTGACGTCGTTTGGCAAAGTTTCGACGGGATCTGAAGAGCCGTTTCAGAGATTTTTGGGAATCTATAATTGTTCTACCATACCGACCGCGATGAGGTGTCATTCCGTCTTAACCGGAGTTTAGCCAGCTCAGCGTGGTTCTGATTGGTCCAGTCGCCCTTAAACTTCACTGGACTCGGTTAACCGAGAGTGGTGGAACCGGGCCTTAATGTTCAATTGTGCTCGAGTATTCGGAAATTCAAAGATTGTCGCACAACACGATGGTCCTATCGTCTAGTTCAAAGAACAATAACAAATTCTTGCGTGGCGTGAGGCGAAGCAAGGGTTACGATCGTTGATGAAGACGGGATCGGACCCTTCGTGAAAGTTTGTAACTTATAAACACAATATAAATATATACATACACACACACACACACACACATATATATATATATATTTCCGCCAGTCTTACACAAGGGTTTTTCATATTCTCTGATAACGTTTTTACGATTGTTTGATTTTTCCCTCTTTTCGTCATTGTAGATACATACATTACTACATATTATCTGTGTGCCTTTGTGCGCATTGCATATGTGTAGGTGTCACGCGCACTTCAGTCAAGTGGCAGGTGGTATGTTTAGGAAAACCCAGTGACCCGTAATTTATGGAGCAGCAAAGAGGCGGGGGCGAGCCCGTTCGATTGATGAGGCAGAGTCGAGGGAAGTATAGAATTGAAGGCAAAAAAGTATTAATGATATATAATGAGAGAGAGAGAGAGAGAGAGAGAGAGAGAGAGAGAGAGAGAGAGAGAGAGAGAGAGAAGGGGTGGACCATACAGGTGACTTGTTAACTTACACTTTGGGTACTTGGAAAGTGCATTGTAAAATTACATTCGACCTTAACTGGGTATCCTCATAAACGAACGGTCTGGCCCTTTCAGGCGCCCTCAGGTGTATTGACACGCGCAGGTTGGTACGAAAATAACCAAATCATTCTTTACAAACCATACACCTTTTTGTCCGAAGAAATCTGCTAAACGAAGACTACTATTTATGATTTAAAATTCCTGAAGCAATTTGGGAGCTGCACCTTCCGATTTTTATACCTTTTCTCCAAAAACTAAGTCGTCATCATAAACATGACGTTTACATGCTTTTTTGTGAACAAAAATACGTGAGATTTACTTTTTGACCTACGAAAATTGTTTTTTATTTTTTAAACAGGTGATTTTTTCCTGGGGTTTGTTTGTAGTTTTATACGAAAATTTGAAACGGTACGACCGGTTGACGTCAGCACTTTTTGTTTGCATAGATCAGCTTTGAAAATTTGCGTCGATGTCGGGAATTTTTTTTTCTTGACATGTATAACCAAATGCCAAAGTTTACGAAGAACATCCTATACACGCTCGGCACCCTAGCCACCTCGAGGCATTCCGGACCACGTGAAGTGTAAGGGTTGACGAGGTGTGAGGTAGACCTATCACTGGGAAACCAGTAGAGGAAAAGGGTGAACCCCAGAGGGAGAAAAAAGTCGAGTATGGTCTGAGAGCTTTTTTGCCATTCTCTAATGCAACCTTCGAACGCTTTCGCCCTCGGGAAAATGATCCGACGAACCGTGAGCGCGATTTCCGCGTGCAAATAGATCTCGAAATAATTGTGTGTGACTGAAAGGTAGAAAAAAAATTTAATAGAAGCGTGATCACCAAAGTAGGTACTTGAATTAAAATATTGTAAAAATAGAATGGATACTTTAATTTAGCGGTGGAATGTAAAAAAAAACTCGTGTGTTTTTTTAGCATAGTTCGGTTCGCAATCATTTTCCAATTCTATTTTCTAGAAAACTGGCCGTTGGATACAAATGAAAAGTGTTACGACGCGTTATGTTCATCAATTAACATAATTCTCGTGCTATAAAAGTGTAAAAACGTTTTGAGATTGAAGTTCGCATCGTTGGAATGCGATGAAAATTAATATTTTTCATTCCTCGAATTTCTTTTCGTAAATTTTCGTGACGTCAATCCTTTAAGCTTTTTTCAAGTCGTTTATTTGGAGATCTAGAATTTGAGTCTAAAGAACAATTTTTCCGAATAATAAAAATGAGTAAATGAAAATATAAAAAAGATTTTCGTTGCATTTCACGATGCAAACTTCAAGACCACAAAAAGTTTCTCTCGTGACACGTAGTACAAGAAAGGGTCAGTTCGTGGTTAAGTGTCTTGATTTTTTTTGTTATTGAATCTACATTTAAGTTTTTCCACCCTTCATTCGTGAATGGAGAGGGTGATCAGGTCGCTGTACGCAGGAACAGCGGAAACGTAAAATCAAATAAAGTCCTGTCACAATAACGTAATAATAATATATAAATAATAAAGTGATTGAATTCAGCCCCCTTAATTGAGATATTACTCTCCTTGAATTCTCTGTATCAGTGAAATATATTTATATTAACGTTTCTATCAACATTCCTGTCGCAAATAAAAATGGAGCTTATTCTCCACCGAATCACAGAATGACTATGAAAATAAAAAATTAAACAGACTACAAATCTCAAACATTATCATCACAATAATTGCACCATCACCTAATGTTATCAGTTACAAAAAATTTTTTTTCATACTGCATATTGTTCGCGCCTAAAGGAAGGTGCCATAAAAAGCAACGTTGACTCCCTTAGATGCGTTTTGCTACTGCAATCCCCAATCGGCGGGAAAGATGCAGCTCGTAGGTCTTGACTGGACCAAATAAACCAATAAAATTTTCAATTGTCATATATTTTCTTCTGGGTGAATTAAGAAAAAGCTGAAAAAATCGTGACTTTTATAAAATAACTTTTCTCAGGTTAAAAACAATGTGTTTAAAAAACACGTCAACGTGCTATAAAAGTTATTTAAAAATACTTTTTCAACGACTTTTTTAATTCACTTAGAAGAGATTTTCATACTGAAGAAAATAAACTTTGGTTTGATTCAATAGGTCGTTTAGTTTTTTTTTGCTATCACGCCCGCCAATTTGGAAAAGTCGTGAAAATGAAAACTGGAGAAAACGCGCTTCAAAGTTTTCAATAGGAGGAAATATCAATATCAAATATCAATCGCTTCTCTGCTTTTGGCCTTGTATCTTCGAAAATATTTACACTTGGCCTCTGCAACTCTAAATATATTCTTGGATAGTTTATCTGTCGATTTAAGCAAAAAAAAACGATTTTTCGGACCTTCTAATTCAGGCCTTAAGTGATGTTCCTTGTGAGATGTGTTCGGATAAAATTAATTCAATTTTCTTTATCTCCCAAAATATTTATCCAACGCTTTTCTTTCCCAACCCCGAGAAATCCAAGCTCCCTGTGCTCAGCTTAATAAATTCGAGTATATGAATATTTATGCTCGTGTGTGCCAGAAGTATATGGACTGCATACGCGCCGATCCAATAGCTTCCACAACAAAATTTCGTGAAAAGGGAGACACTCCGCATCCTAGTCTATTTGTCTTTGTATTTTCTACGGGTAAAAACCTCGCGGTCAAATTACATCCCATCTCTGTGTGCAATGTGTGCCGGTGTGCGCACGAGAATAAAGGAGATCCGGCGAGGAAGAGAATTGTTTAGACGATGCATATAAATATATACGTCCCATGCACTACTGCACGGTCCTTCCCGGATAACAGATGGTTCGAAATGTCTACGTCGAAGAAATAGCACGGAAACTTAGCGTCCGTGCATTAAAGTAAACCTTGAATTTTATGTACGCACGTATGCAATAAGCACACACGTATATTTGCGAATCCGCGAGAGAAGAGACACGAGCGACGGACGTGGAGCTTCGTTATACTCCGCGTTAAATATGTTCAGTCTAGCGTATATATACTTTACTCAGACATAGTTGATTTTGCGAAAAATTCTCCGACAGTACATTCCCGAAGGGCAAGCCGTTGAAGATCTGTGGTAACACTTTTAAGGGGTTATTAACAGTTTAAATTTTTGAAAAATCGATTTTTTTATTATTTATTTTCCGTAATGTACATATATTTAAGTAGACACACAGAAAAATTCTTGTCAATCCGGCGAATATTCTCGAAGGTACACGCACATTTGTAATGACGTGTCAGAGCGTTCGAAAGTGCTTTTGACACTTTAAACGCGTTTTTCTTAAAACTATGTTTTTAAAGTCGGTGAGCAAGATTTCTCGGAAACGGCTGAACCGATCAGTCTCAAGTTTTAACACAATCTTTTCAAGTATATTTTTTACTAATTAATTGAATTTTTTTTACTCACCGATAAATATTTTCCAATTTATAAAAAATGTAAGGTCTAAATTTTTGTCAAAAATCGATTAATTTTGTTGAGAAGCCGCCGTTTTGTCAAAAATAATTTTGCTTGATCCTTTGATCAATTACAAGATAAGCCATTATATTGACAGAATATTTTTGGTTTTTTCATTTTAGATGATCCAGTCCAGAGATATCGTGCTCACCGCAAGACGCCTTTTTTTAGAAGTGCTTCCGGAGATCAGGTACAGCAGCTTTCAGAATAATTACTTTTACAAATAAAAAATGTTAAAATACAGTTAAAAGTTACCATAATATGTGTACAAATTTTTACGTTAATAGATTTAAAGGTCTTCTCAAGAAAAATTGTTGAAAAATCGATATTTTTGGGCCTCCTGACTGTATATAACCCCTTAAGGCGGAACACCACTGTGACCGTGTGAAAAAAAATATTTTTTTCTGCATTTTCTCAAAGTATACATACTCATGAATATGTGAAAAAATTTCCACGTTGGGATATTGGAAAATGACCAAGTTACAGACGATTTAGTGAGAGCAAGTAGCACGATAATTAACGTCCATTAAAACTTTTAATCCCGCTCGTCTCGAAACGACTTTTTTCGACCTGGCCGGAATCATAACTCTAGCTATAATTATTCGATTTTCAATGTTTAATCCAAAGTTTTAACCAAAAATTTCGTAATGGTAGTAGCTATCGTTGTACGCAGCCGTTTTTTATTTATTTTTTAAGCCCTCGAATAGAAGCAAAAATTTTGCCGCAATTGCTCTTTTTTTAACACTCGTAATTTGGTGATTTTTTTTCGACAAAAAACGGCTACGTACAATGAGAACTACATTTATATAGATTATAAATCTTTTTATTTGTATTCTCTAGACCAACCATTGTCAAGTTATCGATTCGGCCGTTGGACCACATTTTTTATACAGAGGCTCTCTCTATTGTACCTCAATGACGTTGCGAATTTGTTTACCATTGAAAATGCTTTTAAGACTGTATATGTTTGTTGAGGTAGGTTGGGCATAAGGGTCTGAGTTATCTGGATGTCACACGATACTAACGCTACCCCCACTCCACGGCCACTGTGTTGTAGTAGAGTGGGGGGAGCTGCGAGATACTGAATGCCTGTGATTGGTTGAAAAATGCTCGCTCCCCACCCAATTCTAATCTTGTTATCAATTTAACCATTATATTACAACTTACATTACAAATATATTACGAAAATTATATAACAAATATTATACAAACAAATCCAAAAAACCGAAAACAAATCCAATAAACCCAAACAAACCCAATTAAATACCTCATTGTATCAATATTTTTCGAAAAATAATCAAAACCAACTCATATTATTTACATGTGCCTGTTTTTTATTACCCGAAAAGTCTGATTACATTTTCAATGCCATGATGTAGTTGCACTCTGTGTAATATTGGTAGATTTGTAAAATAAAAATGTACACGAAATACGTCTAATGTACGCTCAATAGCATACCTTTTTTCCAAATCCCAAATAAATAATCTAGTAGAAAAAAACTTCGAAAAAACGGCCTCTTTTCAGTTCGTCACAGTATTGTCCTCCCTAGGAAAATTCAGTTTCATTTCCACACATTTAGAGCACAACAATTATTTTTAAAAATCACTCCCGTTTCAGTAGTTCATCGAGAGGTCATATTCGAATAGCAGGTTTGTCCAAGTTAAGGGGCCAGTCCAGTTTGAAAATTTCAAAAAATCGAAAGCAAGCAAGACTTGAAGAAATCGACGATGATGAGCAATCAGAAGGCATTTTGTACGGTGCAGGAATTGCCGATTGAGTTTAGCCAAGAGTTTTTCGTAGTATAAACTTCACCCGCGTTGATCTCGAAAAAACGTTTTCAAAATCTAGCTCCATCGTATCTCTAAAACTAATAAACCGTTTCTCTTGAAATTTGAACCACATATTGTAAACATGATTCGCAACAAGATGACCCTCGATGGTTTTACAATTCTGATTTTTATTCTTATTTTTTTGCGAAAAACTGCAAAAAAAGCGTTTTTTTATTTTTTTCGTTTTTCATCTGCCATTTTTTTATTTTTTGATAAAACTTTATATCCGAGGGTCATCTTGTAGCTGGTGTCACACTGAATCTAATGGACTTTGATTTTTTTGTTTCAGACAAGCCGTTGCCGAGTTGTGATGGAACTACCTAGCCCACCTATTTTTGAGGCGTTACGTTAAACTATAGTTTTTGTACTTGAAAATGAATAAAAATGAATTAAATTTTTTTTAATGTATTTTAAGACCTTATTTATCAAGCCCAACAACTTTTATATTCATATCTTTTATAAAATCCTCAAAAAAAAAATCGCGAAAATAGCCTTTTTTCGTGGCTACAAAGTGGACTGGCCCCTTAAATATATCTTTCATAGAAGCATTCACTTCCACCCCAAATCGCTCCATTCAACATTTGATACCCCGATTTTTTTCACTCGCGAGGCAACTCGCTTTCCGACGTATTTTTCTAGGCTCTCGTATCTTCGTTCGTCCCTAAATAGCGTTTTTTTTCTCTTCCGAAAAATTCTCTCAAGCAAAATGCGAACCGCTTCTTGTGGAACATTCCATATATCACATGTACGTGAGGCAGAGCGACGAAGTGCTCTTGAAAAACAAACAAGCGATAAATCATCTTCCTAAGCTATATCTACACGGCGATCTGTTCCGATGAGAAAAAAAGCTCATCTCGTATAACGAGACTTGCGAGTTTCACGCCCGCTCGTACAAAATTGTCGACTTAGTCAACGTGAATGGCCGTGGTCTAAATCTGAAACCACATGCACTGTGCATCTTGACCCACGTGATCATCAATGATGCTTTTTGATTTCGGTCAAGAGCTTTCTTACTTGGAAAAAAAAAATCCCGGAACCAAGTGTTTCAAAGAGTCCACTTTTTGCCAGGATCAATAGTCCTGGCAGCCTATGACTCATTCCGGATGAATCAGCCGGTGAAACGTGAAACGCCATTTGGCAGGATTTTTTTCCACGGATGGAGAAACCTCAAGCACTGCGATTATTCTTAGCACGGAAGCAAGTGGGAGTGTAAGGCGTAATGAGAAACCATCGAAATAAAATGGAAAGGAAAAACCATAGTGGAAAAGTGTAAAATGAATCATGAAAGCGTGAAACTTGTGCACGTAAAATGCTCGAAGCTGGAAAATTATGCTTCGCTCAGAGCCAGACAACGTTATAACACTTGTTCCGAGTTCTCAACACTCTGAGTGATCCATTGTGAGGGGCAAGCGTTTTCCGGATGGAGAAAAAAAAGAAGCGAATCCAGAGCAAAGAAAACCGAGAGCCCGCGTCTGACTAAAGGAAACCGTTTCTACTTCGTGCTGGTGAGGACGCGATAGAGCACCGTTACAAAGAAGAAACGTCGCGTATCACGTCCGAACAGCGCTATCGTAAAGGCTATATTGCACTGCTCTTTTCCAGTCTTTGACACTTTTTTACAGCGTTAAACTTGAACGACAATGAGCCGAGAGGATAAGAGAAACTTGTCGTTCTTTCTATGTTCCTTCGAATTTCAAAACGCGGTCAATGATCAAAATAAACGTGCCGAGATGGTCTGTATTCTCAAAGTATCGCGCTCTACCCCGGACCAGTCTGCCAAAACGCTTATGCAGGCAAAACACACAAATGCAACTTGATTATAATAGATGTACACAGGGTGTCCTGTTATGAATGGATAATCATGCAACTGTCGATATAGTCCAGTAAAAGAGAAGAAAACGCAGCACTTTTTAGCGTAGAATATGAATTTTTTTTACTGAAGGTAGATCTTTGAATATTGAAAGTAACCCCAATAAAATGTTGTCCCTCCACTCGCCCCAACCCTAAGAAATAGCGGCTGAAAACTTAAAAATCGCAGTATCTCCATATTTAATAGCCCGATCAAAAAAGGTTTCAAACAAAAGTTGTTTGGAATAATAAAATTCGTATAAAGTTCCCTGACATCCAACTCCCTATCTTTGAAAATAGCGGCGCAAAACCGATTGGAAAATTCGGGGTTGATGCGTGTGCGAGATGTGCGAAAAATGTACGCATCGTGCCAATTACTTAAAAAAGTTGCTTAGTTGTGTAGAACAAATTGAAGCTCTGTTTGTTTTTCCTTCTTCTTACCATGCAACTGTATTCTTTAAAGAAAAAAAAATTGTCACGGAAGCTGCGAGCGGCCAAAAAATATCTAGAGGTCGGTCAAGTCTCCCAAAAATTCAAGTTTTCACTACAAAATCGATTATCTATTTTTTCGTTCACTTCTCACCCATAAATTTTACGCTTCATAATTTTTAAATTAATCTCGCGAAAGCTCTAGCCGGCCAATGAATATCTAGTGGTTGCTCAAGATTTTCGAAATTCAAAACTTCCGCCAAAAAATAAATCTCACATGCACTATAATTCCTTGTAGCATTAGAACGAAATAAACAGCGAAGTGTTACATTTTCTGAATAATTTATTATAATAATTTGTAACAAACACCAATTAGACAATAAGTGTTATTATGTATTATTATGTATTATTGTATTATAGCGTCCCTCGTCGCAGAGTACAGTTACGATTGGTCGGCACTTTGACTAACGAGATCAACTATGGGACGCATTACGATGCGCGGAAAACTGTTTTTAACGAAAAAAATAATTAATTGTTTTCAAAATGTGGCAATTTCGAAGCTCTTGAGCGACCACTAAATATTCATTGGCCAACTAGAGTTTTTGCCAGGTTAATTTAAAAATTGTAAAGCGTAAAATTCGTGGGTAAAAAGTGGACCAAAAAAATCGATTTTTTAATGAAATTGGAATTATTGGGAGGCTTGAGCAACCTCTAAATATTTTTCGACGGCTCGCAGCTTGCGCGACAATTTTTTTTTCTTTAAAGACGATAATCGCATGGTGAGAAAAAGGAACAAAAATAGAGTTCAAATTTGTGCCACCCTATTGCTTAATTATTGCCGATTTATATTATTTGTAGAATTGGCAAGCAAAAACCAAAAACAGATGATTTTTTTTTTTTTTTTTTTTTTTTTCAAAAAATAACATAAAGCCCGAAATCTCGAAAACCGTGGAACTTTGACTGAACTGAAATTCCAGCATATAGTAGGACATGATCTGACGTATCGACAGTTGCAGGATTATCCATTCATAACAGGACACCCTATATATATATATATATATATAGCATTTGGACATGTTTGGCAAGCAAGATTCTTTTCTGGCGCAATTTCCTTCACAAGTATTCACAAAACTTTCTAAACCAACAACTTTGCCAGCATTTTCGTGAGATTTTTTCTTTTTTTTGCGCTCTAAGTTTATCATCGATCCAAACTGTCTGTGAATTCAATTTAGACTTGCTCCCGAAGGCGACATGTTTCGTTTACACTCCAAGTCTTCTGCTCGATTCTCGATACCGAACACCCTCAGCCCTTTACAAGATGTAATTCTATTTACCGAAGACACCGCAACGGGATTGCATCGGTTCGTGCACATAGATTGTTATACCTAGGTAGTGTTCAGCACGTAAGGAAGCATTCACGATGTTCACGTATGCAATTTTGAAGGCTTCGAGGCGAAGCTCCCCCAGCTTGTTCCGCAACGTTCCAGAGATGTGCCAAGCGAAAACGGGGATGCGGCAGCTCTTAAGTAAATATAACGAAGGCGAAGCAACGAGCCAACTGGGAATTTCAACATCGAGGGAACATTTTCTCGTTCCAAGACTTTTAAAAAGTCCAAGGAGAAATTCTTTCACGCGTGAATATCGCGTGACGCTTCTGGCTCGTAGGCAATTTTTTTTTTAACACATTGTTTCTACTACGTGGATATTGTTGCTATTATACTGGCGTGAAAAATATACGAGTGTAAATAGGACGAGAGGACAATAGGAAGAACGATCTTCCTTAATTAACACATTCGTGAAAAACCAGGACAAATTTAATTCGTACAAGTTCACTCGAGTAGACTTCTTCCTTATTTTTTTCTCTGTCTCGAGTTTTTTATCGATTTTTTTTTGTCAATTAGATTATTTATTTGGGATTCGAAAAAAGGTATGTTATTAAATATACATTGAACTTAGTTCGTGTGAATTTTTATTTCGAAAAATTGAAAATTAACAACGTTATTGAAGTATAATCGAGCCTCTGTATAAAAAATATGGCCCAATGCCCGGATCGATAAATTGACAATGATTAGTCTAAAATATTAAAGTAAACAAGTTTTATAATCTATATAAATGTAGTTTTCTTTGTACATAGCCGTTTTTCGACAAAAAAAAAACACAAAATGACGGGTGACTAGAACAAAAAATTGTACTGTTTCTGAAATTTTTACTCATATTCAGGGTCTCAAAAAATACTAAATAAAAAAAAACGACTACGTACAGCGATAGCTACTGTACTTACGGAAATTTAATTTTTTTGATTTGAAAATCGGACAACTATAGCTATAGTTATGATTCCGGCCAGGTCGAGAAAAGTTTTTTTTTCGAGAAAAACGCGATTAAAATTTTCAGTACACGTAAATCGTTGCGCCACTTGCTCTCACTGAATCGTCTATTGCTTGGTCAATTTTCAATATTTTAACTTAAAACTTTTTTCACATATTCTTGAATATGTATACTTTGAGAAAATGCGAAAAAATCGATATTTCTTACCCGTCACAGTCGTGTCCCCCCTTAATCGCCTGTAATGTTTTTTCCCATTGCTTGCATCTCTCCCACTTTATTTTCACCATTTGCTCTGATTCGCGGCTAATTACAAATTATTTCTTGGGTAACTTCAAAGTATAAGGAAAATGTTTTAATGAACAAAATTTTCTCACGTGTGATAAAAATCCCACAAAAACCATCTACTTATCTACTTACTTTCGACACTCATGCTCTCATTCTTCCTTGCACTCGGAACAACGTAATGCCAGCGGAAAATTAAAACAATCTGTTACACTTGCAGCGTGAAGGAACAAAGGAAGGCTCGTGCCTCAGCGACGTTAAAAAAAGTCCAAATTTTATCCCGCTGTTCTTTTATCGTGCCATATGTATTTACTAGCAGGGATGTAAAGTTATAATGGTCAAGAGTTAGCTCTAAAATGCCCTATATCTTAAAGACCTTTGCGTCTTCGCCACGACTTTCCTTCCTTTGTATCACTCTTCCAATCGTAAAAAAAAGGATGTAAAGTGTTCTTATACGAGTTTCGCAAGCTTTAACGAGGTGAGATATGGACGACAATATCGGTTCGACTCGCTCACTTTTTTCACCGTTTTCAGATATTTTTCGCGGTTCGTTCTTTATATTTTTTTGATTCGAGGCACGATGAAAGGGAGAGAATGCCAAAGGGTTTTTCCAAGGAGAGGATCGAAAAAACTGGGTCAAGATGAATTATATATACTGTATGTATTTCACGTAAAGCGTACAGAGAAGCACAAAGTTTTCTTTGCACAACGAAAATGACGGCTGCTCGGCAAAGGTACGAAAAGAAGTCTGACTTTTTTACGCAGACCCTTCTCTCTCTCTCTCTCTCTCTCTCTCTCTCTCTCTCTCTCTCTCTCTCTCTCTCTCTCTCTCTCTCTCTCTCTCTCTCGCTACCGAACCTCATAACTCGATTGCCAGAGCTCTGCAACTTTGTACTGCCTGCTTTTCGATTATCCTGTTTTTTGTCTTTTGCAGCACGTGGAAAAAGTAGCTAACATCATTTCTCAATGCCATCTGCGACATTCATCCTAATTTTTCTGACGAAAATTCACCACTTTCCATCATTTCCGCTGATAATACAAGCGCGACGCAACAACATTCAAATTGCGAGAAGACTAACGTCCGGAAAAAAAACAAGGCACAGGGAGAAAAAGTATTATCGTCATTCCAGATGGAATCGGCCTCGTCCTGTCCTCATCGCATCGTGATGGAGACACGTTCAGGCAAAGAACATTGTCAAGATTTTAGCAGGGAGACGTGCCTGAGTGAACCTATCGCCGGAGGTCGATTCGACTAAACCAATTACTTCATATTACGAGACTCAATCTCCGCCCAACTCTGCATCGAATTATACGCTTGGTAAGATGTGGCGGCCCGAGAAATCGCAAATGTAGTGCGACGCGAGAAATGTAACCGCCACGAAGTCGTATTCTGATGTATGAAAATTCAATTATCCGCTTTAACGAATATAATCCTATATAAAAGAGCACAGTTTACGGGTGCTCATCATTTAGCACTTCTATCCTTCCCACTTCCCTTTTCTCTCTCTCTCTCTCTCTCTCTCTCTCTCTCTCTCTCTCTCTCTCTCTCTCTCTCTCTCTCTCTCTCTCTCTCTCTCTCTCTCTCTCTCTCTCTCTCTTGTATACCGTTTTCCGATCGTCCATTACATTGATTTGTCCTGTAAAACGATGAAAATAAATTGTCAATCAATGATTCGATTAGTTGTCGTGAAAGCGTCAGAGGCTGAAAGAGATCGGTGTCATATATGTACAGGGTGTCCTGTTATGAATGGATAATCCTACAACTGTCGATAGGGCAGATCATACCTACTGTATGCTGGAATTGCAGTTTAGTAAAAGTCCCACGGTTTTCGAGATTTTGGGCTTTATGTTACTTTTTTTTAAACATAATCTGCGTTTGTTTTTTCGCATGCCATTTGGGGGCGTACACAAATTACGTAACGCAAAATTTCCCAATTTTCGCCCCCCCCCCCCCCCACGTTACGGGACCGTAACGCTTGGCCAGACCCCCCCACCCCCCCTATTCCATTACGTAACGGGCGCTTTGTCATCAATAATCGCGATTTTTTTCATACTCATAACTAATTATGAAAGGATCGGGCTTATACTCATTTTATGAAGTATATATTCATCTAGTTTTATACTAATTTTTATGACAAAATCTTGAAAATTAACTGACATATATGTGCTGATTTGACGACGAAAAAAAATTCTCTTCATCGTCCCATCGATATCTTTATGAAAGGTTATCTGTAAATTAAAAGTCAACAATTTATCGATACCTATACAAATGTAGCCATCGTTATGCGTAGCCGTTTTTTTTTTTAATTTTGGTTTCTTTTTACAAAATTCCGACAGTTTGGACATTTTTTTCTATTTTCAAGGCACTTTTTCTGTATTCAAGCAGTCTTTAAAAATAGTAATTATGAAATGTTAAAAACGCGGATACGCACAACCTTAGTCACTGCGATTACAAAAATTGAAAATCGGTTGATAAGTTTTTAAGTATTCGCTCGGACAAGGTCGAAAAAACAAGTTTCGAGAAAAACGCGTTCCAAGTTTTCGTTCCGTGTTTTTTGATATAAAGTTATGTTTTTTCTAGAATATCGATACTTACATTGAAGTATCTGGCGATATGACGGTTCTTCATCTTCATGATAGTTCACAAAATAATAAGAGCCTGTACTTTATCGATTGTAAATGATGTCACACCTGTAGGGACTGGGGGCACTAACCGATCGCGCTACCTGTTCTCACTAATGTGACTATAACTCCGTCAATTGTCGGACTTGTGAATAAAAATGTTGCCAACATATTTTTCCATACATGTACTTTCAAGAATAAAAAAAAAACAATTTCCTTCAAGTTTTGCTTGGAGGATGTGGGAAAGGTACTGTGCAAGTTCTGGCACAGTGACTTACCCCCTTCACTGACATGGCGTATAGACAGCTGTGAGCTATACACGGTACAATTGCACGCGAAGTTTAAATGAAAAAACTTGAATCTGCAGAAATTTTGCTATTTCTGACAGCTGTAAAATCGTGACGTAAAGCAAACCTTGACCCCCCCCCCCAATTGCGTTACGTAATTTGCGTACGTCCCTTTTCTACAAATGATATGAATCGACAATAACTGAGCAACTTTTTGAAGTAATTAGCACGATATGAGTTGCAAATTTTTTTTCACCGCTGGCTATCAAAGTCGGATGTTCAAATTAGTTTGTATGAAAATTCTGCTAAGATCTTTTTTCATAAAGTTTCCTCAACATTTAAGGTTGAAAAGAAGACTTGTCTAGATAGAACAAATAACCAAGTAAAAGAAGATGATTTTGATTTCGAAAGCCGTCATTTAGTAGGACATCAAGTGACCTATTGACATTTGCCGGATTATTGATTCATAACAGAATACCCTGTATATGTACATGTATATAAATATGTCATCGACGCTGGTGGACAGGCTGTCTGGGTTAGGCTATAGCAGTACTTCGAGTTAGGCGGCGTTGTACATGGCCGATACTCGGAGCGGTGACCGCTGAGCCGTGCACCTGCTAACGTATCAACCAGACTGCGGAAGGCCAATACTTCTGAGACCTTGGTGTAGCTACTTGAGGTGAATGTCCGCGCACCAGAGAATTAGAAGAATATGGGGCCACCTATACCGGTACGGGTTTTCCACACGTTCCCCGTACCCTCGACAAATGTGGTATAGAGTTAGATTGAGGGGTTATGTCTGGTTCTAAAAATCAAAAAATCACTTCTTTTTGACACCAATATATTTTGATGGTATATCATCTTATAAATGTTTCCTGAAAATGTCAAGTTGATCGGATCAAGATTGGCAGATTTATAGGCTGTCATATTGACGTTCGTCGGACCGCTCGGAGCGCTGTTCGGAACTTCAAACGCTTTTTTCTCGGAGTACGTCTTTAAAGTCGGTGAGAAAAATATCTCAAAAACTACCGCATCGATTTTGCTGAAATTTGTTGAACTTTTGCTAGAGGCAAAAATATAGTATTCGATCGGAGGATTTTTTTATGTATACTTTCGATTCGATAAATGAAGAATGCCATTTTTCAATTTCATATTTCGGAAATTGGTTCGATTAATCATAGGATGAACTAAGATACTAGCGAAATCTGATTTTTTTATATTACATAATTTTGTTCAGAAAAGCATTGCTCACCGCAAAAGACGTTTCCGAGAGGTGCCATCGGAATTCGGCTGTAAATCGATTATAATTGAATATTTCCCCAGAAAAAAATTACATAGTGTTCTTCAGATAATGCTTTTAAGATGCCTAATTTTTGTAGAAATTTATCATCACGAATTTTTTAAGAAAGAAAATTCCGAAAACGAGCTTTATCGACTTTTGCAACTAGGCATAATCCGTTAAGACGGCTGTGGGCGTAACAAAAGTTAGGTTAGATCAGCAACGTGTGGGCAGGGAGTAATAGGGAGTAAGTGTGGGCAGGGAGTGATAAAGGCTTCAATTGGGAACGGGTAATACGTAAAAATCCGCAAGCGTATACGTTGGTACTGAGGAAAAAAAATGTAAGCACATATTTTTCAACGCTGATAACCAGAAACTCAATCATTTGAATACTGAACATTCCTTTGCGTACACCCACACACACATTGAGTTGTGTGTGTGCAACTATATATAAAGAAATGGCAGGGATTCTGGTGGCGATAAAGACGTTAAGCTGTTCGGCCTGCGCAACACACTCCTTATCTCCACGCTATCTCCCTCAACGATTTCGAAACTTGTCAAATTGATGACATCGAATATTTGCCCGTTTAAGGCCTCAGGCCACAGTAACGGATATAAAAACATGTGCGAATTTAACAATTTTTTTCGTATGAAAAAGTGATTCACTCATAAAATTAATTACACATCTATTTAGTATGAATATCAAGCTGTTGGAAAATAATTTTTTTTTTTTCGATGTAGAATGACCGACTACTCGAAACAGCCTTTTTTCCAATTGGCGTGACAAATAACGTCAACAATTTTCACTCGATTTACTTCAAATTTGAAAGTTATGTTCCTAATTGCATTTCGCAGAGAAGTACGTACGAAATTTCTGATTAATCGAAAATTTTTCATTTTGTGAGCAGTTTATGAGCAGTTATAACGAAATTTCTCACTGAAAATTCATTTCTTAAGTTCAAATACCTACAACTTTTGAATAAAACAATATTTTTTAAATTCCGTACGTACTTCTCTAGGTATTCTAATGTAGATTGACGAGAATTTTTGTTTTTCGTTCTAGGTAAAAAATTGTGGATGCTAAATGTCACGCCGCGGAGCGCCTAAAAAAAGATAAGAGAAAATATTAGTAGTCAGCCATTTTGTACATCGAAAAAAAATATATATTTTCTAACAGTTTGATTTTCATACTAAATAGATGTGTAATTAATTTGATGAGTGAATCACTTTTTCATATGAAAAAAAAATTGTTAAATGCGCACGTGATTTTATAGCCGTTACTGTGGCCTAACCCCTTAACAACTGTATTCTCCCACGTGCTAATGACGTCGTTAATTCCCCTTGAATCGAACAGCAATCACAATTGCAAAAGGCCCACGGTTTGAAACTCGATAATTGCTCGCTCGAAATATTACCCAAAGAAGAAAGCTCAACGCCGTATCTACGAAATAGTTTCTCAATTTTGGCTCCCTCATATAGGAAGTTTTAAACGTCACGGGGCGTTGTAATAGTTCAGTTTGCAAGCTTGAAATCGAGTATATCGAAGAGTTTTGAGGAATTTAAAGGAAGCTAGGCGCAACGTAATTATCTTATGATCACCTTTGCGATAGTGAAAGTATTTAATTTCATAATGATTTAAATCAATATCTTGGTAAAATTCTTTTGAAGAAAATGGAGAATTCAAACGATGAGAAAATTCATTGAAAGTTTAAAAGAGTTTTTATTGAATAAAGTCGTACCGTCAGGAGAACAGGGAAGGCTCAGAGTTCAGAAAGGACCAAAATTCGCTATAAGCATGTACATAAACGCTTCGAAAGTTTTGTCTCGTGCGATGCTTCTTGAATAAAATATCTTGGAGCCAACAAGTACTTCAGAGGTTTGTACCTCATTTTAGTCTCCGTTAAGCTCGAAATTGGTGTGCAGGTGAAATCATAACTGATAGAATTAAAGTTTAGCCTCGTCGGTTTGCATTTTGAAAAGTGGACGGAAGCTGGAACGTAGACTGAAGAGAAATAAAGTGCTCGCGGATCGATCGAATCTTATTTAAAACCCTTTTGACACATAACAAATAATTGATTCTTATCTCCGATTGCTGCTAGTCTTCGATGATCATTCGTGACGACTGACCGTAAGTACCGAATAACTTTGTATAAATGAATCTGCTTCACATTCGAGTTGTCATCAAGTTGTGACGTCGCATCAAATTTTCTTTTTTTACTTTTGATTGGTGACCGCGATTCCCAAGGAATTACAGAATATAATGGGATTGAAGTTTGCACCGTTGGAGTGCAATGAAAATTATTTTTTTACTTTACTAATTTTTTCAGCAGATTTTTGCTATAAAAAAGCCTCACACATTTTTGAAGATACTTGTTGGCAGATGTCCAATTGAAATTTGCAAAAAGATTAGGTATGATAATTAAAGTAAGAAAATAAAAAAGTGAATAGGGATTTTTGTTGCATTCCAACGATGCAAACTTTAATATTATAAAGTACAATTGCATCGGACATTTCGCTAATTCTCTTGATATGGTATGTGTACTCGTAGCGTTACACATGTCTGACCTAACTTCCATTGCATCCACAGTCGTCTTAAGGGGTAAGGCCACAGTAGAATTTTCAAAAAATCGATTTTTTTTCTCGCTAAAACGGTGCTTTGTCATCATAAGAATACGTTTTTTTCACTGACTTTGAGCGTATAACGTAAGCCCACCTCTGGCACGGCCATAGAGTACCTAAAACTTCAAACGCGCTTTTCTCGAACGAGCTTTTTTCCAATTGGCGTGACAAATAACTTCAACAATTTTCACTCCATTTACTTCAAATTTAAAAGTTATGTTCCTAATTGCATTTCGCAGAGAAGTACGTACGGAATTTCTGATTAATCGAAAACTTTTCATTTTATGAGCAGTTTTATACGAAATTTTTGACTGAAAATTTTTTTTGAATGATACAATATTTTTTAAATTCCGTACGTACTTCTATGTATTCTAATGTAGATTGACGAGAATTTTTGTTTTTTGTTCTAGGTAAAAAATTGTGGATGCTAAATGTCACGCCGCGGAGCGCCTAAAAATAGATATCAAATGAAAATATTAATAGTCGGCCATTTTGTACATCGAAAAAAAAAATTTCTAACAGCTTGATAATCATACTAAATAGATGCGTAATTAATTTTATGAGTAATTCACTTTTTCATACGAAAAAAATGTATTATTAAATTGGCACATGATTTTATACCCGTTACTGTGGCCTAACCCCTTAAGCTACACTTTACGCGTTTGCCGAGGGCACGGGGAAACTGTGGAAAACCCGTACCAGTGTAGACGGCCCCATATTCTTTTGATTCTCTGGTGCACAGACGTTCAACTCAAGTATCTACATCAAGGTCTCAGAATCATTGGCATTCCGCTATCGGGTCGATGCGCAAGCACGGCTAAGCGGTCACCGCTCCGAGTATCGGCCATGCGCAAGGCTGTTCCACTCGAAGGACCGCCGAAACCGAACCACGTTCGCCCATACGTCAATGTCGGTTAGTGTTATCGCCCATGTATAAATATATTTACATTTCGTTAACCTGCCCAAACAAACTACACGCACTTTAGTTCCGTTGTGCCTCTATGGTTCTATCTATTTCTCTGTTCATTCTAAATTATTTCCGGCTGCAACCGAGGAAGTTTCCGTTACCCGTGCCACGGCGAATCACTCTTCTGGGAATTGAGGCGATCGTATTCAGAAACTGCCGGAGACAGTGCAATAAATCATATCAGATAAACTCGTTGTATTTACACGAAACTTCCGAAACACTGGCAAAACTTATGTGCGGGATGCAGCTTGGGTTCTGACCTATTCAACTGCGCATCGACGGTTTCATTGGAAAATGTTTTACATAAAACTGAATTTAGCTGATAAAAAATTGAATGTACCGAACAAGGTACACCATTCGATCGGAGTGGCAATGAAGTGACTCCAATCAAAATGATACTCCATTGGATGGTATTATCATCCAAAATATGTGCAGAATTTTTAACATTATCAAGATATCAAAGATGTTTAAAGTCATCGGCTGGAGTAGAACATTCCTCTCAAAATTGGCAAAGTTTGACAAACGAGAAAACAGTTTGATTGATTCATTACTTGTGCATTATCACTACTTCGATCGGTGATAAGGAAGAGAATAGATATACGTAGAATGGAGTAAAGCAGAAAGAGCGATCTGTTGGATGATTAATGGACGAGTCATAACTAGTTTTTCAACTGAGAGCAACAGCACGGTTTTCCTCTCATTGGAGAAGTGAGCGAGAACCAGCCCGGGTGGGAGAAAACGACGAGATTCCAGAAAACGAGACAGCTGTGAAGCACCGATCATAGTTTTCAAACTGTGCTTGAAACAGTGAAAACCGTACGTCGCGGGATATATACACAGATGAGCGAGAAATGTCAGGCAGTTAGGATATGGATCGAGTTGATCGCAAGAATAATATATACAAACGTCTATCATCCTCACGTGCACCAGTCAAGATTTTGCTTGGCTGGTTGATCCGCATTCGAAGTGACTCATTGAAACTCCCTCAAGCCGGACATTATAGAACTAGCAGATCCTTCTTCATGAATCGTCCAGGCTCGATTGTTAAAGTGGTCCTCCAATTCATATCCAGTAATGAGTCTTCCGGCCGAAGATATCGCGTTGTCATGAACGGTCATTACACGCGATCACTTCGTCGCTTCGCAATCTTGCGATACTCTGATTTGAGCCCAGGAGTACGTATGTATTTTCGTATCGATCGACACTGATGGACGCGAGTGTTTATGTCGACCTGACATCCGGATTCTCTCTAGCGCGTAATCGCCCGTCTGGATGTTCACGCTCATTCCCGTGCCGTACAACCGCACTCAATCTCGTGGTCGCTTTATGGATAGGTGACTCTGTGGTATGGTGGAGGGTTCGAGGGTGTTCGGAAATATCAATGAGTATAGAACGCTTTCGCAGGACCAGGGAAGACTGAAAGGCCCCGCGATTCCATAGGGTGGGCTGATGAACGAGTAAGGAAGGAACATTTGCCTGAAGGGCCCTCATGTCAGCGCATATAGACAGAGAGAGGGAGATAGCGAAGGGAAAGCGCTTCCAATATGTAGAGAGAATAAGGAGATGCTGGTTTGGTATTCTGGCCGATTTCAAGTCCAGCCACTACTGATACCTCCTTCGTCCTTTACCGGGATTGGGAACAAGCTGCCAAAGCAGCTAGAACGTGGGCTATTCGAGTGGTGCATCAACGTCAAGAGACAGGGGGTCTATATAAGTCTATATAGGAGGTTCAACGCAGCATTGGGACAGCAGCTCGTCAGGCTCGTCCAGATCCAATGGGATTGAGGAACTTGATGCAGGGTTGCTCAGTGGACGTCTCTGCATAGGTCCACAGGGCGTAGATCGTTCACGAACAAGAGCTATAATTGGAGGACTGTCCGAATTCTAGCGCTCTCTCTCTCTCTCTCTCTCTCTCCCCCTCTCTCCCTGTCTTTCCCTTCCAATCTGTAGCACACTGAGCTAGGCAGCCCCCATAATTCATTCATTGGCAATAGCTGTGTCATTAATTGATCGGTGCCGCGTTCGCGAATCATTTAATTGACCGCGAAAGCTCGGAACGGAGAGAAGGAGCGCGGTTGTGACAGGACTGATGATCTCTATAGGGAATCTAAGCTGCAATCAAAAGACTAGTGCTTTTACTTTGACATCTCGTTTGGAGCTGCAATCTGATGCGAGCGGTTTATAGAAATGAAGGAAAGTGGATGATAGAAGGCGGAACACCATCTCTTTTGTCGAAGGGGAGTCAAGTGGCTGCGTTCTTTTTAGATTTTCAGACTCCTCTTATTTGTGGGCTGAAGTGCGCGTCTCGAAATAACGATAGCGGACGACTGGGGCACTCGTTGTTGTAGGGCGGAATGAGAGTGAACAAGACGCGGACGAAAGAAGGAAGAGTGTAGATGATGTACTCCATTGCGGCTCATATAGCTTGCAATTCTGTCGTACGGAAAAGAACCGACGGACTATGTGGACCATCTGGAAATCGATACGTCAATCTTCTGGGCAGACACGGGAAAGTCGATAGCCCGGTGGCGAGAGAACAAAAAAAAGAGAAGATAGGGACGAGAGGAAGCTAGGGAAAGGCATAACGAAGGAAAACGATCGCATCCATTTTTGTCCGTATCCTTTTTTACTCCTCAGCATCGATTCGCGTGTCACCTGTCCTGCGCGCAACATGTCCAACTTGCCAGCTAAAGACCGTGTATAGAATATCTTACGATAGCGGGCACGATTATTCTTGCCGAGTATCCTTGACGTTACCTTTCTTCTTAGAGGTAATGAAGTTCGAGGCAGAGGTCTTGTTTAAACGAGAAAATTTCATCGTAGAAATGTATCATGCTTCCATAGAAGATTTATTGATTGGGCGATAAAGTTTGACGATCTGTGAGATGCTTTTTGAACTACCCGAAAACGTGGGGATTTTCGTGTAGGCAGATCTGTCGAGACCTGATTGAAGTTCCAGAAGATGCCCGATGTATTTTACAGCGTGTGGTTACCCATTCGGCAATTAGGACTGGGAACCTACCCAACACTCTATACTAACATTTGGAATGTGGAGAGCTTTGGCCACCTGCGGTAGACACCGAACTCTGATTTAATCCTCGACTCGAGTTCTAGTATGTGGGTGCCTTCTACAGTCTAGTTATATAGTTTTCGTTATATAGTCCGGTTCCCAATGAATTTCAAAGGGAGGAAAGGTCGATGGAAAATATCCACATTCATATCGAGGAACCCCCACGGAAGTTATGAATGCACAGAAAAAACGTCAATGCTTTCCTGAGGGTTTATCCTTGAAGGCATCAACTTTACCCAGTTCGTCGAAACGTTCATTGAGGTGGTGAGAGTTATAAATTTCACGCGCTAAGCCATCTTCGGAACATTTGAAATCGACTATTCATAGTCGATTTCAAATGTTCCGAAGATGGCTTAGCGCGTGAAATTTATTCTGCAAGCCTAACGAATGAATCTATCAACTTTAAGTAGAGGTTTCCTTCATTTTGAGCTCCCGAGATATGTGCTCCGAAGAATTCATGGAGACCCATTAGTTTCCTGAGTCAATCAATTGAGACTCAAAGACCCGGTCTCATTGTAAGAATGTTCAATATACTTTTCCCCGTCGCTCCTCCTGCTCACCCTCGCCCTCATTCAGCAAGAGACGTATCGGCGTGTGGAGAATGAGAATAAAAAGTACGACAGGATAGAGGGGGAGACGAAGCCCTGCGATGAGGGAAAGAATGACGTATGTAACACAGCAGTATCAGCCTATCTTTCCGGGCTCTTCTATTATTGTGTTATGTTAAGAGTTTTGTTTTGTTTTTGTATTTTCAACGTACTGGTTGAGCTGGAGTCAAGATAAAATAGGCCTTCTCGTGCTTGTCTGCATTGTGTATATGTGAAAAATGATCACATACAACAGAGTATGGTAAGTGTTGCCCGCGAGAGCAGGCAAAGAGTTCTTTTGCTTATACGGCGGTTGGCCACGAGGAACAGCGGTAATGAGATAGAATCCACTTAACCTGTGGCCCACGCGTGCCTAAGGGTTCGCCCATACTTTGCTCTCGTATATATCCATCGTGTGTTAAGCAGAGTTTACTTACTAAACTCCAAAGGTTGGTTGTGTTACCTTCAGCCGACGAATGCTCTTGCGAAGTAACCTACTAAGATTTATAGTTGTATGTATAAATAGGGGATTTGATGGCGTTAGACCAGAGGATCCCCATGGCGAAGGGGAAGAGAAGGAGTACTGGTTGAGGGTAAAGGGCTTGCGGGAAGGACATCGTAAACGAAGGACCCACGGGGGATCGACGAAGGACCCACGACCATGCAAAGCGGATGGTGACTAGTCGAAGGGTCTATGGAAGCATCTATTATAGAAGTTATTATAGACCTATGCATGAAAAATCCATTCAAAAATCGGTGTCTAATGAGTAGGGAAGTCCTGGAGAGTCATGAAACTACTATCGCGGCATGAATAAAGACTCGGATTGGATAAAAAGATTTTGAAAATTTATCCTGATTGGGAATTGCCTTTTCTCCGACAGATAATGTCAATACGTTGGCATGTTTGAGTATATCCCTCGTTCGTTGCAAGAGTTCAAGTAACCCATCAACACATTTGTCCTGAAAGAGATATCAATCACCAACCTCCATGACAAGAACACTGACATTCTTTAACAGCTGGCATTTTTCAGCAACCGGGTATAAGACAAATGGTTGGAACGCAAGTTTCGAGGTTATGTTGAACATTGCAAGGTATGCCCAACGTACCCTCGAACATTTTTGGGTCTTTATTGAAGTCTATTACGAACGGTGCTGGTAAGAAGGCAGCAAAGTCGTTCATGACGTCGAAGATGTATGGTATTCTGAACTTGGTTTGGATAGCTCTCATGTCGGAGATTGGATAATTCGATTGAACGTCGAGTTCTCAGAGCTTCTTGGTACAAAAGTGTTCCGCCATTAAGCTGACTGTTAATGCTTGAGAAATCTATTTTCACGGTATCGGAACTTTGTTTTCGAAATTTTCAGTCTTTCTCGTAGATTCTGCAGCAATGGGGCTGCGCAGTTGTCTAATGCAATTTGGGCTTGGTCGATGATACTATAAATCCTCTCTCTCAATGTAAATATCCTTTTTTATCAGGATTAAGGGGGGAGATACGTGTAGGCGAGAGAAAAATCTTCTGATTTTCATGGTTTCTTTTTTAAGGAAAGATTTCTTTACCATTTTTCAGACTTAGAGTATGTTTTATTACTACTTTTGGCTGTTAAATACTTTTTTTGTCATTAATCTTTAAAAACGGCGGAGGTATGGCACGATGTTCTTAACTGCGTTTTCAAAACTGGTTCTTCTAACCTTATTGTCTGTAACATGACCCTCAATGTTTTCGAAAATAACAAAAAAACGTACTCTTTTATTGCAAAATGTAGCCATTTTTTCGAAAAACTCAATCTTTTTGTTTCAAAGCGTACCATTTAATCGATTTTTGACATTTTTAACTTTTTCTTGGTTCATATTCTGCGTATGAGTGTTAATGAAAGAAAAATCTTGGCTCGTTTTTTTTTCAAGTTAATCCCGCCGACGCTATGTGTCACGCCGTCTGACAACATCCACTGCAACCCGTTTAGAAGACCGCGTCATACCTCGGCCATTTTTAAAGATTAATTAAAAAAATACCATGTAACAGCTAAAAGTAGTAATGAAACATACCCTGAGTCTCAAAAGTGGTGATGGAACCTTTCCTTTTAAAAAAATCATGTAAATCAGCAATTTTTTTCTCGTCTAAAGGTATCTCCCTCCTTAAATTACAGACGCTGGCGACCGGATTAAAAAAAAAGCAAAATAAAGATCAGAATTTTTAAGATATCCTCTACTGAAAAATCATAATTTCAGGAACATACCAAAATTTCCCTTTTGAGTAAAAAAATCGATTTTTTTTCTCTATGCGAACAAGGGCTGAGCTTCATTTCGATTTACGTACGGTCGAAGATGGAATTTCATATCACAACTAGTTTAGTCAAAAGTATGAATACATATTTTCTGTAGGAACGAAGTTTGTCGCACTCGTAGGTACACACCAGCTAATGTTTGCCAGTCTGCCTCTCTTGAGACGTGACACGCGTTTGTCCATTCCGCCGGGATGATCGCTAGAGCAAACGGAAACTTTGTCATACCATTCCGGGAAAATACCGGGACGTTGCCAACCTGCATTACGAGAGTACAAGCGCAGCAAAATTTTTGCCTGCATATGCATCGGGCAGGAAACAAAAAGTTTGTGCAAAAGTTGATGTCCTCCGCGCAACTTCGGTATGCAACGTTCCTATGTGGAATAGTAGAAAGACAGCTACGTTGCTGACAAGATGCACGCTTAGCAGTGACAAATACGAAACAATAGACGAAGATGAGCGATGTAAGAAATGGGCAACCCCGTTTCTTTTCTGATTGGGTGCTGAAATAGCAGTAAATATAAATTAAAAAGGCATTTAAGGGGGCGATCCCGTTATAACGTACAGAAGAGCTTATGGCAGAAAATGAACTACACGAGGAAGCTGAGGGACTACTTTTTGGCCCCCGACTCACAGATTTATCGGTAGGTCGTTGAGTCACAATATTTTTGAATCTTAACATTTTTAACGAGTTTTCTTAAAAATTGTTTTTCGTACTCACCACCGCCTCGTACAAGATAACTTAAAAAATAGCTGAGCGATTATTTTGAAATTTTTTACACGTTTTGATAACGTAATTACCATCTATGTGAACTTAGAGTTTTTTTTTCAAAATCATATTTAAAAACGACCTTTTCAGTAACGAATACAATAGCAACATTTTTATGAGAAATGGAACTTTTCTCGAGCCCGTACCGTTTTTCGAATTTACCTTTCTTTGAATTTATTTGGTTCACATAGGGGGTGTCCGTCTTAGAAATTTCAGACGGCTCCGCTCTGATGTTTCAGATCAATGCACCAGACGCTAGGTTGTACGCCCTGGAACAACTCAGGCGGCAAACATCTCGCCAGGAAGTGTCGTACAGTTACCAGTTAAATAAGTAAATAAATTGGAAAAGAAAAGATTTTATAATGTGTGCGTAAAATTTTAATTATATAGAATCAATAGTCGTTACAATATTGTTAGAATAAGAAGTCGATAGAATAAATAATAAAATTCGATACAAGAAATATTGGAAATTCGCATCTTTCCCCTTAAGTATTTCTTCTTCCCGGCGTTTCTTTCGATATTGTTACTATCACCGATTTAGACCTTTTTGTTCGTTTTTTCCTCAAAGCATCGAATAACAAACAAATATGAAATAACTAACTTTTTAGGCTGCTGGAATGTTTTTTTTCCGTCCATTCAATGTATATTATGGATACTTCAAAGATCTTTTATATACTGGCGTTTTTTTGCAATAACTTGCACAATTATTTATCACGATGAGAAATACGGATAATGTGTCATGATATCATTGTTAAGACTATTTTCTTAAGGCGGTCCTCTAGTTTCTCGGGTCGAAAAAATCGATTTTTTTTCATAAATCACATCTACAACATGTGTAGAAAATGTGTGCCAAAGGATTTTTCGATATTCGAAGTGGTTCACAAGTATAAATCACATGCGCGAACTTTCAAACGCGTTTTTCTCGAAACACCATTTTTCGAAACGGTGACCACGATATTTCAGAAACTACCGCACCGATCTTGTTCAAATTTATACAGCATCTTTAATATGTTATAAACCAGCGATTGAACTAGGATTATCATGATTCCTTCGATAGTTTTTTTTTGTACGAGCGAAAAACTTAAGAAAAAATGAGTAAAAAATAAAATGTAATTTTCAAAAGTGTATAAAAAAGTCAATTTTTGTAATTTAGAATTCACTCTAGTTCAATCGCTAGTCTTAAATATGAAGATTAAAATGCCATTTGGTTTTTTGATTTCAGATAAGCAGAACAGCCGCAATCTTGGTCACCGTCAAGCACCTCTTTTGCTTGATGTCTTCCTGTCGGCCACTATAACTTTTATTCTATTATATATTTTGACTTCAAAAAATTTGTAAAGCTCATTTAAATGTTAATAAAGATTATGCAAAAACAATGAGATTGATTATTTCGATGCTTTGCCCATAAAAAATTATTGAAAAAGCCGTAAAAAAACAGCCGAGAAACTAGAGGACCCCGTTAATTAACAATAGTTATTTTCCTCATCTTCATTAGGAACTCTACGAGTTTCTCAAATCCGTTATTTTTTCTATATCAATGCCATACCGATAAAAAGGAATATCAAGGTCCACGCTTTCCTGTGTAATGAAAAGTTCGCTGGTGATTAATGAGTACCCACGGATCGAAGAAGCATCAATCAACCTTGGATCGTATAGTCACGAAGCCATTTTTTAAACTCTGCCATATCTCTATTATCTTTCAATTTGGGCCGATTTAATCGTCTCTACTCGCAAGTGTTCGTGAAATCGGCATTCGATTCATGGAAAATCCATTTGAAGGGCATTATTCTTTCTTTTACATTATGAAAGTGGAAAATATGCAATTTTTATTAAATATGATTTTTATAAATACTCTAAATACTTTTTATAATGATAATACTTAATTATGAGTATTTTTATAAATATGATTTTTTCACGAAAAGTTTGATACGACAAATGGCTCATTATTAGCTGCGGCAATTTTGAAAAGTTATACCGTCGGTAAGTCTGAAATTGACGCGATATTACCGTCGACGAAATTCAAGCGATATCGATGCGATGTCGAAGAAGATTGCTTCAGCGATCGAAGCAATCAACGGTAGGTGGTTTCCTTTATTTTTTTCCTCGAGTTTTCTCATTTCTCTTCTTTACTCCTTCGCAACTTAGTTTCCGCGAAACATGAAGCAATTCGATTTCAAATCGATCTTTTTACAGTCTTTTCGATGTATGATGGCGTCTAGACGGTTAGGTCGCGATGTGAAAAGTGAATGAATACTAGTCGGTTGATCCTCACGTCGGTGACAACTTTTGTTCACGTTTCATCATCGAATCCCTCATTTTTCTAAATAATAGCTCGGGTACACGTGTGCGGAGACGTCCAGGTGTACAGCCAGGTAGAGAAATTGACAATAATGGGCGAGAAACTTTAGGTTTTCTTGTACGCTGAATTGCGATTTTCGCTGGATGCAAGAAAATGATGAAAGCCACTTATTTTCGTATCCTTTATGACGATGAAGTGTAAAAGACAGGGAATGAAATATTGAAAAAATACAAAACGTCCGAAATTTTTAAAAATTTCCGACTGAACCATGGTTTTCGAAACATAAATAAATAAAAATTTCTCGTAATTATTCTTTTTAATTTTTTCTCATGATAATTCTTTTTATTTTTTTTTCTCGTGAATTATTTTTCTCTTAATAATTCTTTTATATTTTTTTCTCGTCATAATTTTCTTATAATTATTATTTACTCTTAATTATTTTGTTCTCCCAATTATTCAACTTGAAATACAATTCGAGAAAATTAATTTCGAGACAAAACTGCTGCACCGCGATCCATGCGTAAAATCTCCGAAACATGCCTACGATGCATCGTATCCGTAAGAAGTGGGTGGAAAAAGTCGTATCGCGGGGAAACCCGAAGACGAAACAAAAAGTAATTAAACGATGTCACAGAATTCCCCATAGGCAGGTAAGACCGACGGCGTGAGTGCACGAGTGTAAACACACGTTAATATGTGAAAGACTATGGCCACGCTTAATTGCGCCGTGAACAAACTAATTTACGTAAATTACGGGGCAAACATAAGAACCGCGCGAATTACCTCGACGAGAGAGAAAAGTTTTCGCTTGCAAGTTATTCCATTAAATTCTGCGGGAATGTTTTAAACGTCGTTATTGAGCTTCTGCGCTTCTACGCAGGCGAAATACGCGTATGCATAACTGACAGCCGTACGCGTTGGCAAATATTTGATGACAATAATTCGTCCAAGCGGTCCCAATGTATTCGCGTTCGCGTGCCGCATTCACGACGTTTATGCTGAGGCGTGCAAACACGCCCAGTAATTTCGCCTTCGCTCGTGCGAAAGCTCTGGGAAAACTTTCAAATGGTTGAATGACTTGAATTTTTAATGGTCCGCGATAAAATGTACTCGCTGGACAGCGAATATGAGCTACGTGTGCACACGTGCATGTATAAAAATGCACACAAGTCTATGCACATACGAGCAAAGCTCCCGCCGGTTGTTTGGTGAGCTCGGCACCGAGCCAAACCGCAAAGCCGATATGGCCTCTTTTTTTCGGCTTCCTCGGAAATCCAGAAGTACCGATCGCATTAGAGCGAACATCGGGCGAGATAGCACCGCGTCGAACTTAATTCTGAAATATGCAAAAACCTCGAAGAGGACTCTCTGCACCGCGCTCTGGACGACGGAGAGTGGCAGGAGCTAAAAACAAGCACGGAGCTCGAATAACCGCATCGTGAATCTTCGATAATTCGATTAACGGGCTACATCTACCTAGATGGGTAAAAAAATTGCATTTGTAACGAATATTTTTATCCGATAGTATCACCTTTCGAGTGCATTCCCTGAAAATTTCAATGAAATTTAAAGGTCGTCGACGATCTCACTTTTTGAAAATCGATCTTCATTTTCCAATAGGCAAAAATGACGATTTTTTCGTAAAAAAATATACGGTCGTCAACGATTCGTATTTATTGTTAACATGAATAACCCGTTTGGTTATCGGATTTCGGATGGACCGTTTAGGCTGGAGAGTGACGGCTGACGAACGTCGAGAAAAAAATGTCATCTGCCGGCGGCCATGTTTTTGTTGTTTTTCTGTATTTTTTGGTGATTTTTCTTAAAAGGCTCCCGATCCATGTACCATTGTGTTTAAAAAATGTGTTCCTTTTTTACCAACCGTTTTCAAGAGAAAACTCAAATTTTTATTTAAAACCGATGCGGTTGACGACTCGCGATGTTTCTCCCCATTTTTTTTTTCGCGCCAAGAACTAATTGCACGTGAAACCTCGTCCTACGGGGTTAAAGTTAGGTGATACTTTATATTATATTTTTTCATGGAGAACCAAACCCAACCAGCGTATAATTCACGAAGTAGCATGTGGCCTCGACGGAGTGCTGGTACAAAGGTAATTGGCGAAGGAACACGATAGATCTTTTCTATCGTTCCAATTCGCAGGGTGAAGAGAGTCTAAGAATGATGACTTTGCTCGTTCGAAACCGAGAGACGGAAATACTCTGTTAACGTTGGCGTTTAGAACTTATGTGAGGTTTTACGATGTGGTGATTTTGTTTTATTCTCAACTTATAAATTCAAGCGCGCTTGATTTCAATTTAAGGCCTTATATACCTTTGGATGTTACTTTGGATGTTACCTTTGGATGGGAATTACTAATAAAGCAATTGAAATTTGCTTTTAACCCTTTGTATGTTTCAAAGTTTAACCCTTTGAAACATACATTTTTCTTTACGTGCACTTTTTTTTGCACTTTTGCTATTGATGACACCCGCTACGTGAAAAATAAAAATTTAATAGGTATGTTTAAATAGTTATTGAAGTCCTATGAACCTTGTAACGCATTTACAACCGCCATATTTAATTAAAAAACACTTTTAAATCGTCAAAATCTGAATTGAATTAGGTGTAACACCGGTGTTACACTATGCCGTAAAGGCTTAAAGGGTTTATGCTATTCGTAGGTACTCACACAATTTTTCATTTTCCAAAAAATACAAAATCGCGGCCGAGCGGTCCGTAGAAAGAGAACGCCTGTTTTTTGAGGCCCTACGCCTGTTTTGTGCGGTCCACGGGTGAACTCGTTGGAGACGCACATGAGCACCCGAAACAATTTTTTTTTTCGTAATCTACATGAGTTCTGCTAGCGAGGTATACACGATTATTACAAAATATTCGTTTTGCAAATTTGGCACCATTTTGGAAAAAAAAAACGTCGCAGTTTCGACTAACAAAACATTTTTAATTAGTTTATCAAAACCGTAATTATTAATCGATCTTAAAAATCGTGTGTGCTTCGCTAGAAGATCTATCTAAGAAAATACAATTGAAGTTTGTAGTCAATAGGTCGAAAAATGGGTGAGCTAGGAGTCCCCCCGATATTGAAAACATGCTTTCACGAAAAAACGCGTTTGACGTCTTAAAACCATTTGTCTACATGTCTTTAAAAAATTCCACGTAAAATAACTTTCGCACATCATTTTCGGGATGTTTGTACATCATTTAAGCCAATAAAAAACAATACATTTTTTTTTAACTTATGTAAGGCCTTACCGGAAAAGATTTTTTAAAATAAAATCAAATCCAAAAAACGTAAAACCAGTTTATCAAGATGAAAAATGTTTTCTAGAAGGAAATGTTGAAGTTAACTATTTTTTTTCAGTGTAACATCATTTGATCAAAATCGGATTTATTACTGAATTTTTTCCAAATAAATTGCTCCGCGTTCGTATTTTCTGACGAATGCAATAGGTGCATCTATTTGCATTCGACAGTGCTGCTCGCCGGTACGTATACGCGAATGTCAGGTTAATCGGGTAAACAGGGTGGTGGCGAAGTTTCCGTCACCGCTTGGCCTTGCATCTCCGATTGCAAGGACACGCGGTGTATGAACAGAACGAAAGGATGCTGTGGTGACTAATGCCAGAAACTCTGCGAGCGCCGCAAGACATATCTCGCATGTCCTAGAATATTCACGCCTTTGCTCTATCTCGGGATGTTTGCATCAAGACACAAGGTACGAAAAAAAGTCAGCACGAGCTTCGGAATTTTCTATAAAACGGACTTTTCGGAGGGAAACTTTTTTTTTCCGAGACCAAATGCACATTGATCATTGCTTTTTGTGTGGATTATGTACATTGCTGCAAGAGCGGATTCGCCTCGTGAATCTTTAAGCATGAAAAGATTGCGAGCACCTAAAAAAGACGAGAAGAAAGACACGGAGGAGGAGGAGGAGAGGGAGAGAGAGAGCTGAGAGCTTTCCACTCTAACAGGATTGGAGGCTTTCTAGATCCATATTGGATACCGTGGGATCCACTACATAGCTATGAATGCATGCATCCCTGCACAGAGTTTTCATTCCTTCCTTCTGTAACATCCTACTTTCTCTAGAGTGTCTCATTCACTGTGGATTAGGCAGGTGACGTGGAAAATCTCGGCTTGATTCCCAGCTTCGTTGCAACCGCCTTCGTCGCAAGTTAGAAAGCCGATGGGAATTACGGTGAAGAACGATATACGGAAGGTATGGAAAATACGATCAAAAAGCTTGAGCCAGTACAGCCAGAAAATCGACTTCGTGGTTACGGATAATGTTTTCGGATACAAGACGTTTTCACTGTGGCTTACACGGGTGGAAAAAAGGGTCTGATAGGACAGTGGAGTGAAAAAAGACATCTGCTGTCAGCAGAAAAGCTACATGGAGTTTTTAAAGATCATCTGTCTTATTTTTGATGCAACGTGATTCGCTGTCGCCAAATGGTCAATGAACGCAAGAATGGCCAATAACAGTATGTCTTTGTTCGATCTGACACTTTTCTCCATTTTCAGCACTTTTATCCCGACTGCATACACGCGTAGCCAATGAAACCAGAGAAGGAGAGAGTGAGAGGATGGAACGGACGACAGAGACTTCCGGTCTTTTATTCCTGACTCGTAGGATACGCCAACTGGCAAAGGTAAGTTGACTTTTTGCAACGGAGATAAAGGGGCATGGGTTAAACTGCGCATCGGAGCGGAAAAAATGTCGGGAATTGAAGAAGAGGCGTCTGACATGCGTGAAATGAAAACGCAAGGTACTTCGCGGAAGGGAACAGAAGGCAAGAAGGTTTGACGAGAATGCAATAGGAAAGAGGATAGAGAAGTTGCTTGAAAATTTAGACAGCGTCAGAAAGATGAAAAATTTATATGAAAGATTTAAAAAAGTAGTATCGGATTGAGAATCCGTTGATTAATTTTGAAATTCTTGATCTTGGTTTTGGCGAGAAATTGATGTGCCTATTAGATTGAGTTTTTAACGTCGGCTAATATCTGAAATCGCCACTCGCCTTCCTAGAAGATAAACGTTTGTGACCGTTTGATTATCGTCAGATATGGATCCAGGGCGATTTACTGGTGATCAACACATATCAACCTATTTTATCCTGTACCTACAATATAGTTCAATCAAACCTCATTGTGCAAGAAGCGATTTTGATCTTGCTACTAACGAGGATGCAAATCGTACTTTCAAAATCACTTTGGAAATGACTGACTTTCAATAAAGCCTGCCTAATGATGTACATTTTCCATGGCCTCCCAGTATTTTCAACCAGCAAGCTTCATGTCCAAAAACCGTTTTATTTCAAGATTCAAGCTCCAAGAGTTTACGTCAATGCCCGTTGTCCATGTTATTCCGTTTGGAGGAGCTTAATCAATCGGGACGCAGCCGATATCGGGCGTCGAGCGTTTCATCGTGACTTTTCATTTGCAAGATTGCTCTTACAGACCGATGTAGTGTAGAATCACCCTCTTTCATTTCGGAGTCGATTTTTCGTTTACCCGCAAGACGAGCTTTCTGCCAGTGCACCCTTCTAATCGTGTGTTTACTGTCGCGTGATTCACCTTCCCATTGCTCCCATAAATCTCGGCCATCTGATACTGGAAAATACGAAATACGTGCAAAATTGTTATCTGCTAAATTTACGAAGTTTCGAGAAAATTCCATATTCCTGCCATCGAGTTCTCTTTGTCATCTTTATTATTTAAGGGGGTGTCGCTCTTTGGAAACGTCAAAAAATCGTTTTTTTTTGCATAGTGTGAACTTTCAAGAACTTTTTGCATAGTGTGCACTTTTTGCATAGTTGAAACTTTTTGCATAGTTGCAACTTTTTGCATAGTTGCATCTTTTTGCATAGTTGCAACTTTTGCATAGTGCACTTTTTGCATAGTTGCAACTTTTGCATAGTGCACTTTTTGCATAGTTGCAACTTTTTGCATAGTTGCAACTTTTTGCATAGTTGCAACGTTTTGCATAGTTGCATCTTTTGCATAGTTGCAACTTTTGCATAGTGCACTTTTTGCATAGTTGCAACTTTCAAGAATATTTTAAGGGGTCTTCTCACTTTATACGCTAAAAAAACGCTCTTTTCATGATTTTTTTTATAGGTTTATATTACAAATATTGATATAAGCGTTGTTACACTTAATAAAAACATTTTTTTATATTTATTTATTTTAGTCACTATTTATAGACGAAAATGGTAGTTAAAAAAATTTCCGAAAAAATTGTAGGTCTGCACTGTTGATGAAATCTCGGAGATGGATCATCCAAAACAAAAAAATCAAACGGTTTTAGATTCAGTATGTTAATGGCTATAGCGCATATCATACGATTTTTGATATATGCAAAAATAACAAAATGGCGGACATTTTTCGAAAAAACAAAAAAAAACCTGTTTTTTCGCCGTTTTTGGCAAAAAAAGTAAATATCAAAATTTGAAAAATCCTTGTTATGCGCTGTAGCTATAGTTGTAAAAAAATGTGTGGTTAAAATCTTATAAGGATCGGTTCAGTAGTTTCGAAGATTTTATCAACAAGCCGTCGAAAAACGTTGTTTCGAGAAAAACGCGTTTAAAGTTTTTTTGGGTTACATAAATACATTGAAATTTTTTAAAAATGTTTTTCGAAAGAGTATTTATTAAGTGTAACAACTTTTATATCAATATCTATAATATAAACCTATCAAAAAATTCATGAAAATAGCCTTTTTAGCGTTTAATGTGAAAAGACCCCTTGAGACCATCTAGACCCCGAAATTCTGCAGATTGACGAAGTTACACCTTTTCTAGTGGAACAGTGTGCGTCGGGTTTACTGCGATCCGTCGGATCAAAGCGGACATCAAAGCACAAGAATATTCAGAAGAGGCCCGAACTGCCTGCGGATTGCATAGATTAGGTGTGCAACACGATCTCGATTATGAGAAAGGACACTTATATGGTGCCGGAATCGCTGACTAGCGGTAAAACGACAATATGTCACAAGATCGTGTAAAATATCTACCAAAACGTTGCACGCGATTATCTCGAAACTGGATATCTTGACACGGTGAGATTGATATCTTGAGTTACTTTCACACTATTGACAGTTGGCGTTGAAACAGTAGTCATTTTCGGTTCACGATCGCATTTTTTAATTGGATGAACCATTTGTTAATAACAATGACTTCAGCATGCTGTTTTTCAAGAAAAAAAATAATGTTTTCTTTGGAGAAGCTGTCAGTTTTCGGATTTTTCGAAATCTCGAAAAGTGGATCGTGAACCCATAGCCAGTTCGATATATTTGAAGAAAACAATTTTTGTTTTCGTTTCAGATTACGTTTGAGCCTGGTAGAGATCCCGCCGATTCGGGCCTCGCCGCTGGAGGACTGCAGCGCCAACTGAAGCACCACGAACACTTTGAAAGATTTTCTTCCGAAAATATTACATTGTAACCACAAAAATGTTTACAACATACTGGAAAAAATATAATTTATGCCAACCATTGAGTTACTAGAAAAAAATGCATCATTCTGAACCTTTAAATTGGGCTTCCAGATCGGGATATCCCCTTAAGGGAGGACCGTACTGTGACGGGGCGAAAAAGGATAGTTTTTCAATTTTTTTGTCTAGTAGATTATTTATTCGGGATTTGGAAAAGGGTATGTTATTGATCATACATTGAACTTATTTCGTGGAAGTTTTTATTTTTTTTTATTGAAAATTCACAACGTTATTGACGTATAATAGAGCCGTTATATAAAAAATGTGATCCAACGGCCGGATCGATTGCTTGACAATGGTTGGTCTGAGAAAACAAAAATAAAAACGTTATATAATCTATATAAGTGGAGTTTCTGTTGTACGTAGCCATTTTTCGAGAGCAAAAGAACATCATGAAATGGCGGGTGTTCAAGATAAGTGTACCTTGGCGAAATTTTTACTTAAATTCCGGGGCTTAAAAAATACCGAATTTTCCAAACAAAAAAAAACGGCTATGTCCAACGATAGTTACTGCGATTACGGAAATTTTGGTTCTTCCAAATTGAAAATCGGACAATTATAGCTAGAGTTACGATATCGGCCAGGTCGAGAAAATTCGTTTCGAGAAAAACGCTATTGAAAGTTTTGGCAGTAAGTCGGTGCGTACCTGCTCTCACTAAATCGTCTGTAACTTCGTCAATTTTCAATGTTGTAATTTAACTTTTTTTTTGCATATTCGCGAATGCGTATACTTTGAAAAAATGGGAAAAAAAATTGTTTTTTACCGTCACAATATTGTCCTGCCTTTAAAAAAATGCAATTTGGCTTCGAGCACATGTAAGAAACTTACGAAATCTATAAGTTCTTTCTTGGAACCATGGAAATCGCGTTTTTTAAATAATAAATGAAAATTAAATTGTAGTATATCCTGGAATAAGTGGAAATGATTTTTTTTGCATTGAAGATTTTTAGATTGATTTTTGTATTGATGATAGCCATTTCGGGATAGTTCTTCATTCTCCTTTGATAGCTGACAACGATAGTGCGAGCATTTACGGCTATCCTGCTGTTGGGTGGCCTTTTCCCCTCTTGATTCGAAGGTAAAGAGCTGTACCCGGTTGGGTTAATAATGCTCGGACGTCGAAGCACGTGTTTCGGACAAACTGACCCTCCTCGTCACACACTCTACACGACATAATAATTTTCATCCCGTTTCTCCGTGAGCCATAAATATCTCACCCGCTTTATGTTCGGCTAAGGTACAAATGAGATTTTCCCTTCTCTTTTATTTATCCTTCACTCAGCTCGCAGAAGGTTCCCTCGCTTAGGGCGAATTTGTTCTCTTTGGCTGCAACAAGAATGTGCCACTACGAGAGGAATGCCTCCTCGCAGCCATCAAGTCCGATGAATGTGTGTCTTGTCGGTCTCCGTCATTAGCCCTCCATGTGTCCACACATGCTCATATGTATCGTGCAACAAGCCCACGAACAACACAACTATCACGGATAAGTTTCCTACCAGAAACATTTTCATGGAAGAAAATACTCTTTGAGAGACACTTTTCTTAGCATGATTTCTTGGATTGGTAGGTTGTCAAAACTAGCCGTTGAAATTTGAATCAAATAGATATTCATTCCTCTGCATCATTTTAATTCTTTACCTTCTGATTTTATAAGAAATTCGTGAAGGACTTTTTACCGCTGCTCAAAAAAATGTTGAGCCGATCATTATTCAATTAATTAACGACGCATAAAAAATCTGCATCAACTTCCACAAGAATGCAGAGGTTCGGAATATGTCACGTATTAATTCAGGCGGAACACCACTGTAGCGGGTTAAAAAATCGATTTTTTTGCATTTTCTAAAAGTATGCATATTCAAGAATGTGTGAAAAAATGTTCCAGTTAAAATATTGAAACTCGATCAAGTTACAATACATACGATTTAGTGAGAGCAGGTGGCGCAAAGATTTACGTATTTTTTTTCGCAACGACTTTTAAGACGAAAAAAAAACAACATTTCCATAATCGCAGTACCGATTGCTGTACGTAGCCGTTTTTTTTTAATTTAGTATTTTTCAAGCCTCCAAATGTCAGTAAAAATTATATCAAATACGACGAAGTTTTCTCTGATAAAATTGTCAGTCTATCCAAATAATTAAAAAATGTTTTTTAAAGGCGCTAGATACTTAAGGGGTCTTCGTACTTCAGACGCTAAAAAAAGGCTATTTGCATGATTTTTTTCATAGGTTTATATTATAGATATTGATATAAAAGTTGTTATACTTGATAAATACACTTTCGAAATACATTTAAATTGTTTTTATGTATTTATGTAACCCAAACAAACTTTAAACGCGCTTTTCTCGAAACAACGTTTTTCGACGGCTTGTTCATAAAATTTTTGAAACTACTGAACCGATCCTCATGAAATTTCAACCAAATATTCTTTACAACTGTAGCTATAGCGTATATCAAGGATTTTTTAAATTGTGATATTTACTATTTTTGCCAAAAACGGTGAAAAAAACATGTTTTTTTGTTTTTTTCCAAAAATGTTTGCCATTTTGTTATTTTTGCATATATCAAAAATCGTATGATATGCGATATAGTCGTTAACATACTGAATCTAAAACCGTTTGATTTTTTTGTTTCGGATGATCCATCTCCGAGATTTCATCAACAGCGCAGACCTACAATTTTTTAAGGACATTTTCTAACTACGATTTTCGTCTGTAAATAGTGACTTAAGTAAATGAATTTAAAAAAAATATATTTTGAAAGTACGTTTTTTTTTAAGAGTAACAACTTTTATATCAATATCTACAATATAAACCTATTTAAAAAATCGTAAAAGTAGCTTTTTTAACGTCTGAAATGAGAAGACCGATTAATAAAAACACTTACCCCCATTCTTCATTTTGGATTTCACCCACGGGAATGGTAGGGTTAAAAAACGAGTTGATCTTGAACGTCCCATGCACATAATGAAAACCGGACTGATGGTGAACAGAAGCTTCGAGTGTCAAGGGGGACGGAGGCCAAAATGGGGCGCGGAAATGCGAGGTCGGTCGAACCGAGATAGCCTTATACGATATACACGCATATCTATATGGAATACGTCCCATGGGGCCGTGGATAGAGAATTCTCGAGTTATACTACAGTCCGCGGGGAGAAAAGCGCGGATGCGGTCGTGGTGTGAGAGTGAAAGATAGAAAGAGTGTGTGTGTGTGAGAGAGAGAGAGAGAGAGAGAGAGAGAGAGAGAGAGAGAGAGACCGAAACGTTTGGCGGTGGATATTGATCTTCTCACGGAGGTCGCCAAGTGAAACGCGCGTGTCGAAGACAAGAAAATCTTTACGATTTTTGTCCCATCTCTCGCGACATCCCACCTCGTAAGACAGTGAAACGTGCCACCCTATTAGAGGATAAAAATTGCGGAAAAGTAGGTGTTACTTTGAACTCGATCGACGTTTTGCCTACGTCGATTATTGCGGCAGTTTAAAAAAATGAAAAAGTTCGTTTCGTTTTCAATACTAAGCGCGTCAAGTTTAATACTGATTGTGGGTTGCGAAAATGTTTTGCTCGATGGCATTGAATTTTCATACTTTTTTTCAAGCCCAACGAAAAACCCAACGACAAGCCCAACGAAAAGCTGCACGTCAAAAAATTAGAGGTACCGCAAAACCGAAAAGAAAAAAATTTTACCTAAAAAATTTACGTCAATTTCCATCTATCGTTAAAGACCTCGTTGCCACAGCCAATATACTCCGATAAAAATACAACGAGCGGAAACTATCTCGAGAGCCCATTTCCCCATCGTCTCGGAGAGACGGAAACCGTCCTGTGAGAACGCAGTCTTTGCTTACCGTTTCAGTTATATACTGGAACGGTGAGCAAAGATTGCAAAAAGAAGAAGCAAACCGTCCTGTGAGAAACGCAGTTCTTTTATTTTTTAAGGCCGGGGCCTGAATTAGAAGGTCCGAAAAATCGTTTTTTTTTCTATTGCTCAAATCGATAGATAAACTATCCAAGAATATGTTTACAAAGTTACGGAGGCCAATTGTAAATATTTTCGAAGATACACGGCCAAAAGCAGAGAAGCGGTTAATATTTCATATTGATATTTCCTCCTATTGAAAACTTTGAAGCGCGTTATCCCCAGTTTTCATTTTCACGATTTTTCCAAATTGGCGGGTGTGATAGCAAAAAAAACTAAACGACCTATTGAATCAAAGCAAAGTTTATTTTCTTCAGTATGAAAATTTCTTCTAAGTGAATTAAAAAAGTCGTTGAAAAATTATTTTTATATCACGTTAAAGTGTTTTTTTTAACACATTTTTTCAAAACTGAGAAAAGTTTTAATTTCACGATTTTTTCAATTTTTTCTTAATTCACCCGGAAGAAAAATATATGACAATTGAAAATTTTGTTGGCTTTTGTGTTTCCGTCAATAATCACGAGCTGCATCTTTCCCGCCGATTAGGGACTGCAGTGGCAAGACGCACAAGGAATAGGCTGATAAACCGCCGTAATTTATCGTGTTAAAACATTTGTTTTGTACATTTCAAATATATATGAAAAGATACCTCAATGTTTACTGGGCTCACTAATTTTTTTCCCTACTGAAAAAAAATCACGAAAAAATGCTTTTTTGGATCTTCCAATTCAGGCTCCCGCCTTAAGTGTACGTGTAAACGCGCAATCTGTACTGCACACACGTCGAGATGACGTTTCGGAGCAAACGAATTTACAAATCAAAGTACTGCATACGAGAAAGCAATGACGCAAACGTGGGGGCTGCCTCGTTCGGAATGAAAGACGTTACTACTGGCGAGTAGTACAGTCCTTCGTGCGGTCAGACGAGGTTGTTAGCGCGTAACGATGAACCCGTAACGGAAGACTATGAAAGGAAACAGGAGAGGAGACAAAGGGGTCGAAGGAGGAAAAATGTGAATCAGGGAGGATGCGCTGGAAGAAAGTTGAACAGAAGGATAGGGCTCACGAAGATTTCAGCACCGAGCGAAGAGACGTGATAATCCAAAGGTCAATGTTTCCTCTACGTGAGGGCATCTTACGTTTGCTACTCAATGTGCGAACTGAATCTTCAGCAAGTTTTTTTGCTTATTTCTTTTTACCCCTCCTTTGTTTGTTTCGTTTGTATGTGTAGAACATAGGCCAAATTATTGAGATACTTCTCTCCAATCCATTCAGCTGCAGTAAGAACTGAAATTTGAGTGGAGAAAGCGTTGAGTCCATTGAGAACCCTGACACAATGATCATTCTTTGCGAGACTATTGAAAATAGCTTAGGTAGCATTTAAGGGAGGACACCACTGTGAAGGGCCGAAAAAGGTTGTTTTTCCTATTTTTTTCTTTACTAGATTATTTATTTGGAATTTGAAAAAAAAAGATATGTAATAACATACATTTTTTCCAAATTCCAAATAAATAATCTAGTAAGGAAAAAAAATCGGAAAAACGACCTTTTTCAGCCCTTCACAGTATGTATGCTTAATGAAGCATACGTTGAACTTATTTTGGGTAAATTTTTATTTACTAAAATTTAAAATTAATAATGTTAGTCAGGTATAATAGAGCATCTGTATAAAAAAAGTGTCCAACGACCGGACCGATAACTTGAAAATAATGGTCTGAAAAATAAAAAAAGTTAATAATCTATATAAATGTAGTTATCATTGTAGGTGGCCATTATCTGAAAAAAAATCCCAAAATGGCGAGCGTTAAAAAAAGTGTACTTATGGCGAAACTTTTGCTCATCTTCGGGGGTTTAGAAATATTAAATTTTAAAAAAATTACGGAAATTTTGGTCCTTTTTAATTGAAAATCGGACAATTCTGGTTAGAGTTACGATTCCGGCCAAGTCGAGAAAAGTCGTATCGATAAAAAAGCGATTGCAAGTTTTAGTATGCGTACATCGTCGCGCTATTTGCTCTCACTAAATCGTCTGTAACTTGATCAATTTTTCAATACATCAACTTGAACATTTTTTCACGTATTCTTGAATATGTATGCTTTGAGAAAATGTAAAAAATATCGTTTTTTACCCGTCACAGTGGTGTCCCGCCTCAAGAGTGGATTTTCATAATACCAGTTTTAAACACAATCATGGATGATTTTTTTTTAAATTGATTGAAAACGAAACTAGAATGAAAACTGGAAAATGGAAGCTTGTTCGTTGCTTACAAGGAAAGGTTGCGAGGTCGATCTCTCCGATTTCGATGGGTAAAAATGGGCGACACGTATTTTTTTATATCTGCGGAACCCGATTTTCAAGGGTTGAAACGCACCCTCGAAAATTGGGGTGTTTTTCGTTTTTCGTCGATAACGTTTTAACGGTACGGGATATGAAAAAATGTTAAATTGCAACAATGTTTATTTTTTCGTGTACTATACATAGGAGATGAGGACGATAACGTTATCGAAAAAAAACGAAAAACACCGCTATTTTCGAGGGTGCGTTTCACCCCTTAAAAATCTGGTTCCGCAGATATAAAAAAATACGTGTCGCCTATTTTTACCCATTCTACAAGCATGCCAAATTTCATCGAAATCGGAGAGATCGACCTCGCAACCTTTCCTTGTTAGCGGTCATATTGTTACCTGCAGTCATTGTATCTTTACGCAGCTTCTCTCGAAGGACTGCCGACTGATCAAAATGACGATGGCAAAAATAATGCACGCCGTTTCGTTGGCCCTCGTTATATTTCTCTTTCAAAAATCATTATATCAAAGCGCTATTTTGTGGAGAAACTGCTCAATTTGCGAATACAGCGAATATGTCCTATTCCAAGAGGACCTCAAAGGCAAAGAAGTGGAAATACCGAGGGTGGGTTCAGTAAACGGCACGAAGTAAAGACAGGAGCACCAGTAAAAAAGCTTTCGTGAGCGTATCCCCAGCAAGGTGTAATCCTACGGGATCTTGGCTATAAAAAAGCCTGTCTCCGTAATAAAAGATACGCAGAGCCTCCCCTGTAAGATCTATAGGCGTACAGGGTGTCCGGACTCTAAGTGCTGTAACTTGGAGCGTGCACTCGTCGCTCAAAGAAAAAAATAAAGTTCTCAATTGATCTTTATTTTTTTTTAACGTTGAAGATTTAGGACTTTTTATCGTAAAGATAAAAATCTTTTCGTTTACTAGCTAGAGAATTGCCGATTTCTGTTGACAGATTGTTTTTCTACAACAAGGCGATCTACAACTAGATTCTACAACTAGTAAACGAAAAAATCTTTTCGTTTACTAGCTAGAGAATTGCCGATTTCTGTTGACAGATTGTTTTTCTACAACAAGGCACTAAATACACAGGAAGAATTTTAACGAATTATGCCTAGTCGAAAACAGCTCATTTTTGGAATCTTTTTTTTAGAAAATGGTGATGATAAATTTCTACAAAAATCAGGTATTTGAAAACGTATAATCTGAAGAATACTGTGTAATTTTTTGTGCAACAATATTTAATTATAATCGGTTTCCAGCCGATGTCCGGAAAGCACCTCTCAAAAACGTCTTTTGCAGTGAGCAATGCCCTTCTGAACCAGGTTATCTAATTTAAAAAATCAAACAGATTTTGTTACGATATTAATTTATCCTATGATTAATCGAAGGGATTTCCGTAATATCAAATTCAAAAACAAAATCGTGCATGTTCAAAGTTTCTCTTGATTTTTGCGGAAAAAATGGACATTTTTCCTTCACCAAATCGAAAGTATACATCGAGACAAAAATCCTTCGATCAAATACTATATTTTTACATCTAGAAAGAGTCCTACAAAATTCAGAAAGATCGATGCAGTAGTTTTTGAGATATTTTGTACTTTCGAGAAAATGCGTATTAAAGTTTCGAACGACGCTGCGAGCGATCCCACGGGAGTCAACATAACAGCCTATAAATCTGTCAATCTCGATCCGATCACCTGAAAATTTTCAGGAACCATTTGTAAAATGATATACTGTGAAAATATATTGGTTTTGAAAAAAGTGATTTTTTGACTTTTACAACTAGGCACACCCCCTTAATTACTGGCTTGTTGAATTTAGAAGCAGTAATAAAAACAAATTTCACGACACTTTATCATTCGTAAAAAAACGTTCATTTTAAATTTGAGTAATCCCTTAACAGCGATTAAGGTGCAAAAAATAAAGATTCGCTTTTGTTGAATGAAAGTTTAAAAATGGTCGAATAAAGTGCGAAAATACAACTGCCCTATCCTGGAAGCCAACATCCATCATGTCTATCATCAGCATGTCTACGGTTGAATTTATCGGGCTGGAAGTCGCCAACACCCTGTATAAGATGGAGCTAGTGAACTTCATCTCGTGTAGATATCAAAGGCGTATAAGACGGAAAGTGCGGATCTCCTCGTAGCGCGTTATCCGCTTACAAATTACCTGATTAAGGGAGCAAACCCTTTTCGGACTAGAAGTTGACAAGGCGAGCCTATGCTGGTAATTCCCCGAGCAAACCGAACACCCGCAAGCTCCCGTGGCTTCCGCTGTATGGAAATTTCATCCGCGACATCCATATGCTACGGCCCGCATTTATATAATACCGTTTGACGAAGGAGAACGTGCTATTAACTTCGAAAAAAAAGAACGGGAATTCCACCGCGTAATATCCGGTCGGAAAGCTCTCACGGCCTTTGCCAGAATTGTACGTGTTGCGAATTCGATATTGAGTTATTCGAACGCTCGGCATTGAATTCGTTATAAGATGAAAAGGCTGTGTGAGAAAAAAAATAGCTACACGAATAATTCTAAATGTGTAATATATATATATATATATATGAGTCGATCTCCTGGGCTAAATAAGGAGTGGGGAAGGATGGGACTGGAAAATTCTTGACGACCAAACGATTTTGCATCGAATAAGACCTTGCCTCATTCATTGCGAGGAATGGAAAATGGTACATTTTCAGGTCCTGAGTCCCATCAACGAGGACCATGTCCGAAGATTTGCCTGAATCGATTTTCCAGCACCTTTGTCGGTGCATAATCATCCGTTGATTGTGAATTTCCCAGGCAGAACTCCATCAGAGCAAAACTTTTGGGACGCCTGCGGTTTGAAGACAAAAGTCGATTTCCTGGCCTAAATTAGGCTTGGGGAAATGTGTATGGGACATTCCACGCTATTTCACCTAGCCCGTCACCGACCATTTTTGGTTTTCCTAATTTTTTTGTGAAATTGTACTCTATGAAAGGAATACCCACACCTATTTTTAGATTTTTAAGTCTTCTCTTTTTGGAGTTATAATTTTCCAAAAAATGTCGATTTCGTAAGTTTTGAAGACGTTTAAACGCTTATAAATTCAGAACTAATTGAAAAATATGAAAAAATGATCAATCATCAATGTCAACGTTTTATTTTTGCTTCTAAAGTAAAAACTATTTTTTTAAAAGATTTCTGCTCTTTTTATTTTTTCCAAAAGTTCTCTAATATAGAGTGACTCATTCTATGATTTTTAAAACTAGCTTCGATATGGGCCCATTTTTCCGTCTATTTTTTCAAATTAATCAATTTTTTTAGAAGATTTTTATCGTTTTAATCTCCAATAATGCTATTAATGATTTTGTGATTTCCAATTGGGTTTCGTCAGGCTTGAAACGGTTTGTTTATCATTTATCCGGAACGTTACGAAAAAATATTATTTTGAATAAAAAATCATTTTTTTTTCGTCAAAGTCAGCACAAACTAAAAATAAACCGTTTCAAGCCTGACAAAGCCAACAAATAGAAGGAAACATGGGCTCACAAAGAGACTAGTCTTAAAAATCGTAGAATGGGTCACTCCATTTTAGAGAATTTGTTGAAAATAAATAAAAAAGGCAATCATCTTTAAAAAAAATAGTTTTCACTTCAAAAGTAAGAAAAAAAGGTGACATTGATAATTTTTTCATATTTTTTAACGAAAGTATGCTTCAAAATGAAAAGAAATGATAGCGTGACATTTGTCGATATCTCAATTAGTTCAGGAGTTATCAGCGTTTGAAGTTTCCAAAAGTCCCAAAATATACATTTTTGTAAAAATTATAACTCCTAAAATAAAGGAGATAAATATCTAAAAGTTGGTGTGGATGTTCCTTTCATGGGGTATAATTTTCCAAACAAAAAATCAGGAAAATCAAAAATGGTCTCGGTCACGGGCAGGTGAAATGGCGTGGAATGTCCCACATGCACCTAAATGTAGAACTGAATGGAAAAATGCCTTTCCCTAGGCGAATAGGAATTAACAGATAACGATATTTCTTGTGTAATATTATAAATAACTAATAGATTATTCAAACTATTCTATTGTTTATTTACTTTATTTGTAGAACCACCCCCTCGACATTACACACATATATAAATAATTGATAAAACTACGTCACAACTATTTCTTCACTTTTAGTTAATTGCATCTTAATAAAAACCGTGCTATTTATTTTTTTCATGTGAATTGGGATGTTAAATCTCGACCGATGGACATGAGGACCGAGATTTTCATTACGATGAAAGAAAATAAATGAAAGGAAATGGAACAAGAGGTTGTCTTATTTCCAATCCCATCGCAGCAACCAACAATAACGTCGTTGTCTACTGAAAGACGAAAAAATAAACAAATGCCAATAACAGTACGAACTTTTTTCGAAGTTCCAATGGCCCTGTACCGTTTACCCGTATCAAATAAATTCCCGTATACGGTGAATGCCGTGGAGGATACAGATCAAACAAAAAAACAAGTCAATGGAATTTTTTTGTTCCCCGCTCGATGCTTTTCCTTCTTTTCGTTTCCTCCCGATGCAATTGATGGAGATAAGGATTTTCAGGTTGGTGAGTAGAAAGTTGACGAAAGAGAAATAAAAAAGCGGCAAAGGTTCAGGAAGACGGAGAGAAAGTAAACCGATTGAGAGGATTCCTTTCTTGGCACAGTGGGCGCAAATCCTTGTGGAGACTATGGGCTATTGGTCCATCATTATTGGAATCGAATTGACCCTCCGGTTGCAGCTCGCCCTGAGCTAGAAAAGATTTCGAACGACCCCGAAAAAGTAACACCCTCGCTATCTTTTCCTTTCCGTCGGGCGATCTTCTTGCCTGAAGGCTCATATTCGATACCACATAACAGGTCTACGCGGTTGAAAGAATAGGATGAAGATTTGTTCACATATAAAATGTCGAGCAAAGCGGACAGCTTTATTGTGCAACGAGCCATCCAAGAAGAGGGACACCAGTAGAATAAATGGTCATACGTACGACAGAGCATAAGACTGATGGTGGGTTTTGGCCGATTTGCAGTTTGTGTTTTCTACGTCATCATCAATTGGATGGACAGAGCCTCGTCCTTATGTAACGGGAATTTATGAATGACCGTCCAGTGTAATTAATACCGATGTACAAGTACCTCGCTATTTTCGCAACATTAACGGAAAATGTTTATCCAGGGTAAACCGACCAGAGAATGGCAGAAAGCTTATTTATATTTAAGGGGCTACATCTACCCAGGTGGGTGAAAAAATTGCATTTTCCAAAAATATTTTCATTCGATAGTATTACCTTAAAAAATTATTATAACTTTCATATAAAATGGCGGCGACAAAACCTATCTTGAAAAACGTGTTTTTTTACAAATAGCTTCACGGGAGGACGGTTTTCTTGTAAAGTATAAGGCCTGGAATGAAAACCAAAAAAATTAGAATCTATATATTATTAGCTACGGGACTACGTGGGGATTTTTTTAATCAAATTTTGAAAAAATGGCGCACTTTGAAAGAAATAAATCGCTTTTTTGCCCAAAAAATAAGCAGTAAATTGTTTATAAAGAAAAGTTTACATTTAATATTTTTATTAAATGTAAACTTTTTTTAATTTACACGGCTACGTGCTAACATAGAGAATATTATTGTGAAGCTACTATCAAAATTTCAAATCGATCCATGCAAAGGTGTTTGAGTAATCCGTCCTCCCAGTTTGAAAAATGTGGATCAAAGTATTTTTTAAGCCAAACAAAAAACGATTTTTCTATTATAAAATTCTACAGTGGTGTTATCCCTCAAAGGAGATACGATGAGAAACATTTGAAGGCAGTTAGCGATCTCACTTTTTTTAAATTGATCTTTATTTTTTAATAGTTACGTAAAAATTATGACTTTTGTCATAGATTTTGGATGCTCAAGATTCAATTCGTCGCTACATTGTTAAAAAAATTATTTTAGAAATCGACGATCGTTAACGATTTGTATTTATTGTTAATTTGAATAACCCGTTCGGTTTGTAGATTTCAGATGGACAATTTAAGTTGCAAAGTGTCCACCGCTAAACGTCGCGAAAAAATGTCATCATCTGCCGGCAGCCATGTTTTTGTTGTTTTTCTGTATTTTTTGGTGATTTTTTTAAAGGCTCTCAAGATATGTACCTATGTGTTTTAAAAAATTGTTTCTTTTTTGCCAACCGTTTCCCCGACAAAAAATCGGAATATGGCTATTTTTAGGCCTCTAAATAGATGTAACCCCTTAAAATAAGTAAAGAATATAAATTGTCGATGAAAACTCGAATTACTATGATTTAACAAAGAAAAACGCAGATATCGTTGAAACCGATTTCTCAGTTTAATATCGAATTTTGCAGCCGCACGGAATCTTTTCTAGTTTGTGGTACTTGCACGCCGCATACCTTATAATAAGGAACATCACTTAAGTGTCCGCCTTCGATTTTGTTGAAACTCAGATATGTGATATTGGATTGAAAACTATTAAACAAGTATTTTTTATCGACGAAAAAGCATTTTTAAGGGGAAAAACCGCCCCTTAAAGAAAAGTGTGTCACCCCTTAATTTAATTTTTTTTTTCAATACTTCTATAGTGGATTTGTCATCGCTTTAGGTTGGAAGTATTTTGGTTTTTGTTTCAGTCAGATCAGCTGACTACTTGTGGGTGAAACCGCAGAATCATCCCCCCCGACACGCTTTTCTTTGAGGGGTGGTTTCCCTCATGAAACCGTTTTTCCGCCGATAAAACAAAATACGTGTCCAATAGTTTTCAATGCTTTATCACATACATGAGTTTTGACACAATGGAAGGCGGACACTTGAGTGATGTGCCTTGTCATTTACGATACGACTGTGCATCGTAGGTCTTCTGAAGGCTAAAACAAAAGTCTTAATCATTTTTAGGGTAATTATTACTTAAGATATAATGAATCTGTGATTTTTTGCAAAATTTTGTAATAAATTCGTAATAATAGGTCAGAATTAGACATGTTTATTTAGTGGTGCTGTATTGCAATCTCTTTCCGGTGAATTGACATATGAACTCTGTTCCGTTGATTCTCAATTTTTTAGTCAAAGCAGAGTAAAAAATTGCGGTCATCTGCTGAAAATTGGAAAATTAGGGACTGTTAAGAGAAGATGTGTAGATTTCGTTTAATATTCCTATAATACCATTTCATTCGTTGTTCAAATTTTTACAATATTTAATTTTTTATTTCTCCGTCGTAACAAACAGGTAGTTCTTTGAGAATGTCACGTTAAGGTGCAAGAAAGCTTTTTATATTTTCTACGGAATCGTATTAATAAATATAATAATCGTTTGTATAAGTATATTATCATTTCTATGGAACACAGTTATCTCCAAATGTAGCATTTAAGGAATCATCACAGTGTAAAATTTTCAAAAAATCGATTTTTCGCATTATCCGATAGTATACACGGTTATACACATTCTGTCGTATTTTTAGATCGAAATTCGAATTATTTTGGTCGCTACAGCCTTTCTTAGAAAAAGTTAAGCCTTTCTCAACAGCCTTTCTTAGAACTTTAAACGCGTTTTTCTCGGAATGGTGTTTTTCAAAACGGTGGCCACTCTCAAAGGAAGAGTTTTCAAGCTATCCGTTTGGAATTTTAACAGAACATTCTTCACGTCATTCCTTATGTTGCTACGGAAGCTTTTTTTTAACCGTCCTATTTTTTTTTACGAAAAACTGTCGAAAAAAGGCTAAATTTGATACCTGTTGTTCAAAGCGCCGAAATTTTTTCAAATTTCACTTTTAAGAAACCTCTATAGGAACATAGCGGCTTTCCTACAGATTGATAATCATTTTGAAATTTTTGTTTTAGATAAAATTTGCGAACGCAATCCTGGCCACCATGGGACACCATTTTTTTCCACACAATTTTCCGCAAATAAAAACAATGTTGAACAATCAATAAATAAATGTAAAAAAAATCATTTTGTATTGTTTATCGGTGCTTCAATTTGTAAAAAAAAATTAGACCGATTAGCTTACCCTATCCACCTAAAAAAATAGCGAAAATTGGCTATTTTTTCGAACGGTCACACTGTGATGATACCTTAATTTAAAAAAATAATAAATCGTTATGCTTTACAGCGTTTGTCTAGACTACACGTTCATTTACTGGCGATCGAGTGTCCATTTTACTGGTAATTTCGTTCATTCACTGGCATTTGAGTAATTTCGCTACTTATTCATCAATTTCTTCAATATTGGTCGTTGCAATTACTTCCAATTTTTTTTTGCACTGTCAGAATAATGACTTCTGTTAGCTAAAGCGATTGAAAAATTTGTTTTGATAATATTTTCAGTTTATAGTCGATCTGAAACCTGCGGTGTCGTTATTCGTCCATTCACTGCTCGATTTACCCTGTTCCATTTAAATTAAATTGATTGATTGGCATTTGTTCGGCATCGTGAAAATGATTTAATTGGCAAATCGCTTTTGAATATGGTTTGAAAAAAGAATTCAATATTTTCGAGGTGTTCGAACGGTACAATATTTCCATTATTTCCAAAAAAGTCTTTTTTGTTCAATTTCGACACTGCAATATTGATAGCGAGGGTGCGATTATGGTCAGCTGAATAATACGAGGTCGATCTGAAAAGTCCCAAGATTTCGTGATTGTGCACTTTGCTGTCCAGACCCAGAGTCGCGAGGGTTTAATTCAGGATGAAACGCAAATGTATCGATTGTCCGCCTGAGGATATTGAAAATGAGACACAACCCCCACGACAGCAGTAACCATAAATTGCGTCGAGTTTTCAGGGTCAGGGATTCCATTCTAGAGGTAATAATAATGAACGAGCAGGCGATAAGTGAAATATTTTATGGCTACTTTTACGGACTTTCCACATTGCCAATCCCACGAGCACATCAAGGACCTCCTTGGGCTCGAGTAAATTTTCACCCGAACGGGAAAGATCGTTCGGAGAATTGATGACCACAAGTGCGTTATGCGGCGCCATTATCAACGTTGGTGCTTGAGAATTGTTTGTGTGCGATTACGCCCGTATGTATATGAGTGTACATGTGGCAATACAAGAAAAGGGCCATAGGAGAAGGACAACGCAACCGAGTGGTCACTAGAGCACGGTTTACACAATGGACCGAGATATTAAACCCAACCGAGTCTCTGTACAGCGTACGCACTAGATGAAAGGATGAAGTGACTGGATGAAAGAGAGGAGAGAATAGAGAGCGAATAGAGAGAGAGAGAGAGAGAGGATAAGGGCGTTTGGCATAGCAACCTAATCGGACCAGCGTGGACCTCCACAATTCGTGTCGTTGTTCTTCCGCAATGGCAACCCTACCAGTGGCGTACCACTTGTTCAACGTTGGTCACACGAGTACAAGCCCCCTCGGACCCCTCTTTCATCTCTAGCACCAAACTAACCGATGTAGTACATGCATGGCGACCGATTATCGTCGACAACGCCAACATTAAATCGATTCTGACAACGGGGATCCAGCGGGTTGGCTCATACATGTCTTATCGTCGTCGAGAGGAACTGCATCACGTATCTCAATAATGATAAATCACATCGAAGACAATTGCTGTTTCCATAACATAATTTTTTTTCTCTACAGCCTAGAATTGTGAGTAATGATTTTGGAAAAGTCGTTAGTTAGTCATGAGAAACTCACGTGAGAAGAAAAAAGCGATACGTATTGAAGGTTCCGCATGAAGGCCTTATGTACCTTTGGATGATCGGAAAACAGGGCTTGTTTGGGATTATTTTAAAAATACTGATAAAGCAATCGGAATGTGGTTTAAAGGGAATATTTGACATATCTGAAGATACGCGAATCAATTTTCATTTTTCAAAAAAGTGAAATATTCCGGCCCAGTGGCCGGTAGAAAGACAACCTTTTTTAGGCCCTCCACGGGTGTACTCGTTAGAAACGCCCATAATGACCCAGAAAAAAAATCTTCGCAATCTACATGAGTTTTGCTAGCGAAATACACACGATTATTACAAAATATTTATTTTTGCAAATTTGGCACCATTTTGAAAAAGAACGTCGCTATTTCGACAAAAAAATGGCCTTCATTTGTTTGTAAAAACCGTAATTGTTAATTGACCGTAGAAATCGTGTGTACTTCGCTATAAAATCTATTTAACAAGATGTGGATGAAATTTGGAAACAATCGGTTAAAAATCATAGGAGCTATGAGTCTGCCCGATTTTTAAAACATCGTGTCAAGAAAAACTGGTTAAAAATTTGTGAACCATTTCTCTTCGGAGCACATCATTCATCAATCATACCATTCTTGGAATGTTTATACATAATTTAAGCCGATAAAAAACGATACTTTTTTATCAAAGGTATATAAAGCCTTTAGCTGTCGTTCTTCCTAATGTAGTTCGTCCAAAAGAACTACATTTTACATCTATCTCATTCCCTCTGATTACACTCTTCTTGACAGAAAGAATACATGACTCAGCTTTTTATTTTTTTAGTCAGGAGTCTTTCAATATTAATTAAATCGTCATTGTACCGGAAATCGTTAAAGCTCCAAAAAGTATTGAGCTTTTTGCGCGTACCTAATTTCGTGCCTCGTTATTCTTCGTACCTTAGGGAATTGTGCTCGATAAATATATGACTCCCTCAAACTGAAACACGATTTTTCATCAGTACCTCCCTCCAATTATCGGTCTCGGATTTAAATCCCGAGTCCATTGGAAATTCGAAATGCTCGAAAATTGGAGAACGTGTGTTGACAATGTAATTCAGGTGGGTGTCATACGAAGCTTCAATCAGTCGGATGGGCGGTCACAGCAAAATAGGTTTTTTCCCGTACTAAAGTGGCAATTAGGGCATTGTAGTATTGTTTTTCCTTTATCAAACTTTTTTTTAAAGTACGTTCCATACTCCCTTACAATTTGTCGAAAACGAAATCGTGACGAAAAATGCCAAACGACCAATCATCGTGAATCGTTCGATAATCATGATAACGAGTATTTACATCGTGACCTAAATGGATGATAAAAAAAAACATTTTTAAAAGACGATAAGTTTTTATTATATTAACAGTCGCGTACCGCTATAATTTTAGGAATTTTTTTTAATGTAATTAAATTTTATAAAATCAAATTTTTTAATGTTGATGAAAAAAATTATATTTTTAGTATTACCAATATGTTGGTAAGTTGGTTTTCCAGTAACTACTGGAAAAAAAATTAATAGAACGTACTCATTTGTAATTTTCCACACCACGGAATAATTTTGATTAAAAATTTTATTATCAGCGATACAGATACGTTATTATTGTATATTTTGATTTCAACAAATTCTATTGTAAATAATTATTAGTGCAAGCCACGTGTGCTGATCAGAATAAAAATTATCGAAGCTCACTTGATCGGCACGTCACGACCAATTTTTGAAACAATTGTAATCCATCCAATAACTCTGGCTTGTTCTAACATGGGTAACTTTCCGTATCTGAGTAATAAATTATCAAACTACACGGAGTGGCGGTCATGCAAGCATGGAAAATCGCAGTAAAGATACTAATAGAGAAGAGAACGTAAGATGGGTCCCTGGCGAACAGCAGGAGAATATTGTCTGGTCTTGGTCTATCGAGCAACTAATGTACATGGAGAAGCGTAACGATAAAGCTACGAGGCACGCTCAAGCTCTATCTACGTCATTCCAAATTTGATTCCAAGTATCAATTTAAACGTGGCCGCGTAAGAAGTAAGAAATACTTCGAGTGAAACATATTTCCCAATAATGTTGAGTATGTGAAGTGTGAAACTCAAAAGAACCGCGATCGTTATTCCCATTTTCCATTATTTCTATTTTTATCTCTTGCCTTCGTACTTGTCTGTTTCATATTATTACGTTTTTCTGTTCCCATCGAGCTTCAATCATTACTCGTGTTTGCTCCAGTAATAATGATGGTTATTGCCAGTCGTGGTCTTCGTGAATTAATTAAAAATAATTGCAGCAAAGTTATGTCGTTTTAATTACTGTGAGAGAAATCGTCATCCTACTAGTTTAGAGATGGTTTTAATGATTGCTTAACTACCTTTGTCCTACAATTTTTTTTCTCAAACTTGTGTCAAGTAGGAAATGAATCTTTATTATGAAGAGATAGAAAGCATTTGAAAATAAGCACAGTAATTACGAAAACAACAGTGGGAATCACTACAAAACTTTTTTTAAATCATTTCTTGGCTCACTTTTATCCGCAGTTCATTGCTAAAACTAGTATCAAGTGAAAGAAAAAATATTTTTATTGTCCACAAAATGAGAAAAATTGATTTGACACATCGATTATTATTTATCATTTGGTCCCTGTTCAGTGTGTATTTTTCAATCACAACACGACATTTGAACTGAAGTAGATTCGAAATAAATTTTAAAAAACTATGGGTTTTTAGTAAATTGCTCAAATAACTACAATTCCAGAAAGAATTTCAAAAAATAACAGCTCAAATAATTATAATTCCAAAACAATTTTAGCAAATGACAGCTCGAATAATTACAATTCGAGAAAGAATTTCAAAAAATGACAGCTCAAATAATTACAATTCCAGAAAGAATTTTAGCAAGTGACAGCTAAAATAATTACAATTCCGAAATAATTTTAGCAAAATACGACTGAAGCAGACATTTTCAACCACTTACATCTTGACCTGCTGTCTGTTTCCCTCCTCGGTTTTGTCTCACCACCAATCCCAGGCGTACCGTTGCGCGATTGCTTTACATTTTTTTCTTACACCCTCTAACAAACCCTCTCTCGTTCCCCATTTGGTGAGGGAAGCGAGAGTAACTCCTCTCGTAACTGCTCTCAGCTTACACGATCCTCATTCCTCGTTTTGCCTCGTTATATCCAATGATTATACTCACAGCGACCGTCAAGTAGGGGTTGAAGTACAAAAGGAGAGAAGTTTAAATCGATCCCCTTAACAACCCAATTGATGTAACATTCTCTGATATTGCATTATCAATTTTCCTCGTCTTGTCTTCCACATGCTTCCTAAAGAAACGCCCGATAAGATAAACTCGCATTCCGATACCAATGTTTTATCATTCCCACGCAAACGGACAACCACGTTGATCGATATTCCAAATTTAGGGACATTTTTCATTGTGCGCAAGCTCACCGGTAAAATTTCCCGAAATTTTACTCGGGTTCCATCCGACACCATATTCGAGCACGCTCATGACAAAAAATTCTCCAACTCCCACCACCAATAAACAATCTTGTCAACTTTGCTCCAAAGCTAAATAAAGGATCGTTTGTATGGATCGAGTCTGCCCGAAAATTGCTATTTGGGAAACAAATTGCTCCGACATTTTCAGACGGGCCTTTCCGAAATACTGTATTTACTTCATTTGCGATACGTTGTCCATAATAACCACCGGCAATCAAACTCGTTTCGATCTTGACAACGGACCATGTTGACAGGCGAAATTAACGGTGAGCTGAATGGAGAGTGATAAAGACGTACACGTGCATCAAGGACCTGGAAGAGAGGGTGGGCAAATTGATGTTAGCGTTACTCGCAGCTCTAATCCCTGCTGTTCTGGTGCCTAATCGTATATGAAGCCATCTCGCGTGTCAGACTCGAGTAAAGGGCAGGAAGCTCAAATTGGACGATCGGTAGGCAAAAAAAGGAAATCGGTCTAGACGTATCGAATATAAATTCAAGCCTCGGAGGATTCGCTGTCTGTTATTCTTCGATCATTGGCTATGTTCATCAATATATGAATATAGAGCTGCGTATTGTATCATTAGGGCTTAGGGTGAATGAAGCGTGAGCGTAACCAAGCAAACGCTAATTGATTGAAGTAGTTACAAGCTCAGATAGTGCAGACTCGATTATGGCTACGGGTATACATGCTTTGATAACGCAAAGTACCTAGGCGCCCGTGACTTATGTGCCCTGTATGTACATTCAGCCCGGACGTGTACATGTATATTCAAATCTCTTGGCAAGGCAACTCGAGGATAATTAACATATGATTGCGTCACGCGAGAACGGTAAGTACAATAGGAACGAAGATTCAAGGCAAGAAGAAGATCCAGTGTATCCCTTTGGGAGCACTCGATTGAATAAGCGTGTCCCTTTGCGCGAAAGCTCTAGGGGCATGGACTCACCCGTGGTAGAAACAAGCCAAGGATGAGGACCTATCAAACTAGGCTAAGGCCTGATCTACCTTTACTTCGATACTTTGATTGAAAAATCCAATCCGATGTTCCCGATTAAAGGGGACATCTTCTTTCCTCCGCGAATGAGGAGACATCTACTTTCATCTCATCTCTATTTAATTATCCGCGAGGCCCGTGTGGCAAAGCTTTGGATCTGAAATACGCTGGGTAGAGGAAGCTCATCACATGCAGAGTTTCAAATTTTTCGCTGGGCACGTCTACATCATGGTCAGCTTTGATAAGTGAAGCTAAAAATAATGATGACAACGTGGTACCGATGTTGTTTATAAATGGACAATATGAGTAAGCTTCACTGACTTCCGCGGATAGTAAATTGTTCCAAAAATGTAATGCCTGATAAAATCGAAGGGGAGAGAAAAATAATACGATGACCGTGATCCAAAGCGCTACCGGAGAGTGCCGAGTTCCGCATCAATCGTCAAAGTACACAAGACTACATCTGTACATGTCTACCCACGTTCGTCTTCTTGTTATGAGACATCGCGTTAGAGACAAGATGCGAGGGAAGTTCCCACAGGAGAACAATCTCGCTTGAGGCTAGCCACTGTGTTATCATTGCAAACATTTATTGCGTGTACGTGGGTGGAGCCAAGCTGTTTTGTTACAATTCACCTCGCTCGAGGAACCCCAGGCAACTTTTCGGGAACATCCAGAAGTGCCCAACTTCTAATTCAATGACAGAACAGGGAAGGATCTCGATCTTCAGTGAGCAATCAACACGCTTTCTTTTTCCATACAATGAGAAATACGTTAATTCGTGTTGATAATTGATGCGCGTATCAGATTGCAATTGCTTCCTTCGATGATAGTAAGAATAACAATAATGCGAGCAAAAGTTGAACAGTTGGAAAAATGACTCGTATTCATTCTTGGTGGCTTTTGCCGAGCGGCTGGTTGCTTTTTACCAATAAATAACACATGGCGAAAGCGATGCATTTGACCCTAGGTTTCTACCTGCATAAGCTGTCTGGGAGCTTGAACATATAATATATGCATCTATGCTTGATGCACCGTTTTATATTCACCTACACCAAGCACACTTCACAACGTTCGATCGGAACTCACGTTCCTGGCGATGAGGCATCAATACGGTTTTCACTGTTCTGAGCGAACGATAAATATCATAAATCCCGCTCTTGTTATCGGGCACTGCTCTGCCGTCCACCGTGGGAACATTTATTTTGCACGATTTAATCTCAATGCACGTCTACACTCGACCCTTACGCATAAATACAGTCGAAACATCACTATGCAGCGAGACACACGAGAAAATCATTTTTCTCGAATAGGAAATGTAATTAAAAAAACTAAAAGAGAGCATTTCTGAATTTCTTATTTGCACGTTATAATAACTTCACTTGGCTGAGTGACGGGAATTTGCAGTCTCGAAGAAAAAACATTCAATTTTTGTATCATTACTGATAACAGTGCGTTTTTAACATTTCATTTTTTTATTTGTTCCCCTAGTTTTTCGACGAGGCATGTGATGCTTTCAAAAAATGGAGGGTCTATACTTTGTACGAACCCTCACAGCCTTATTTCTATTTGGATGCTATGAGGAAGTACTTGGTCCCGGGTCAGACCCGTGTTCCAAAATTCGCACGCTTTCGTTCCGACACCCATACAGTCACGTATAAATATATACAAATGCAAGTGGAACACCTCTTGGAAATGACAAATTGGAAAATTGACACACGGAGAAAAGCCATATTTTAACCATGAAGGGGGAAACAACGTGACTCAAGGACGGCGCTGAAATAAATTCACGATCCAAAGCAATTCGCCCAAATTCGAGAGGAGAGTGGGCGCTAGAAGAAAAAACGATGCTACTTATCAAGACGCATCAAGACGTATTGTGTCCTTCAAAATTGCCGTTACGAAATAAGTCTTAAATTCCACAATCCCATCAGGCAAGATATATTTATATTTACGAAGTGTGTCAAGCGCTTGTGGTTTCCACTTTCTCAAAATTTCACCGAAACACCAATAAAAACGTCTTCAATCAATTTTTTGTTTCCACGTTGACATCGTTTTTGCACTACTAGCTCACCCGGACTGATTGCGACCCGGCAAAAATGGAAAAGTACGTAAACATTAATTTTGTCCCCTCCTCAAAGTGTTACTCGTTAGGTTCAATTGAATACGCCCCTTTTGAATGTGAGGTGAGAGAAAGAAAAATAAAGGGCTGGTTTACCCCTTTTTTTACTGTACCCATAGTAGATTTCTGATCGTTTTGCAGTGAAAGCCCTTTCGTTTTTGCCAAGTCAAGGGACTGCGGGTGAAACTGCAAAATCAGCCCTTGACATGCTTTACGCTAAGGGGTGATTGCACCCCTTAAAACCGGGTTTCCCCAAATTAAAAAAATGCGAATCTAATACTTTTCGATGCTATACCTTATACATGAGTTTCAACAAAATTCAAGGCAGATACCAAAGTGACGTTCCTTGTCAAAATGTTAAACATCAAGCACGTGTTGTTCAACTTATGATCAAATTCAAAACGTGCTTATATGGAAAAACAAACAATCTGTACCTTATGGAGTGCCTAATCTTTCGTCGGGCTATCTCTTTTTCCATTTGAGAAAGAACAGCGATATTTCTTGCAATTTGAATGCACTGTACGTCCATCAAGGACGATACTTTAGTGTGACGAGAAAGAATAATCAATCGAAATCAAAGACGCGACTGAAGTTTCCTTATCGGAAGAGTTGCAAAAGAGGGAAAAGAAAAAAAAAGTTTCTCTTCTTCTCTACTAGAATGCATCGCCAAATTTCGCGTATATAACTCTACATAGCCTGGTCTTAGCGGATAAGAGACTTTGATCGATAGAACGTGTCAGGGTTGCGAGTGACGAGGGTGGAAAGCTCCCACATCCCTCCTCTCTCTCTCTCTCTCTCTCTCTCTCTCTCTCTCTTTCTCTCTCCTTTCTCTTCCGGCTTTGATCCTCATCCCCTATTTCTACAGCTGTCGCACTCGACGGGTAACAAACACAATCCTCGATTTTCATTCGCATCTCCCATGAGAAACTCGCGTGAAACACTGATCTTTTTTTTTCGTAAATTTTTTTTCGCTTTCGTTTTTGTACCACGCGCGTGTTATTCTCTCATGCTCGAAAAGGTCAAAGGGCTGCGGCGATCGAGGGCGGGAGGCAGAAAGGGGTGAAAAGTGCGGACATCATAGAGGTAGGGGCGGAGAGGAACAGAGCACGAGAGGGAAACATAAATCTGCAACTTCCGTTTGACCAATCTGGCATGGCAGAAATGGTTACTCGACCAAAAAAACTGGTAACACAGCGTGTACCCTACAATTACACCAGACACCTCTACAATTCGAGCCAAAAAAGTGCGGTAAAGAATGAAGTCACTTGGCGCATTGACATGGCAATATTGCCACGTTTGCCTTTACTAAACAGTCAACAGAAAAAAAATCTCTGCATGTGAATCCCCGAAATATTACGGGAGGCTATCTCTCGTATACTCTATTCGATGAAAAATTCCTCTGCCAAAAGATAAAATATACTTGTGTGCCATCTGGTAATTTTCACAATGGAAAATGCATTTTCGACGTTTGGAAAAACCATTTTCGCAATATCAATATGTTCAGCCTCCATTTCCATAATATTTAAATCTATGATTGGTAACACTGAAGGATAAAATCAAAGCAGAACATCAAAAATTCTGATGACATGGAAGTTTGCATCGTTGGAACGCAACGAAAATAATTTATTTCTCATTGCACATTTTTTTTGACCAATTAAAGCTACGTCAAACTTCTTTTAAATATTTAATAGAATCTTGCACCTAAATCTGTCGAAAAAATATTTTGGATTTCAATAAAAATGGAGAAGAAAGAAAATAAAAAAATATCCCCGTTGCATTTCAAAGATTGAACAGCGTGAGTTCAGAGATTTTGGAGTGGGGACTTTGATTTCAATTGGTGATATCTGTCACTGCGGTATTTTTGGGATTTCTTTCACAAATTGATCAAGACGATTGAATATACCTTGAAAAGTATTGGCATTGCATAAGCGTCAAGAGGTTTTCGTTTTCGAAGATTAAGGATTACACGTAATGTTTGGGCGAACTTCACCGCATTTTCACGATATATCTAGCAAGGGCAGCGCGTGATGAAGTCGCGAGGGAGTAAAGCTAATTTTCCGATACTCGCAAAGACGATGAGGAGGTCGGTGTAGGCATTTTTCCAAAGGGTAAAACTACGAAAGAGCTATTACGGAGTAAAGTAACGATTCCTCGGCTTTACGGAGCTGGCGATGAAGTGCTTAAGGTTTAATGCAGCAGCTCAACATCGATGGAGGGGCTATGTACTGAAAGAAAAAAAAACGAGCTGACTTTGGGTAACTCCACTTGATGGGCTATCAACTAATTCCATAAATGGTACAGGCAAACATTATAGTCAATCTGTCAAATTAATCCATCGGGAAAACCTAGAATTTCATGGTACCAATTAAAAATATATTGTGCTTTCTAATCATCGATTTAATTAGCCCAACTAATTTGTCATCTGAGTGTATTTTTACGCAGTATAACTAGTGGCCCAATGCAGAACATCCCCAAATTCAAACAAACTCGTTCGATTGGAAAGAACAAAGTAATTTCGTTTGATACCCGATCAAAGGCAACGATTCCTCAATGTTTACACTAGGGTGGCACAAAGTTGAGCTCTGTTTTTTTGCTCTTTTTCACCATCCAATTATCTTCTTTAAGGGGTTGCGCCCACTTGCGATTTTGAAAAAATCGATTTTTTTTTATTGCATTTTTTTGAAGTGCAATTTGAAGTGCAGTTTTTTTTTATGCCCGGAATAGATGACTCTATGTAAGTTTACAAAAAAAATATTTTCTTCGTGTGAACTGAAATTGAAACTTTAAACGCGTTTTTCTCAAAATGGCATTTCGGAAGTCGGTGACCACGATTACTCGAACACTAATGAACCGATCTTCTTGAAATTTTGCAGGCTTATTTAATACATAAAAATGTAGCCTTTAATCGTTCGATTTTTTTTCGAAAAAAAAATGGCTGTTTTATAGCCAAAAAACGGCCGTTTTTTTCGTTAAAATCGAACCATTAACTTTGACTGTCCGCCATTTTGTGAAAAATGAATATTTTTTAAAATCCTTCGATTAAAGACTAGTTTATACTTATATTTGACTAAATCCATCCGCATTTTTTTTTCAGATGATCCACTTCGCCGCAATGTTGGTCACCGCAAACCGTGTATATAAAAACATTATTTCATTGACGGCCATTTGCCACTAAACAATGTAATATGTTTCAATAAAAAAATTACTGAAAGTTCTTCAAGATGTGTTCTTTAAGATGGTATATTGATCGATTAAAAAAGTTTTGTAGTTTTCTTTTAAAAAATTCATGAAAAAGGCCTTTTCTGCGCTACAAGTGGGGGTACGCCTTAAAGAAAAAAAAATAGTCGCGGAAGCTGCGAGCGGTTGAAAAATATTTCGAGGTCACTCAAGCCTCCAAAAAAATACAAATTTTCATTAAAAAAAGATTTTTTTCGTCTACTTCTCACCCATGAATTTTACGCTTTATAATTTTTAAATTAACCTCGCCGAAGCTCTAGCCGCCTAATGAATATTTAGTGGTTGCTCAAGAGGTTCGGAATTTCCAATTTTCGCAAATCTTTTTTACTCTTTTCACTCACAAATTTGACGCTTTGTAAAATTTTCAAAATAATTAATATTTCTTTAGAAAAAGATTTTTCAAACTTATCTCACACTTCTAACCCAAGAATTATGATCTTTGGTCTCATAAAATAATTCTTTAAAGCTCTTGTTCGTAAACAAAATTATTGGTCGTTTTATCGGGTTAGAAGTGTGAGGTAAATTTGAAAAATGTGTTTCGAAAGAAAGAAAGATTATTTGTCTGAAAATTTTACTAAGCGTAAAATTTATGAGTGGAAAGAGTTTAAAAAATTGCGACAATTGGAAATTTCGAAGCTCTTGAGCGACCACTAAATATTCATTGGCCGGCTAGAGCTTTCGCGAGATTAATTTGAAAGTTATAAAGCGTAAAATAAATAGGTGAGAAGGGGACGAAAAAAAATCGATTTTTTAATGAAAATTTGCATTTTTGGGAGGCTTGAGCGATCTCTAAATATTTTTTGACACTCGCAGCTTTCGCGACAATTTTTTTTCTCTTTAAGGAAGATAATTGGATGATGAGAAAAAGGAAAAAAAATAGAGCTCAAATTTGTGCCACCCTAGTGTACACGGTAGAGATGTTGCATTCAAAATGGACTATTGTTTGCCATCCTCAATAACGAAATGAAGATTTGCTAGCTACTCATGGAACGCAACTAAATAATAGCAGCGCCAATAGCTACAAAATACTTTTTTTTACGTTTACTAAAAAGTGATAATAATCCACAACGAAATTAATAACAAATAATTTTGATATTCAAAATACTGCAAAACGTCTTGTCACTAAAAATAACCGTGTAGAGAGAAAAAAGATAGTGTATTTTGTACTTTCCAAATCGAATATGGAAACAGGCAATGTGCTATTCATAATAATAAAAAACATAATTTTTCTGTCTTTTTTCTTTTTTTTTTTGTAAAATATGATACGAACCACTGGTCGTTCTTTTGGCATTTTCTACGATTGCGTGCTCTCGGTGTGAGTTGTGTCATCCAGACTCTCGGCTGCGTCCCATCACGCGCGAAAAAAAAAACAAATCATTCGTTATGCCAAAAAAGTGTGTGTTCAATAATTCAAAGAATAATTGTTCATACGATAAACGCAAATTGAGTGTACTACGTGGGAATATGTTACCAATAAAAGACGAGAAACATTCGACTTGTATTTATAAATTATTCGAATATACATGTAAACACGAGTTTCCAAATAGTTACTTAATTAATAGATAGGGAAAATAACAGCGAATCACTATCTGACGAATAAAAAAGGATACCCAGTTGTATACGTTGGTATTTCCGGTTGTACAATTTCGCACCGCAAAGTTCAGTCAGGGGTATAAATTGATCGGTCACGACGCATCGCCCGAACGATTTCTAAAGTTCGGCTCGACTGACTCGCGATTAGAGGGAGCCAAAAGTATGGGGAAGACCGACGGATAAACTTGGTTCGTTCGCACAGAATGAAGCGAATACAAAAAGTGAGGGGATCAGGGTGGCGATAAAAAACGAACTCAATTAACGTTATAACTGATCCATAAAATTTCACATCCGGCGGGAGGGCAATACATCCAAACAGGGAAAAAGCGGAATAAAAATAATACAACGAGAGGAACCAAGTCGCAACATAGAAATGCGAATGTACTCTCATTTTCGTTCGTTTCTGTGAGCACAATTTTCTTATCACTTTTTCTTGAAAGACAAATTGTTATCACAAATTTATTATCACTTTTACTCGAAAGACAAATTGTTGTCACAAATTTTTTATCACTTTTACTCGACAGACAGATTGTTATGGCAATTTCTTATCACTTATACTCGAAAGACAAAATGTTATCGCAAACTTATTATCACTTTTATTTAAAAGTCCAATTGTTATCACTTTTACTCGAAAGACAAATTGTTATCACACATTTATTATCACTTTTACTCGAAAGACAAATTGTTATCACACATTTATTATCACTTTTACTTGAAAGACAAATTGTTATGACCAATTTCTTATCACTTTTACTCGAAAGACAAATGTTTATCACAAATTTCTCATTACTTTCCCTCGCAAGAAGAATTGTCGTCACATTATTGTTTTTGGAGTAAAAACCGCAGGCTGGAATGGGGTAAAATAACTTTACGCACCCCTACAATGGTGAAGGGGCAAGAACAAACTACAAATGGGCTCGCACTGCAAAATTGATAATGGGGATGACAGAGAGAAAGGTAACGAAACAACGAAGTGCAAACTCTCTCTCTCTCTCTCTCTCTCTCTCTCTCTCTCTCTCTCTCTCTCTCTCTCTGTGTGTGTGTGTGTGTGTGTGTGTGTGTGTGTGTGTGTGTGTGTGTGTGTGTGTGTGTGTGTGTTTGGGTTCGTGTGTCTGCGCCTCTCCCTGCTTCTGGCGAGTGGAAAGAAACGGTAAGAGCCAGATGAGTAAAAAGCTTGCGTTTGCGAACTACGACGCGACCTCCTAGTAGGGATGGAAGTTCCACTCCAGCTTTCATACAAACTTACGTATAGCCTACCACCATCGAAGCCCCAAGAGGCGAAATATGCCTGTATACATATATATGTATGGGACATTCCACGCCTTTTCACCTAGCCCGTGACCCCGACCATTTTTGGTTTTCCTGATTTTTTTTGTGAAATTGTACCCCATGAAGGGAATGTCCACATCAATTTTTGGATTTTTATCTCTTCTCTTTTAGGAGTTATAATTTTCCAAAAACTGCCGATTTTGGAAGTTTTGGAATCGTTTAAACGCTGATAACTCCTGAACTAATTAAGATATCGACAATTGTCACCCTATAACTTTTTCATTTTGAAGCACACTTTCCTTAAAAAATATGAAAAAAATTATCAATTATCAATGTCAACGTTTTTTTTTACTTTTAAAGTGGAAACTATTTTTTTGTAAGATGATTGCCTTTTGCTATTTATTTCAAAAAAATCTCTAAAATAGAGTGACCTATTCTATGACTTTTGAGACTAGTCTCATCGTGAGCCCATTTTTCCTTCTATTCTTTTCGAATCACTCATATTTTTTTGAGAAGATTTTTATCATTTTAATCTCCAATAATGCTATTAATGATTTTGTGATTTCCAATTCGGCTCCGTTAGACCTGAAGCGGTTAATTTTTTATTTCCGCGGAATTTAATGGAAAACAAATTATCTTGAATAAAAAATGTCCTTTTTTCGTTAAATTCAGCACAGATTAAAAATAAACCGTTTCAGGCCTGACCAAGGCGAATTGGTAATTACAAAATCAGTAATAGCATTATTGGAGATTGAAATGAATAAAAATCGTCGCAAAATTTTTTTAATAATTCGAAAAAAATAGAAGGAAAGATGGGCCCGCGATGAGACTAGTCTTAAAAATCATAGAAAGCGTCACTCTTTTTTACAGAATTAAAAAAAATTATAATCATCTTTTTAAAAAATCGTTAGTATCTCTAATTGATAATTTTTTTCATATTTTTTAACGAAATTATGCTTCATAATGAAAACAAATTATATAGTTATATATATATATATATATATATATATATATATATATATATATATATATATATATATATATATATATATAATTTTGTTACAGGGAAAGGTTGGAAAAAAATCGCAGTAACTTCACGAAGGGACGATGAATTGCATTAATAATATCTGGTCGGTTTGTGTCTCTTTGCAAAGAAAGATCGATTCGTTTTCCAGGTGCGCCAAAACGTGCTATAAAAATTCTCATTGACAACTTTTCCCTCGAATCTATTTTTTTACGATATTCGAATCGGTTGTCTCTGGTGAATTCGACTCTAGTTATTCCAAACTTATGTATCGGTATCTGGCAGCATATTTCTCGAAAAAAATGTACGATGGTAAAACATTCCAAGGAAAAATCATAAATTTTTCATAGGAAAAATGACGAGGATTTACCCTCCGTATTTTTATATCTCCTGGAGGAGTTGATAGTTCCAGCCTCTTTTGGCTTCCCCTGCTGAGAGAGACTCTGAAAAACGCGAGAGACCAACATCGACGCTTTTCAACCTTCGAGAAAACACAAGCATCGAAGGGTACGAACCCACTTCGGATATCGTATCGCGACTATACGTCAGTGAATATTTCTGACCCGTGAGTGGTCTTTATGGAAAAAGGATTGAAAAAAAACCGATTGCAAAATTGAAAATCATTTTGCAGGGAATTCTCAGCTTTGCTATTTTAAATTCATGTTTTCAATCGTTAAGGGGTCTTCTCACTTTAGACGCTAAAAAAAGGCTATTTTCATGAATTTTTTTGATAGGTTTATATTAAAGATATTGATATAAAAGTCACACACTTGATAAATACATTTTTTTTTTAATTAAATGTATTTATATAACCCAAACAAATGTTAAACGCGTTTTTCTCGGAACAACGTTTTTCGACGGCTTGTTGATAAAATCTTCGAAAGTACTGAACCGATCCCTATGAAATGTTAACCACATATTCTTTACAACTATAGCTATAGTGCATATCAAGGATTTTTTAAAATTTTGATATTTACAATTTTTTGCCGAAAACGGTGAAAAAAAACACATTTTTTTTGCTTTTTCAAAAAATGGTCGCCATTTCCTTATTTTTGCATGTATTAAAAATCGTATGATATGCGCTATAGCCATTAACATACTGAGTCTAAAACAGTTTGATTTTTTTGTTTCGGATGATCCATCTCCGAGATTTCATCAACAGTGCAAACCTACAATTTTTTTAGGACATTTTTTTAACTGCGATTTTCCTCTATAAATAGTGACGAATAAATCAATTTAAAAAATTTAATGTATTTTGCAAGTGTATTTATTAAGTGTAACAAATTTTATATCACTATCTATCAAATAAACCTTTAAAAAAATTCATGAAAACAGCCTTTTTCAGCGTCTAAAGTGAGAAGACCCCTTAAATCTAAATATCGAACGCATTCAAAAATAGATTTTTTCGCAAAATTTTTTGAATAAAAATAATTGATTAATCACTATCACTTTTTTCAGGCCTCTCATGAAAAGCACCAGGCACGAATATGCAAAATCGTTATCGAAAGAGCAATTACTACTTTAATTTTTCCTGTCTAAAATTAGAGGGTAAATTGAAACTCGCCAAATTTCTTTTAAAAGCTCTTATCCGAATAGACAACAAAATTCAGCGCATATATCGGTCCTGACGTTTGTGATCACGGTTTACACGACGAAGCGCAAAAATCCTTCCATACTCCTAATGTCAAAAACCCCGATCTTTCGGCTAAACGTTTCGGGACCTAAACGTCGAAGCTAGCTGAATTTTTCTCACGCACAAACATTCATCAATTTCCAAAAGCATACTCAAAATTGAGAACGTAATATTCGCTTTTGCCTAGCGCCCGTAGTGCCTTCGCGTACGTTGCTTATTAGTCGGCGAGTTGTCAGTTTCACAGGAGAACACGGGGATCTCCCGGTTGCTCGGACACGTGTTCGACGACCGTCGAGGAAAGAAAAACCCACGCCCATGTCGCCTGAACGCTTTACCAATACACTGCATTCGTTCCAAATCGATTCTCCGTCTACCGCTAGGAAAAATACGTCCTTTGAATCTTGCTCTGCTGTACCGTATTGAAAAAAAAAAACAACAACAAATTGCTTGGTGCAACGATCGATTTTACGTAACTTTGCCGACGGCGCCCGTGTTTTTTCATTCATTTATTCGCTCTGTGCTTTCGTCATGCGAAAACATTTGCGCTGGTATTTTTTTTTTCAATCCGAACAGGACAGCGAGGGCTTTAACATTTTAACGAGATGCAGGACTTGAGCGCTGAAAATTGGGATAAAGTTTTTCACACAACGCGCGATTTGAATACGACACGTTTGAATTCGCACGTGAGGTGAGTTTTTTACATCCAATCTGAATGCAATACGTGGCCCGGCCCTCACTTGTCGCCTGAACATCGATAATCGAATAAGCACGATTGCTTCCAAACATACGCGAAAGGCAGAATGAGAGAGGGGCACAGAGAGAGAGCGAGAGAGAGAGAGAGAGAGAGAGAGAGAGAGAGAGAGATGCGAATACGATTTATAGCCAGAGTAATTCACCCCCCGCCCCTCATTCCTGTGTGCATTCATACGTACACAAGAATAGGGGGGGGGGGTGCAGTTTTTCCGAGTATGCATCGGACATCATGTACAGTATGAAAAAAACTCCTCTTGAAAATTCTCCACCTCACTTTTCATACGACAAGCTTTTTATTCCACCACCCAACTCTGAACGCCCGACCGGACTCTGGACGTACTACTGTTTCGGACTGAAAGTGTAAAAAGAATCGTATGACGCGTGCACGAGGCGTTTGATTACATTGGCTTGTGCATCAGTTGGGCTCCCTTATTGGCCAGGGCAATCAAGGAGTAAAGGACAACTCGAAGGGATAAAATCCTGATAATCCTACCCCGACTGAAATGCATCTGTATACGTAAAATTCATGATAATACGGATCAATGAAAAATAAGTCTTCCATATCATCATGTATTTTACGTGAACACATGCATTTCGGTCGGCGTAGAATAATCGTCAAAAGAACCGCAAAAAAATGGCAAAACATAATGGGTGGTATAATAATAAGGTGAAAGTCTACAAAAATAATAAAATAGGACGACCTGACGGAAATAATGTATGTGAAACGTATATGAAAAATGGTGATTTTTGTATACATCTATGTGGCAGAAATATGTTAGGAGTGTCAAAAGATGTCCCAATGGTGATTTTCGAGCATATGCGAAGATTTCCCTTTTTGTTAACCCTTCGTTGACGCACTTATTTATTGACGATTTTGACACACTGGGTCAATTGGACCCGGATAGTACTTCATCCACGTGTCATTAACCACCCCTTTGGTCGGTTTTATTTTTTGTTAACCGAGGATACACTTTAAACATTTCTTAATATATCTGCATAATTAAATTCGGATGATATCAAATTAAAGTGTTTAAAAAAATATATTTAAAATGTTCAATTTTGGAATAGTGAGTATTTCACTTAAAATTCACCCGGGTCAAAATGACCCAGTGTGTCAACATAGGGTTAACGCGGTAGCTAGCTTGATCATTCATGACGAGTGATGATACTGTCCGATTATACAGGGTGTCCCAGAACTGAATGCGATCCCTGAAATTGGGGGTTGGGGGTGAAATTCTGAGTCGATTGATATAAGCATGTGTGGGTGTCAGATCAACCCCTGAATTATTATTAATGTTTAAAGGCGGGCCAATCAGGTGCACCCGATGAGCCGGCGTACGTCGGTGAGCGATACCGCCGGCTCATCGGGCGCACCTGATTGGTCCGCCTTTAAAAATTAATAATAATTCAGGGGTTGATCTGAGACACATACATGCTTATATCAATCGACTCAGAATTTCACCCCCAACCCCCAATTTCTGGGAACGCATTCAGTTCTGAGACACCCTGTATACTGTTGATTGACAATTTGCCGAAACGCTTCGTCATTCAGCGAAGGTATCGGGTTTCGCTCGCGATATTTTTTGTCCTGGCAAACCCGCGCAACGCGTCTATTTTTTTTTCTTCTAAATATAGAAATAATAGTCTTATATTAAGCTGTAGAGAAAACGTCCTTGACACAGCCATAAAATAAATACCCATCTGCATTGAATTTTCACGGCAAGATCGATTTTCCTATATTTTCATGATCATTGATTTCTCTCAATTCTGAATAGGGAAAATTTGACTAATCCATTCAAGATGCATTGACGCCCCCGAGAAAGGAAAATGTTCCGAATGTAGCGACAATTCAGCTTAAGAGAAATGCAACCGACTTTCGTTAAATGCTCCTTGGATAAATAAAATTAAGTGAAACGAAAATCGCGGAGGAGAGCACGTCGGTTTGGATTCTGTTCGCGACAGTTCGACCGGAAACGATAAGGATGAAGCGGCAATGGCACTATTGGGCATCTGGCACGTTTCCAAAGTACAAAATATCCACCGAATATCATAACTGTGCTTGGACACGAACGAAAACATTGCGCACTTCCGATAAAAATTTTCCGAGTGACGAGACTTCTTCGTGAAAAATACTTTTTTGAGGACAATTAAACATTGCGAGGAACAGCTGAACATCATGATCCACATGCACTGTAGGAGGGGAAGAGACCGACGTACATGCGACACAAACGGCCATTAGTCGCTCGAATATGCTGGCTCAATGCAGCCCGGAAGAGGAACGTGCAGTGGAAATCAAACCCAGACGCAGAACAAATAAAGCCAAATAAGCTCGAACAAGGCAAAAGGCGAATCCCGAATAAAGCTCAACAAAATTTGAACGCGTTCGAAGAGACCTCAACAAATCCGGACGAACTTAAACAGTACCAAACAAGCCCGGCAAATTCAAACAAACGTGTACAAACTTCGATAAATTTTAACAAGCTCGGAGAGCGGGCCGTGGAATTGCTTTGAGGATATGCAGATAACAAAATCCTCGTGACTCTCTCGTCCACGCAGTTAAAAAAATTCATGTGAAGAATAACAAAGAAAAACAAGCGCGAATGAAGTGAAAAAAACCGTGGTCCTGCTGTACAGTTATTCGGCCTTCGTATTTTTTTTCCGCAACACGTGAAGAGCTCGCAATTGAAACGGCAGTGACAATTAAAGGAAAGGGGGTCATGTACAAAGCGTGTACGAAAACTACTGCAGAGTGTTAGAATTATATTAAAGTTTGCACCATTGGCATGCAATGAAAATTCTTCTTTATTTTTTGATTTCTTTATTTTTATTATGATTTGAAATTTTCCTTTGCGCTTTTGGTCATACATTTTTAATGATTCTCAAAAATACTTCAGTGAATTTCGTAGCCTAGATGTGCCAAAAAAAAGTTTGGGAATAAGTCGTGAAGATATTCCTTTCGCGGAGGGCCGTATTTTGTGGGGGCGTAAGGAGAGCCCTTATGAATAATTGGTAAAATACGATTTAAACATTTCGCGCAAATTGGGCAGATTTAGAAATTTTACTTTTTCGCTAAAAAATCGCGGCTACGAAAATTTTTCTGCTAGTTACATTTTTCGGGTAATTTGCAACATTCTGATGCAACGAAATTTTGGTTTTTTCGGATTGCAAATTTTTCTCCGTCAGATCAAGGCTTCGACAAAGTTTTTCAAGATCCCCATTAGAGAGCCACAATCTGAATCTTCGGAAAATTATTTTGGATAACGATAAAAATGGAGAATGCAAATTTAATTTGCATTCTCCTAATCCCCCCCGATCGATCTGAAATTGTTCACAAACCTCCCCCATGGAAATTTATATACGCAAAAATATACTGCAAATTTATTGTATTAATAATTGTAATATATGTGAAATGTATGCCATATATTGAAAATATATGTTGCATATATGTGCCAAATTCTAATTTTCGTAACGTTTTTATATATGAGATGTATATGCGTGGTATTCCTGTATATCAATGTATCATATATCAATGATATATGTAGCATTTACCCTGCATATACACCACATATATTTAGCATATATGTTGCATACACACTGCGTACATACCACATATATACTGCATAAATGGTACATATATGCCACATATATACACATATGCGTAGCATATCTGTATATAGTGTTTATATGTAATAGCGTACTTTAACTGTAAGTTAAGTTTTATTAAGTTTAACTCTAATAGTGTTTATACACAGCATATATTTTTTGTCAGGAATATGTATCAAAAATGTATGCGTCATATATGACGCATAAATGACACATATATGAGTCATATATGACGTATACATGACACATATATGAGCCACATATGACGCATACATTTTTGATATATTTTTCTGACAAAAAAATAGATTGAAAATATATCTAAAATATATGCGTCGTATATGCCTCATATATGCATGATATATAGTGTTTATACGTAGCATATATGTTTTGGTCAGAAAAATATATCGAAAATATATGGGTCATATATGCGTCATATATTTGGTGCATATATACTGAATATATACGTATTATTCTATTTTTCGTCACTATATGTGCGACCGATATATATATATATATATGTAGCATATATTTTCTGCATATATTTTACATACATAAATTTCCATGGAGGCTTGTTTTTATTATTTTAAGACAACCCCTAAAGGGATTTTTGGCAACGCGCAATAGTTTTTGGGTTTGTTTGGGTACTTATGTTTGGACAAAACGGAGAGCACGATAACATAGATACGTATAAACCGTGGCGTAGCAAATATAGATACAGTCGGTGCGCGTTAAAAACAAAACTTTAAAATTAATTATTTCGGAATCCATTGCGTGTCGCCAAAAATGCCTTCAGGGGTTACCTTAAAATGTCAAAAGGAAGGTTTGTGCAAAATTTCAGCTCGATCGGAGGGGAGATTCAGAACCTTATCCCATTTTTCTAAGTTTTATTATTAATGTTTTCTTTGAACATTCGGTGACCTGTTTTTATTGCCGTTACAGAATCATTAGATTTTTTACACGCGTGAGCATTTTATATCAGGCATCTAGATTTATTTAGTGTATAAATTATTAGATAGAAATGTGGCCTGCGTGTCTTCTCCATAAGGTACCGTATAAATCAGACGATTTTTAGAGCCGAAATTTTTCGCTAAAAGCTCGGTAACGTGACTTGAAATTTTACCAGTATACTGGAATGTATTGTCACTTCATTATCGACGAAAATCAGTTAATTGTTACATAGTAGAGTTCGTGGAAGGAATAACTTAAACCAGTTTGAACGCATGTGACGATCAGTAGGACGGTCACATGGCGATTACTAGACCAACAATTACTACTGGTGATTACTAGACCAACAATTCTCGGCCACGAGAATTTCACAGCGAGGTTTTCTTCGTAATGAAAAATTGATTGAGAATAATTCAAAATAACTTTTACTCACTTTCCAAGTTGAGCTATATAAATGTGCAAAGACGATTACTCTGCCGACTACCTTACGGAAAAAATGTATTGTCGTTACATTCCAACGAAAAAAACTCTAAATGAGTGTTTTAGCCTCCACGATTCTATTCGTAGTTTTACATGTCTACTCTCGCGTACAGCACTCCGACATATTTTCAACTACCATTTGTATCGTCATGATTGACAATTACAAAAACGGTTCAATTATTTCCGCCTGTCGTATTTTTCCTATTGGCGTAGAAATCCCTGATTTTTAAAGAGGACATTTGTTATTTGTATTTATTGAGTGATATCAAGTATAGAAAAATCAAAGCGGGGAGCAGAATTCTAGTTTGTAGAAATTGTAACTATTTTTTACGCTTTTAATATAACATTTGTATAACAAAAAATATCTCACGTGAAGCAGTAATTGGTACGAAAGTTTTACTCAATAGAAGAGTTGTTTCACTCAATTGAAGAGTTTTTCAAGAAATGCCAAAACAAAGAAACTTAATGGAAAATTATCCGCATGGAAATGATAGCTATGAGGATAAAAACATCGGTGCCTTTAAATTATTGGATGAAAATGGCCCTAAACACAGAATAAGCGGAGTGTGATCACAAAATGACAAGTTCTTTCTACTTCTTATTGGAGCTAAGAAGAAGCAGGGTTTTTAATCCAACACATGCATACATTCAAACATTGACAACCTTGCTCATGTATTTCAATGGGACGGACTGGAATTTAAAAAAAAAACAATATTTATCCAATAAAAGTAGGCTAAAAAAATACCCATACAATACAAATAAAGCGACATAACTTATTAATTCTTATTCGATTTATAAATTGAGCAATAATCAATTTTAAATTATTAATAATTCATCGTGATGTGTTTTCTTTATTCTCCGCGACCAGATGATAACTCCGGCATATTAGAAAACAGTAGTGTAACTTTATCATTTCACGTCGCCAATAATACACTTTAGAATCAAAGACATCGGAGAGTGAACCGTCTCCATGCATGAATACCTTCTGTTCTACTGATGGGATTATCGTGAAAGGTCTGAACTCAAATGTTTGTACAAAAAGATCGACTCTTGGTTACTTACTTAAATTAATAAATGATAAATGGTTGTTAAATTAATCTCTCATTAATTAATTAAGAGGGGACACGGACGTGACGGGTAAGAGAATCGATTTTTCTGCATTTTCTCAACGTACACAAATACAAGAATATGTTAAGAAATGTCAATTTAAATATTGAAAATCGATCAAATTACAGACGATTTAGTGAGAGCAGGTAGCGCAACGATTTACGCATAGTAAAACATTTAATCGCGTTTTTCTCAAATTGACTTTTCTCGACCTGGCCGGAATCATAACTTTACCTCTAATTGTCCGATTTTCCATTTTTTTAAATCAAAATTTCCGTACATGCAGTAGCCAACATTGTAAGTAGCCGTTTTTTGTTGTTAAAATTTAGTCTCTTTTAAGCCCCCAAATATAAGTAAAAATTTCGTCAAAATTACACTTTTATTTTAAAACCCACCATTTTGTGAAATTTTTTTTTTCGAAGAAAACGCCTACGTACAACTAGAACTACATTTGTATAAATTATGAAAAAAATTATTTTTGTTTTTCAGACCAACCATTGTCAAGCATCGATCCGGCCGTACCACATTTTTAATACATTTATTATACCTCAATAATGTTGTTCATTTTTTTACTTTTTTCCACAACAATTTCCACGAAATAAGTTCAATGTGTGCTCAATAAAATACCTATTTTCCAAATCCCAAACAAACAATCTAGTTTAAAAAAATCAGAATAAGACCTTCTTCGGCTCGTCACAGTGGTGTCCTCCCTTAATTAATAACAGTCAATCGCCGATTGAT